>JAODAL010002800.1:12500-187075 GCA_025379985.1 Phyllomedusa bahiana | reverse complement strand
GGGGGCAGCCCTGCGGGTTCCCATTTTGTATTTTAAGCGTTGCGAGGGGGATGTGGAAGTCAAAATATGGCGAAGGGTGGGAGTAAGACTTCAATTGCGCTAAAAAAAGGACCACAAATCCCAAAATGCTCTCAACGTGTGAAAAAAAAGGCCCATTAAGGGGAAACAAAAAGCCTTTTTGGGATCTAAACTAAGGGAGATGGGGGTTTCCCTTCCAATTCTTATATCAATCAAGTCGATCGCCCTTTGGTGTTGTCTCCCCCCGCCTACACGGGACAAATCCCCCCTTTCTTTATTACCAATTGGGTAAAAAAGAGGAAAGGTTTGCCAGAATTTGAAAAATTTTTTTAAATCGTTTTTAAACAGGCAAGGGGTCTGTAGCTAGCGCACCTGGGGGTCCTTATCAGGTTTAGGTATTACGGTGATAAATAGGGGAGCATTGTGGGGGGAACCGTAGCCTGTCATGAAAAATTTTAAAAACCGCAACCCTAGTGGGAAGCAATTGAATTTTAAAAATTTTATAGTAGAAATAAATAAGGGATCCGGGGGCCCCGAGATTTTCCTGATGGCAAGCCTTTGGAGTATTTAAAAATCTCTCAGGATCGGAGATTAGCGAGGGCCCCGTCCCCTTGGTCCCCCTTCGGAAAGGGACAGGGCCGAAGGAAGTCCCGTAATAAGGCTTTCCCTTCTCCGGGGGCCGAAGCAAACTATCTGGGAAATTTTATGAGGTAAAAGGGTGGAAAAAGGGCCCCCTAAAAATTGGGGTCGGGAAAAAGGGGGTTTCCCGCTCCTTTTTTTATATTAGGGGGGGACTGAGCCGTTCATCCCCGAAGCATTTTTGCTATAAAAAAAGTGAGGGTTGTTGGCCCCCTTTCATATATTATGACTAAAAAAAACCAACAATTTCCGGAACAGCATCCTAAGGTTTTTCGCTTTGGGTCGCAAACCAATACCCGTCGCAGGGGGTTCCTTGTCGGTTCGTTGCAATTTTGCGTCCAAAAGCTTTAACAGAAAGGCAAACATTTTCCTCTGATATTCCCCATCCCTTTTCAGACGAGATCCTGTGTAAAAATTTCCCCCGCATCACCGCTTTATGAGCCTCCCCTAAGTAGCCGCGGGTCCCACTGGGCTTTTTAATTAAAAATTTTTTTGCTGTCGCAAACTTTCCCCGGTTTGAGGTTCTTGAGCATAGATTCATTGAGCTCCAGTGCACTTTCCCCAAAGAAAGTTTCCCAACTCAGTGTAAGACTATTGGGGCGGGCAGCCACGTAATCGAGCCCCCCTCAGTCGACTCCCTCATTGGAGAGCTAACCATTTCCCCAAAGAAATAGTCTATTCTGGAATGCGACTGGTGCGGATTTGAGTAGAACATATAGACCTTATCCGATGGGTGGAGTATGCGCCACAAATCGAATAAATGGAACTGTCGTATCAGTTGGCGAAAGCCCCTGGAGAGACAACGCTGAGCTCGGGAAGAAGTGTTTTGAAGTAATTGTAGTTTGTCATAGGCTTCAGAAAAGACAAGATTAAAGTCTCCTCCTATAATAGTTGGAGAGGGGGAGAGACGCGACAGGCGATGGAGAAGCCGTTTAAGGAAGGGCAACTGTCCTGCGTTAGGTAGGTACAACTCTCTGACTCTAATGTATATCGTATACTAAATAAAGATCCTAAATTTTAATTTAATAAAAAATTAAAAACAGTAGTAAACAAAGCTTTTGCAGATGGCCTTATTGATACAAAATTACAATCATTTTTATTAATTGAATCCCCTGTTACACCTTTATTATACCTTTTGCCGAAGGTTCATAAAACACTGATTAATCCACCTGGTAGACCGATAGTGTCAGGTCGCGATTCAATTTTTTGTCATGCTTCTATCTTTTTAGATAGAATATTGAGGGAGTATACATATAAGGCTAAATCTTATATAAATGATACCACAGATTTTTTGATTGAAATTAAAAAAAAAACATTTCTATTCCCGAGGAAGCTATTTTAGTTTCTTTAGATATTGTAAGTCTGTACACTTCCATAGATCATGCTAGTGGCATAAGAGTGATTTCACAAGTATTACAGCAGTCTGTAATTTCCAATGAAGGCAAGGAATTTGTTATAACTTTACTCCAATTGATTTTGACATGCAATTATTTTCTTTTTTGTGATGTTTTTTATTTGCAGTTACGTGGAACCGCAATGGGTACTAATGTTGCGCCAAGTACGCAAATCTTTTTGTTACTTCCTTGGAGGAGGAGTTTGTATATACCTCCACACATTTCAAGAAGGTGTTGGAATGGTGGAGGTTTATAGACGATATCTTCATGATTTGGTTGGGTTCGGTTGATGAATTGCATACATTTTTTGAATTCCTGAATGGTATACATCTTGGTATTAAGTTCACTATGGATTTTTCCAGTGATAGTGTTACCTTTTTAGACACCAGAATTGTTAAACATGGGAATATTGTCAATACGGAGTTATATATTAAACCCACTGATCACAACACCTTACTCAGGTTTGAAAGTTGTCATCCTTCAAGTATGATAAAATCACTTCCTTTCAACCAAATGTTACGAGTCAAAAGGATCGTGGATGATCCTGAAAAGTGTGAGGAGTCTTTAAACTTGATGGCGGGTAGGTTCAGAGAGCGTGGTTATCCGGAAAAAATTATTAAATTAAGTAAAGTAAAAGTACAGAATACTGATAGAATTTCGCTATTATCACACCGTTTAAAGAGCAATACCAAGAGAATCCCTTTCATATCTACCTATAGTGAACAGAGTTTTCTTATTGCACAAATTCTGAGGAAGTATTGGAACATTGTAAAAAATAGCTATAAACATATTGAGGAATTCCAATTACCACCGTTGAAGTCTTATAGGCGTTCTAAAAATTTACGTGATAGATTAGTTAAAAATCAAATTTCGTTATCACTAAAGTGTAAACAAATATTTTTTGGTAAACCCAAGATGGGTCAATTATAACAAAAAGGCTTGGCATAAAACGAACTCACGTTATGTTTCATTTGCTTACTTTAATCCTTTTGCTTTATAGCATGCATATTCAAACATTTGTAAACATGCTAATATTCCCTCACAGTAATGCACTAAAATTATGAGCCAGTACTTAGCTGTTGTATTACAGGGGTTTTAAATCCTATAGCATCCTGGGGAAATAAAAATGTTAAGCCATTTTCACCGGAAAAAATTTTTTGGCATGGGCCTGAGAAAGGAAAAATGTCTTTTCCGAAATCCGGGGCCCGCAACTAAAGCTGTGTGCTCGGGCAACACCCGCTCTATTAATATCTCCACCATGGGAAATGCTATAAGGATTGAGACTGTAATACAACAGCTAAGTTTCTGGCTCATTTAAATTTAAGGGGCATATACGTGAAAGAATATTAGCATGTTTTACAAATGTTTGAATATTTCATGCTATAAACGCAAAAATATTAAAGTAAGCAAATGAAACCCTAACGTTTAGTTCGTTTTTTACCAAGCCTTTTTGTTATAATGACGAAGGCAAATAGGGGAGATTAAAAAAGCTCCCCCTAAAAGGCTTAGACTGGCCAAAACTATATAACTAAGGGCACCACGTTTTTTTGCAAAAACCCAGAGGGGTACCTTTCCTTGTTTTCAAAGGGTTTAAATTTTATAAATTGTCCAAAGGAAAGTTTTTATGCCCCTATCTAAAGAAAGTTTTGGATCAACTTTTTTATATGTGTTTCCGATTGGATAGAATATGTTTTATGGTGCCCCTGCAATAAAAAATGTTGGAAATATTTTGTACCTTAAAACGGACTAAATGGTCATGCCACTCCATCAGAAAAAAGAGATAGTCTCCAGTACTAAGTCTTTACAGAATCGGGAATTCTAATGGGATCAAAAATGCAAGATTATTGATAAGGGTTTTTTCCTCAAAAAAGGGGAAAAGGGGACCGTTTAACTATATTAAAAAAGAAAAACCTGGAATGGATTCATAAGTTAAATTGTTTAAAACCTTATGGCCTTAATGTAGAATTTAACCCCTTAAGGACCCACCTTTTTTGCCTTCCGACACAGCCTTTTTTTTGAATCTGACTTTCAATTTTTGTGAGAATAAGTTTTTGACCTTTACCTACCATGTGATTCAGAGAGGGGTTTCTCGTGAATTTTTGGCTTTAAGTTAGTAAAAATTTTTTGATCCATACAATCCTTTTTTTTTTGTGAAAAATATAAAAATTTCATGAAAATTTGGAAAAAATTTGCGATTTTGAAATTGCAAAATTTCCGGCAAGACAGAAATTTTAAATTCACCAAAAAAATAGTTTTTAACTAGAAATCTACCATATGTCCACTTTTGGGTTTGGCATCATTTTTTAAAATTCTTTTTTTTTTACGATTTTAGAGGGTTAGAAATTTAGGTAATTTCTCACATTTTTCAAGAAAATTTGCAATTTACATTTTTTTTGGGGGACCCACTCCAGTTCTGACTTGTTTTGAGGGCCTGAAGTTGATACCCCCCATAATGAGCTATCTGAAAAAACTAACCCCTAACGTATTTAAAAACCTATTTAGGAAGTTTGATAACCCTTTAAATTTCCAGAATTAAAAGAAAAGTGAGGGAAATTTCCCAAAATTCATTTTTTTTTGCAGAATTTTCTTTTTTTATCCATTATTCACTGAATACGGTAAATTGACTAGGTAAATGCAACTTAAATCTTTTTTCCCCCCAGGTCCCCTTTTTTTTTAGAGTTTCCCATTTTGGGCCCTTTAGTGCTTTTTTTTTGGGTCAACCACAAGCCCCCAGAATGGGGGGGAAGCCCCTACTGGACTCTGGGGTCCCATTTTAAAATCGATTTTATTTAGACCCATTTCGGGGTTTTTGGGGCAACCCTAAGTCTAAAACTAAAAAAAACACCCCTCAATAGACCAATTTTGGAAACTACACCCCTAAGGAATATTTCGGGGTGCTTTGAGTTAGCCCCCCACATGATTCAAAAATTTTTTTTTTTTTAGCAAAAGGGGGAAAATTTAAAAAAAAATTTTTTTCCAATAACTAAATTTTTAGTTTAAAAGTTCATATTCAAGGAAATCCGGGAAAAAAAGAACCCTAAAATTTTTGTTAAAGGGGCCCAATTTTTTCCAAGTTCGGCAATACCCTACATGTGGGTGAACGCTGTTTGGGCCCCTGGGCGGGGCGAAAGGGGAGGGAGTTTTATTTTTGGCTTTTGGAACGCAGATTTTTGGTGGGGCCATGTCGCATTGCAAAGCCCCCAAAGAGAGAAACAGGCAAAAACCTTCCAGAAGTCGCCCATTTTGGATTCAACACCCATCGGATCTCATCTGGGGTTTGTACCCTGCATTTTGGGCAAAAATTTTTCCATATTTTTTTTTTTAATGGGCAAAAAAAGGGGGGGAAAAAACGCATTTCGGTCATTGTTTTTTGAGTTTTAAAATTTTAAGCTTTTGCCGTCAGTGTAAAATTTTGTGAAAACTTTACTAGGGGTTTTGGTAAATTACAATAAAGATTTTATATATTTTTTTTCTGTTTTTTCTTTTCACAGGAGAAATAGGGGCTTTAAAAAAATTTAGGTTTTTTATTTGCCCTTTCTGACAGCCCTTTTCTTTTTTTTTTGCTGTGTGCAGGCTGTGTAGGCTTGTTTTTTGCGGGATGGTTAAGTTTTTTTTTGGTACCATTATGGGTTGCAATGACTTGTTCACTTTTTTTTAAAGGTTTTTTGTGAAGTTTTGGGAAAAAATACAGCAACTGGAGGTTTTTTTTTTTTTTATTTTTTATAGGGGTTACTGTACGTACATATAATGGTACCCTTTACTCGCCAGGCCCAATGATTACACCGGGGATCCCAATTTGAAATTTTTTTTTTTAAATGTTTTACTGCTTTTATACAATAAAAACACTTTTTTAAACCCGGGAAAATACGTTTTGCATCGCCAAAATAGTCGAGACCCAAAAAATTTAAAATTTTTCTGTGTTTTGAGCTGTTGTAGGGGACTTGTTTTTTGCAAGAATTTAAAGTTTTTTTATGATAAATTTTTGGGGCAAGCTTTTTGATCGTTTTAAAACCTTTTTTTGGAGGCCGGGGTGAAAAAAAATACTGCAACCAGTGGGGTGTTTTTTTTTTTTTTTATTTTTAAAAACAGGGCTCCTGTGCGTATCCGTGAGATTAATTCTCTTTGGGGGTTGCTCATTATGGGATACCCTTTTTTATATAGTTTTTTTATGTTGAAGCACTTTAAAAAAAAAAAAAAAAGTGTTTTTAGTGGGTAAAAAAAAATTTTTTATGCATCGCTATCTTCGAAGCTAAAAATTTTTTTATTTTTTCCGTATAAAGCTTAAAAGGGATTTTTTTTTTTTGGGGGAAATGATTTTTAATTTGGGTACAATTTGGCGTTACTAGGAGTTTTTATCGCTTTTTTTTCCTTTTTTATAGTGGGGGATGAAAAATAACTTAATTCTGGATTGTTTTTTTGTTTTTGTTTTTACGCTTCACCTACGGGTTTAATTAAATGAAGATTTTAGGGCAGGTCGTTACACACGCGGCGATCCAAAAATGGGTACTTTATTTATTTTTGATTTTTTTGGGGGCGAGCGTTTGTAAAGGGAAAAGGGGGGTTGTATTTTTATTTTATTTTTCGTGTTTGTGGTTTAGTTGTGTTGCAGTTTTTTTTTTTCTTTTTTTCACTTTTTCTAATTATTTTTTTACATTTCCCCATGGGGATTTGAAAAAGAGATCTTTAGATCTCAATTCAATAGAATCATCATAGTTGTTGCTATACTGGTTCCTATGACAATGTCAGCCCAAAATTCCGGACATGCCCAGGGGCCGGCCGGGGATCGTGACGTCCAGACAACGGAAGGCATTCTGTGCCCTCCTGCTTCTGTAGGAAGGCAGACTGCACGGATCACCCATCCGTGCCCCTGCTGCCGCCGACGAGACACGGGAGGAGCGTCTCCTCCTGGTCTCTTTTTAGTTATTGGACCCCATGGGGAAATTTTTAAAAGGGGTTAAACCCCCCCCCCCCAAACCCCGGGCCCCGGGGCCGAGCTGGGATTCAGCTGTAATATACACGACACCCCCCCGCCGATCGCGCGAACTCCTTTTGAGTTCCCCGCGACCTCAGGAGTATCCATGTTCCAGGGCGTAAACCCCCAAACGAGGGGAACTTTAGGTTTAGCCAAGGTCTAAGGGGTTTAAAGTAATCATAAAGTTAAAATGGGCTTGTTTTAGAGGTGATTTGCCCTTCTTGCTATTCTGGTATTTCCCTTTCAGTGAGGGTTGATATATTGTTTAAAAACTTTTTTTTTATTTTAATTTTAATATACAATTTTTTTTTTTTTTTTCTTTTTTTCAGTTTAAAATTATGGGGTCAAAAAATTTTCCTCCTTTATATGTTTTTTGTATAATGATATAAAGAAATTTTTTTTATGTTGTTTTTTATTATTATTTTTATCTCTGGTGTGTATAGCCGGGTTTTGATGTGCATAACCTTACACTGGTTGGTATATAGTTAGTTATTTTTACTATATCCTTATATATATATTTAAAAATATATTTTTTTTCTTTTACAAAAAAAATTTTTCTTTATTTTTATTTTTTTTTATTTTTAAATTTTTTTATTTTTTATTATTTTTTAGTATTATTTTTTATTTTTTATTTACGTTTGACCCATTTTGTTATTATTAAATTTGTGGTGAATTTTTGTTGAAGTGTGGGGACCTCGTGACTGGGATTTGTGTTCTGTGTACCTTGGGGTTTCATTATTACACACTTGGAACATGGTGCCGCTTCTCTTTTGAGCAGTGTAAAGGGGATAATTTCTGGGCATATTTTCATTCCGTGTTGGACGGGTTTTTAACCCACGTTAACCGCATTGCTGACCCATTATGTGGGGACGTCGCGTGATGGGTTCCCCTGAACACTTTTTGTCCATGTCTCTATATACATTTAATACATTGTATAATTACGGGGCTTTTTCTTTCTTTTTCATTTATACAATTTCCCCCCTTTTTTTTCTCCTTTTTTATTTATATATAAAAAATGTATATATATTTTTCTTATATTTAAATTAAGTGTCTTTTTATTCATCATTTCAGTGCCATAGATGCCTGTTATTAGATAGGTGTATGGGTACATTACAACAACCACAGTTCTTTCTTTACCTATTTGGTGCCCGGGGTTGGCGACCCTAAGTAAGCAGCGCGACTTTACATACATCTGTTCAGGTGTCTGGTTGGGCGCAGTTTTCCCTTTACAAATATGGCACCGAGCGCCTGTTTATTCTACAGCGCATGAGTGCAGCAGCGCAACTTTACATGTGGTTGTTTAGGTTTCCGGTTATGCGCATTGAATCTCGGTAGACGCCGAGAGTGATCTGATATATTGCATTTATTGTGAGGTAGGAGGAGCTCATTATACCCCGCATTTTAATGTTATATTTTTGAATATTCATGTATTTAGTATGATCACACGTAGATTAGAATGTATTATTGTATCATGCACTTTGGTATGTATAATCGTATTATGTATTTTGAACATTTTGATTGATATGGATTTCACTTTTATCACATGATTGATTTTTTCCACTGATTTATGGATTATTTATATTGTATTTATGTATTCACTCATTTGTACTTGGATTTATGCATTCACTCATTAACATATGTATTAGCACTGCCCTTTAAAAGTTTGCTGTGTTCACCTTAATGTTGCTTGAAAAAGGCTCATGAGTGAGCCGAAACGTCGTCTGTAGGCATGTAATAAAGTACTGATTTTTTCCAAGCATATTTTGTGCAGCAGTTTTTCCTTATTTTTTGATTAATTGGACCTTATTAGACGAACGTCTTTTTTCTGCTTGCACCCGTTTGTACAATATTTTTTTATGGTGGTGCTACCGTTTTCCATATCTATTTATATATATAATATATATATATATATATATATATATATATATATATATATACACTAACACATATACAAGGGAACAAATAGTTATTTCCTTCACTATATATTGTGGCAGAGCGACCTCCGATAGGCGCATGTTTCTGCCACTAGAGGGTGTGCAGCCGGAGACCTGCTGCAGATGCGCCACTGAGGACCTGGTCTCGGTGGGGAAAAGCCACCTATATTGTGTCAGTAATGATATACTACTGACACTTACAGTAGCAGCTAGAATAGCTGCTAGGCAACTATGTATGGGGTGGCTTTTTTGGGACAGCCATAGTGTTAGGTGGATGGCTGTCCCCGTGTTCCAGGCCAGGATTTGGACACTTCCTTAGAGGCCTATAAAAGCCTGGGGCCACAGGTACATACATGTGATAGCAGTGGCGTGGTATACATGCTTAAATGCCCTTGCGGACATATATACGTTGGCCAGACAATGAGATCTGTCAAGGTAAGATTAAATGAACACCTCTCTGCCATCCGTACATTTAAAAAGCAGCTAGTACAGAAAGGGGAGACCATCACTACTAGAGATGAGGAAAAAAAGGCATATGGCGAGACATCAGTGGCTGGACACTTTGCCACGGCCAATCATGGAATATCGGAATTGAAATGGTGCATATTAGAGAAAGTGATATGTGATAATCAAGCGCAGCTTCCTGTAAAATTATTAAAAAGGGAGGCATATTGGATCGTGTCATTAGAATCACTTGCCCCAAAAGGGTTAAATGAAAACCTTAGCCTACGAGTCTTCCTTTAAGCCGCCCAAGTAAAATTGACCTTGTCTTGAATGTTTTACATATTGTTATATTCTGTATTTTTGAATGCGGAATTCTCCGCTCTGTATAAAGTGTAATATTTGTTGGTTTTAAATTGTATATACTGTAAGTTAGACCAACCCCTGTGACCTATGTGCTTGAGGAAGGGGAGGAGCTATCCCCGAAACGTCCACGAGTGACTCAGTCCTGCTCGATTGCCGGCGTCTCAACGCTTCCCATGCCAGGAGCGGCGCCATGAATGTATCGTGAACGACAGGCTATGCCGCAACTGAATTATACTGAGTATATGCTTCGTTACATTTATCTACATATGGGACATACTGTGAATCACGGGTTAATGTCTATTTTTAAAGAAGTTATTAATAAATGTGCTACGGCTTTTTACTGCACTGGCTCCGTGAACGCATCTAGTGAATTGCCTATGTGAGAGTGGAGATCCCTGAATTAGGAGCAGTGCGTGCGATACTCAGCTTTAGGAAATTAAAGGCTTTATTATATTTCTGGGGCTACAGGTGTTCAGGGGCCATGGTTGCTACCTCGAAGTTGGAGCAGCAGAGCTGAGGAGAGAGCTCTGGCCCCCCAGAGGCTTGAAAGAAGCCTAACACTGTATTAGGAGTGTACAGTACTGCTGGTGCTGGACATTAGGTTAAGACTACGTGTAGATCTCTAATTGTGTTGACGTTAGTGGCTAGATGGCCTAAGGTTTTTGTTTGTTTTTGTGTTCTGTATACTGTGCCTAAACAATAAAGCTGGCTGAGGCCAGTTTCAACATATTCCAGTATGTTGGTCCACCCACTTACCAAGTGAGTGTGGAAACGAGCCGGCCAAGATGGCGGCCGAAATGTGAGTGGATTGTCACAATATATATATATATATGTATATATTATATATATATATATATACATACATATACATATATATATATTAATATATATATATATATATATACATATCATACAACAATACACAAGAGGAACAATTAATTATTTACCTCACAATAAAAAGGGGTCGTATAATATTCTATATATAAATATGTGTGTGATGTGAATATATATATATATATATATATATATATAGTGCCTTGCGAAAGTTTTTGGCCCCTTGAACTTTTCAACCTTTTGCCAGGCTTCAGGCAAAAAGATATAAAATTTTAAAATTTTTTGTGAAGAATCAACAACAAGTGGGACAAAATTGTGAAGTAAAACGAAATGTTTTGGATTTTTTAAACTTTTGAAAAAAAAAAAAAAAAACTGAAAATGGGGCGTGAAAAAATTGTTGGGCCCCCCTTAAGTTAATACTTTTTTGGGTAACCTTTTGTGCGATTACGCTGAAGTCATTTGGGTTATGTCTTTATCAGTTTTGCCACGAGAGGCGAAATTCTTGCCCTTCTTCTTTGGAAAACAGCCCCAGCTCAGTTAGGTTGGAGGGAAGCGTTTGTGAACAGCAGTTTCCAGCTTTTTCCCACAGTTTTTCCGATTGGATTCGGTTGGACTGTGATTTGACATTCTAACACCTGGAACGTTTATCTTAAACCCTTTTGATTTTGTTTTATTTTTTGGGCATTGTCTTGTTGGAGATAAATCTCCGCCCAGCCCGGTCTTTGCAGACTCCAGCGGGTTTTTTACAGAATGGTGTGTTTTTGGCCCCATCCTTTTTCCCATCAATTTTAAAACCATTTTCCCCTTTTTCCCTGCTGAAGAAAAGCAGCCCCCAAACCATGAGCGCCACCCCATGTTTACAGTGGGGAGGTGTTTCAGGGTGATGGCTGTGTTTTTTTGTGCCAAACATATCTTTTGCATGTGGCCAAAAAGTTGGATTTGGTTTCATCTGATCAGAGCCCCTTTTCCACATGTTTGGTGTCTCCCAGGTGGTTGTGGCTAACTTTAATGGAATAGACAAAAACAAACGGTAATGGATCCAGCGATGACGATTAACCAAGGTTCTTTTTTTAATAAAATTTTGGGGGTACAGTGGGGTACAGACATCCCATATTGTTTCATAAAAGAACCTTGGTTTATATCGCATCGCGGGATCCATTACGTTTTTTTTGGTGTCTATTGCATGGAGCCGAGACTGAGGCCGGGATCCTGGGCAAGACGAATGCAGGTAGAGCGGGAGCCTTAATCCTATACACATTTAAATTTGGGAGGGTGAGCTTAAATTTTGCTTTATTAAAAGCTAAACTTTAAAGGGGAAATTTTTTTGGATAGTTTTTGGAAAGGGCTTTCTTCTTCCCCACTCTTTTAAAAGGCCAGTTTGTGCAGTTTTTGGGGTTTGTTGTTATGGGCAGATCTCCACCTCAGCTGTGATCTCTGCAGTTCATCCAAGTGATCGGGCCCTCTTGGCTGTACTCTGATAGTCTTCTCCTTGTTTGAGATGAAATTTAAGGGACGGCCGGGGTTTGGTAGATTTGCAGTTTTGATACTCTTTCCATTTAAATATATCGCTTGCACGTGCCCTTTGGGGATGTTTAAAGTTTGGGAAATCTTTTGTATCCAATCCGGCTTTAAATTTCCCCAAAACAGTATATGGACCTTTTGGGTGTGTTTTTTTGTCTTCATGATGCTCTCTGGTTTTTTAAGCAGAACCTGATACTATACAAGCGGGTGCATTTATATGGAGACTTGATTAACACAGGTGGATTATTTTATCTCTCATCTTTAAGGCAACATTGGATCATTCAGAGTCCTTACTGAACTTCTGGAGTGAGTTTGCGCACTGAAAAAAAGGGGCCGAATAATATTGCACCCCCATTTTTCAGTTTTGTTTTTTTTTCAAAATTTAAAATATCCCAAAAAATTTAAATTTTACTTTTCATTGTGTCCCCCCTTGTTATTCTTCACAAAAAAAAAAAACAAATTTTATTCTTTACGTCTGAAACGGAAAAGTGGAAAAAAGGTTTTGAAAAGTTAAAGGGGCCGAATCTCTCGCAAAGCACTGTTATGGGGTGTATAATTATATTATAATACAGTAAGGAAAAAAATTATTTTTTCCCCCGCCGATTGTGTAAGTTTGTCACTGACAAAGACATGAAACATCTACAATTTTTGGGTTGGTTATTTTAACCCTTGAGAGATGAAAATGAAAAAAAAATCCAGAAAATAATTATATTTTTTTTTTGCATTTTTTGAGGAAATAAGTATTTGATCCCCCTTGGAAACACGACTTAATAAAATTTGGGGGCAAAACCTTGTTGGGGAAGCAAACAGTCAGACATTTTTTGTAGTTGATAAGAAGTTTTGGGCTATGTCTGGAGGAATTTTAGTCCACTATTTGCAGATCACTCTAAATCATTAAGATTTTGGGGTGTGCATGGTATTTAAGCTTCAATCCCTCCTAAGTTTTCTAGGAAAATTAAGGGCTGGAGACTATAGGGGACTCCCGGGGCCTAAATGTTTCTTTTTTGAGCCACTTGTTGCCTTGGGTGTAGTTTTTGGGGCATTTCTGCGGAAGACCCCGTCACAACCCATTTTTAATGTCCTGGCGGGGGAAGGATTTGTCATTTTTCGGTACCCTGGCTCCATCCCATTTCTCCCATTTAACCCTGAAGTAGTCATGTGCCCTTAGCAGAGAAAAATACCCCAAAATATAATGTTTTCCCCCTCCTATTTACATGGGGACAGTGTTCTTTGTGTTAAATTTTCGCATTTCTCTTCCCCCAAACACAGGAGTTTTGGGGGAAGCCAAAGGGTCAATTTTTTTTCTCCTTGACCCAGACCTTCCCCAATCACACAGAAACAGCAGGGGTTCATTTGGGAAACTTCAGCGGGCCGCACTGTGCCTTCTTTACGGGGGACCTTGGACATTGCGGATTTTAAACCATTACGGGGTAATGGTTACCAAAGGTTTTATTGGTAGCTGCTGTCCCGCTGTCTCGGATCATTAACAAGTTTCCCCCTGTAAGTTTTAGGCGATTCTCACCTACCCATGATCAAGGTCCCCCAAGTGAGATTTTGCATGGTGCGCAGTTGTGTTGATTTCAGTCATTTTGTATTTCTTCCATTTTTCTTTCTATTGCACCAAAAGTTGTCTCCTTTTCACCAGCACTTATTAGGGGTTTTTTTGCCTTCCAACTTTGTGAGGCGATTGTCCCGACATCCTTTCCCCCTGTTGCAGAGTTGATGATTAAAAGAGTCTGTGGACAAGTCTTTTATAAAAGGGGCATTTAAGACAGCGGGCTTGAATACGGTTTAACGAGTTGATTGGCGCTTTTAAATGGGTTGTAGGAACTGAACTCTTAAAAGGTTGGGAGGGGGTCAAATACTTATTTTCTCACAAAAAGCAAATAAATTTATATAATTTTACTGTACAATTGTGTTTTTCTGGATTTTATTTTGGATAGTCTATCTCTCACTGTTAAAATTAACCTACCCTTAAAATTATAGACTGTTCATATCTTTCAGTGGGCAAATTTACACAATCAGCAAGGGATCAAATATATATGTACAGTATCTTACTAAAGTACACCCCTCATTTTTGTATACAAATTGTGTTTTAATGGGACAACAACTGAAGACTTTGATACAGTGTAAAGTAGTCAGTGTACAACTTATATTACAGTATACATTTGGTGTGCCCTAAAAATAACTCAACACATAGCCAGCAATGTCTAAACCACTGGTAACAAAAGTGAGTACACCCCTAACTGAAAATGCACAAATTATTATTACATAACCCACCCAATCCACACAGGCAAAAAAATCAAACCATAGATTTCCATAAATTATGTGTGATAATGAGAAATGACACAAGGAAAAGTACTGAACACACTTACTGAAATGTATTTAATACTCCGTACAAAAGCCTTTGCTGGTGATGAAAGCTTCAAGATGCCTCCTGTATGGAGAAGCTAGTCGTATACATTGCTCAGGTGGGATTTTGGCCCCTTCTTCCACACAAACACTCTTTAAATCCTGAAGGTTCCATGGGCTCCTTCTATGAACTCTGAGCTTTAGTCATTTCCCTAGATTTTCTATTGGATTAAGGTCCCAGGTTGGCTGGGCCATTCTAACAGCTTTATTTTCTTTCTCTGAAACCAATTGACAGTTTCCTTGTCCGTGTGTTTGGGATCATTGTCTTGCTGAAATGTCCACCCTCGTTTCATCCTTATCATCCTGGTAGATGGCAGCAGGTTTTTATCAAGAATGTTTTGGGACATTTCTCCATTCATCCTTCCTTCAATTATATGAAGTTTGCCAGTGCTGTATACTAAAATACACCAATAACACTACATTGTTGGTCTGGTGTTTTAGGGTGATATGCAGTGTATTTTGGCTTCCAAACGTGTGTATTATGGCATCCAAAGATTTTAATTTTGGTCTCATCTGACCAGATTATATTCTCCCAGTATTTCACAGGCTTGTTTAAATGTTGTTGAACAAACTTTAAACACCCCTGAACATGCATTTTCTTCAGAAATGAAGCTATTTCTGTAGCTCCTCACATTTGGTCCTTGGCTCTTGGACAACTCTTCTGATAATTCTCTTCACTCCTCTGTGTGAAATCTTGTAGGGAGCACCTGGTTGTGACCAGTTTATGGTGAAAAGTTCTATACATTTCCGGATTATAGCCCAAACAGTGCTCACTGGCACCTTCAGTAGTTTAGAAATTCTTCTGTTACCAATACCAACTCTATGTTTTGCAACAATAACGTTGCAAATGTCTTGAGACAGCTCACTGGTTTTACCCATAATGAGATGTTTCTTGTGTGGCACTTTGGTAATGAGACATCTCTTTAGAGGCCATCAGTTGAACCAGCTGATATTTGCTTTCTAATTACTGATATATTTCAGCTGGTGTCATGACATTCTTCATGTGTTCAATGCTTTCTCCCAATGTCATTTCTCATTTTTACACATAATTTAATTTATGGACATCTATGATTTGATTTCTTTGCCTGTGTGGATTGGATTGGCTATTACCAATATCTGATGATAATTTCTTGTCAGTAGAATCTTTAGAAATAAATTTACTGAGAAAACTGGATATATTTTCAATACTTATTTCACCCCGCTGTGTATATATTGTGTTTCTTAAGATATCTCTGTCTGATTCCGGCCAAAAAAAGGCCAGAAATCGCTGCCAAAACTTAGTTCCAGTTTTGGAATTTGTGATAGCATCGGGACACTTTATGACTCTCTTCCTCCTCTATGAATTCAGAGGATTCACCAAGGTGTCTCTGTTCTCTGGTCTGATATTATTTAGCCAGAGTAGCCAGATTATTGGATTCTAATGCTCATAAGTGCTCACTTTGGTCGCATTCCTTGCACAATGGAACAATTCTTTCAAGGTGTTAGACAATTACTATGTCCTGTCTACCTGAGTTCTTCTGCCTGGATTGGTGAAAAACTCCACCCAATGTGAGATCCATTGCAACAGTTCAGTGGAGCAGTTTAATAGATACTGCCTGCTGGCTAGGCTGGGAGCTGAAGATATTAACAGTATTAGGTTTCTGGTTGCCTTTGAAAGCCTAATTCTCAGACAGGAGAAAGCCCGATGCTGTCAGGCAGGGGGACCATCTGTGCCTTCCTGCTGTTGTCATTTTAAATCATCTACTAAATGCTGTTCCCTGCAGAGATGTGCCATGTCTGCTGACCGTCCCCTTACATAGTACAGGGGAGATGTGTCATGTCTGATGAAAGTCATGGGTATAAAAGTGGACTCAACATGTACCTAGCTCTATCTATCTATCTATCTATCTATCTATCTATCTATCTATCTATCTATCTATCTATCTATCTATCTATCTATCCCTCTCTCTATCTATCTATATATTTATCCCTCTGTCTATCTAATATACAGAGGTGACCAGAATTTTTGTATGTGAATGAGGAGAGAACACCACCCCCAAAATTTGCATAGACCACAACCTCTTTATGCCAAGCCATGTCCCCTACACAAAAGGACACACAACTGTGTAACGGCTCTGGAAGACAGCTAATTGACAGCTTTCCTTGACATTGGAGAGCCTATTCAGCATCCTGGAGATACTGCCAAACTGTGCCTGAACCTAAACCATTACACTACTACTAATATTTCTACCATATAGTGATAGATACCAGTGTACACAGGCTATGCAAACTGTATATTACCACCATAAAGTGATCATATAGTGGTAGATACCACTGTACACAGGCTCTGCAGTCTGTGCATTACCACCATACAGTGAACATTACAATGGTATATACCAGTATACAAAGACACTGCAGACTGTATATTATCACCATACAGCGAACATATAGTGTTATATATACCAGTGTACACAGGCTCTGCAGACTGTATATTACCACCTTACAGTAACCATATAGTGGGAGATATCAGTGTACACAGGCTCTGCAGACACATAACTGATTACAGTGCAATAACACTTAAGGACTCACAGGTGATGTATTTTCTGATTGCAATCGTTGACTTTCCTTATACTTCTCTATCTAGCCCAGACCATAATGACATCTTCTCCCAGCCATGACTCATCCCTACAGAATTAACCACACAAAAATGTAAAAATTCTCATTTTTCAATTACCTAAATACTTATCTATTGGGAGAAGGGGGGTGTTACGTGCCTACCTACCTACTGAATGGGGTTTATATACCCGTAATGGGGATCTATATAGAAAAGCTTGGTGACCCACTTTCCTATGATAGAAAAATCAGATGCTGCTGTCAGGATGGAGAGTCACCTATCGTTACTATATAGGTAGGTAGGTATATATGTCCCCTCAGTAGGTTATAGGTACATAGAGCCCCCAATATGTAGGCAGGTATATTTGTCCTCCCAGTCCGTATATAAGGCCCCAAGTATTTAGACAAGTACAATATGTCCCTCCAGTCTGTAGGCAGGTAAAACATGCTCCCCAGTCTATGGGCAGATAAAATATGTATCCCAGTCTGTAGGCAGGTAAAATTTGTCCCCCAGTCTGTAGGCAGGTGTACAGGCCCCGGTTAAAAATGAAAAAATAATAGTATTGATGTGGGACTCGCTGCTCTCTGTATTCCCACACAGGCAGCGTGATGTCATCATGCCACACAGTCTGTCTGTCTCATATCTACTTATGAGCACTCAGCACTCCTCCAATAAAATGCAAAAAAATCCACAATGGGGTTGAAATGTTGAGAAGACATGGATTAAAACACTTTAACGTTTCACTTTATTAGAGGAGTATTGCGCCTTTTACCTACTTTTTTTGATCTTGGTCAGGACTGGTAAACTGGCACCTATTTTTTTTTTTTTTTGCATTAAACCATTTTTGTCTTTTGACTGCTGCCTCTTTTCTGTTAAATCTTTCTATCTATTTAAAAGTCATATGTCCATCAAGTTCAACCAAGGGTGGGAGTAGTTGTTCTTATATTTCTTTCTCTCTATCTACCTATATCTTCCTCTTTCATATATACCTATCTATCTATTTCATATCTATCTATCTATCTATCTTTGTTATTGTAGATCACATGATCTTTAGCCAAGAGCCTGCACAATAAT
Source organism: Phyllomedusa bahiana (assembly GCA_025379985.1). Taxonomy (NCBI): domain Eukaryota; kingdom Metazoa; phylum Chordata; class Amphibia; order Anura; family Hylidae; genus Phyllomedusa; species Phyllomedusa bahiana. The sequence goes on along the minus strand of JAODAL010002800.1, from coordinate 168,877 downwards.
GTATTTAATGTTAAAGGGGTCTTACCGTGTTGTTTCAAAGAGCCTGCTCTTCACAGGAGCTTCAGGCTCCTCTTTTCTGTCCAAGCTGTAGGGGGTTCTACAGCATTGACTGACATTTCAGCTTTGCTATTCCTAGCTGAACCTGTTAGAGGGACATTGTAGATGGAAGGTTTTTATTAACAGGACAAAAGGCTTCAAAGCTCTAAAAGGTTATAGTTTGTCAGTAAGAAACATAACAAGCTCCTTTGCTGCTGATAAGACACATCAGGGAATGATGTCACTATCCCGGACAGGGCTGCAAAAGCAGAGAGAAATGGTCGGAGGTCTAGAAAACCTTTTGTAAACAAGCAGGAGTTAAGAACTCTGAAATTTAGCTAAATCAGAACAGTAATGTGTTGAGTAACCTATGGGCAAAAAAGTGAGTTTTAGACCTAAACAGGTTCATACATGTGGCCCTTTGTGTTTTTGACTGAGGATATTTTATACACAACCCACAAAGAATTTCTGGTTTTCCAGTACATTATATGGTACATAAATGGTACTATTAAAAAATACAAATTGTCCCACAAAAAAATTAAATCCTTCATACAGATATATCAACTAAAAAATAAAAAAAAGTTATAGCTTAAGGAAGGCGGAGTGGAGAAAATAAACATGTTAAAATCTACCAGGACCGAGTATTCATTTTAACAGTGAACTGTATGAAAATGTTCAGGAAGGTGTGGTACAGGTCCATTCATGAAATTTTAGCACTAGGCCTAACAGTGGGTTAAGAAAGCCCTTTCAACCTTTATAGGCAAACAAGAATGAACAAGATCTTCCTCACTCATAAAGATGGTTCGCTAGATTCTTTTCTGCGGAGAAACACATGATTATCCTGGCTATAGTGTTCTTCCCAGGAAACCTAAATATTCTGTCTGACAGACTAAACAGATGCTTAATATTGCTAGGTGAGAGGTCTCTAAATCAGGACATCATCTTTGAAATCACGAATATTGCAGCCAACAGATTAAGCAGAGGCTTGATAGTGCCAGGCAAGTTTCCCTAAATCAGGACATCTTCTTTTATATTATAAATATTCATGCTGATAGACTAAGCAGAGGCTTAATAGTGTCAGGTGAGTGGTCCCTAAATCAGGGCATCTTCTTTTAAATCACAAATATTCTGGCCAACAGATTAAGCACAGTCCAGGTGAGTGGTCCCTTAATTAGGACATCTTCTTTCAAATATTCTGGCAAAGAGATAAAGCAAATGCCAAATGGTTTGTTCCTAAATCAGAACATTTTCTTTAAAGAGAACCTGTAACATAGTTTCTGCCCCCCTGGCTGAGGGCAGCACAAGCTAGTGTCAGACATGCTGTTACCAGCGCTGTGTCCCTTATTCTGTAAGATGTTGTAGTTTTAGAGCATTTAATGCTCAAATCTCATTCATGAGCAGGTGTTATCCCCGCCCACCAAAGGCTAGCCCCACCCACTGTCAGATATTCACATGTTTCTACCTATTCAAAGTCATAGGTTTATCAGTTGAGGTGGGCGGGGCTAGCCTCCGATTGGCCGGGTTTGAAAAAAACTGACTCTTTGAAGGATTCTTCAAATGACTCTTCTGGCTGAAAATTGCAGATTTGAGCATTAAATACACGAAAACTACAGCATATTACAGAATAAGGGACACAGCGCTGGAAACAGCAGGTCTGACACGAGCTTGTGGTTCCCTCAGCCAGAGGGGCAAAAACTATGTGACAGGTTCTCTTTAAGAATGGCATCAGCTTCTGCTAAATGTGTTGAGGAGCTGCAAGCCTTGGATCCACTGATCTGTATATAGTCCTTTGGGACAATGTGCTCTTAAAGTTCCTGCCATCATCTAGATCAGAGTTCCTTTTATGTAAACATTAATCTGTAGATCTTTTTTGGTGCTTAGCCATGACAGTAGTGCATAGAAAAAAAGGCTTGCAGCTCTTTAGACATGAGTGGCTATCTAAGAATATTTCTGAAAGAACCTCCTCAGTAAGAGGGTTGCGAACACCTTTATAAACCTTTCTGGGTCCAAGAAAGGTTGAGATCCTCTAAAACCTCTATATCCTGGTGGACCAAAGAGGCTATATCATATACTTATATGTTTAAAGGTCTAAAATTACCCTTCTTCCTTAGGACTCACAATAACGGGGCACAGTCTACACTGTAGCCCAAAAAACGCTAGTTCTTTTGAACAGAACTGTAGTAAAGCTTCTTGTTCTTCTATAAAGAACTTCATTACACATTTCAGAATCTCTCAGCAATCCTCGGAGAATGCCCCCTTAAAGGGGTTTTACCACAAACTAATTGATGGGGGAAGCTTGCAAATTAAATAGTAACCGAAGAAAAATGGTAGAAGGTCCAGCACGATCCAGTAGAGATAAAACATCCAAGGTTTATTGAAGAATAACAGAGATAAAATCAGCAAAGTATACAACTGCTGGAGTGAGAGACATGGGTAGCGGTGGTCCCCCTACAAGTGGAGGTAGTTAATGCTGACGCGTTTCGGGCTTAGAGTGCGCCCTTAGTCATAGCACTACTGAAGACATCTAAAATCATGGTATATATAGGATCAAAACCAATTACATAATAATTAAAGATGTAAATTACCTGCTATCCTGTGTGTGGGCACGCACGCCGCAGCAAATACTCCAGGTCGCGTACCGGAAGTGAGAATACGTATTTCCGGTGATGCGCGCTAGCAAGGATGAAGCGTAACCTGGAAAGGGAAAAGTTGCTGCGCATGCGCGCCGGCACATGGATAAGCAGTAGCAACAAAAACAAAAACAAGAGTGGATAGCACAACATGCAAGCAGAAATAGTGCAGTTAGATTTAAATGTGTGTGTCAGAGAGATGCAACAATAACACCTAATAATAACAAAGAGATTCTCTTCTGACATTGAGACCCTGCGGTGTGGTGGTGTTGAACACTATAATCCAGTGCGCTTCCCTGTTACGCAGGAATCGCACTATGTCACCGCCTCTTAGTGGCCTACAAACTTTTTCAATTGCTCGTATTTTAAGCATGCTGCAGTCTGAATTATGTTGCTGTATGAAATGTCGTGTAAGACCAGATTTATTTCTATCTGATAAATTGGTGACATCATTTACATGTTCCAAAAATCTGATCTTGAGCTTTCTGGTGGTGCTGCCAATATATTGAAGATTGCATTCTGAACACCAAGCTAGATAGACTACATTTTGGGTATTGCAGTTAATGAACTGTTTGATAGGGTATTTTTGATTCCATAGCATATTTGTAAATTCTTTACCTGGACATGCAAAGGAACTTGTGCGGCACTTTCTTAGTCCGCACTTGAAAAATCCTTTACAATTGAGCCAAGTGGAGTTTTTATTTCGATCAACAAATGTATTGGAGGTAAGTAAATTGCCAAGGGTTTTTGCTTTCCTTGGTACAATTTTACATCCTTTGGACAATATATTGTCCAACACTGTATCTCCATATAAAATAGGGAGGTATTTATACACAATATTTTTAATTGTATTAAACTGTTTAGTGTGATCCAATACAAGTGTCGGTATGTTATTTCTCGATTGATGTTTTTGTTTTTGTACCAATAATTCTCTTCTGTCCCTATTTTGTGTTTTTTTCAACGCTGTTGATAATAGCTGTTGTGGATAGCCTCTACTTTTCAGTCTAGTACATATCTGTTGGGATTCAGAGTTATAGTCATCTTGAGAACTGCAGTTACGTTTAGCTCTAATTAATTCCCCGAAGCGGATAACAGTTTTTGTGGACTTGGTGTGGTAACTAGAAAAGTGAAATATGGTATTGCCGGCACTACTTTTTCTGTAGGTTTTAGTTGAAATGACTTGATTGGGGATACCCTCTAAATGTAAGTCTAGAAAATTTACCGAGCAGGTATTGTGTGAATGAGTAAATGCGAGATTGCATGGGTTGTTGTTTAGATAAGACACGAAAGAGGGCACGGTAGATACATCTCCCCCCCACAATTATGAGATCATCAATGTATCTACCGTACCACTCCAACTGCTCCAAAAATGGATTTTGTATAGAGTAGATGTATTGTTCCTCCCACCATGACATGGTTAAATTTGCCAGGGAGGGGGAATATTTGGCCCCCATTGAAACCCCTGTGAGCTGTAAATAAAATTTATGATTAAACATAAAATAATTGTGAGCCATGAGAAAAACAACAACATCCACAATATACAATTGAAAATTTGGTGCATACCCACTATAATGAGATAGATGATGCTGAAGTGCCAGAATAGCTACTTGATGGGGAATGCTGGTGTATAGTGACTCAACGTCACAAGTGATCCAGCTTAATTTGTCCGTCCAAACAATGTTACGCATGGCCACCAGGACATCTCGTGTGTCCTGAAGGAACCCTGGAACTCGCTTGACTAAGGGTTGGAGGAGGGCATCCACCCATTGGCATAATTTTTCTGTGATAGAATTTATGCCTGATACTATGGGTCGCATGGGAGGATCAAGGAGGTCCTTGTGAATTTTAGGAAAACCATAGATGACCGGTATTACTGGGAATTTATTGAATATATAGTCAGCCTGTTTTTGATTCAGGGCACCTAGTTGTAATCCCTCTTCTATTAATTTTGAGATCTTGACATTATATTTTGTTGTAGGGTTCCCAGGCAGTTGTCTATACGTGGTAGTATCTGATAATAAGTTTAACATAGCCTTATGATATTTATCTTTATCCATAATAACAACTTTGCCCCCCTTGTCTGCCATTCTAATTTCAACACTATCTGCATCTTTCAAGCGTTTTAGGGCTGATTTTTGCTTAACTGTAAGGTTGGACATATTACTCTCTAATTGATTGTTTTGTAGTGCCCGAAGATCTCTTTCAACCAGGAGCTGAAAGTGATCCATGGCCTCAGTCCTAGTTTGCACTGGATAGAAGTCCTGGTTGCTCATGTGAAAAATTTCTGGTTGCATAGATAATTGGAAATCTTCAGAGTTGGCTTAACAGTGTAATTTTTTCTAGAGTCAATAGGGAAATTTGTTCCTGAAATTTTAGTCCCTGGTATTGATTAGGAATTGCGCCCTCTGGCGTATTTTGTATATTATCATCTTGATGAAAATGTCTTCTGACGGTAAGGTTACGCACAAATTTGTTAATGTCTCTGATGGTAGAGACTAGATTGAAATTGTCCTTAACTGCAAAATTGAAACCAAGAGACAGTACTTGTTCTTCTTCTGTCGTGAGAGTTATCGATGAAATATTATGAACTGCAACCATAAGATCTATATTTTCTTGTTGTCCTGTTTCCTCGTTTGCATCCGTTGAAGATCTTTTATGGTGTTTGCGACCTCCTCTGCGTCCTCGTTTTTTGAGCGATTATTTCTTTTGTTCTTGTTTTTATGTGCCATTTTATAATATGATGTACTTGCTCCATTATCGCTTTGAGATGAGTGATCACGGGAGGTATCTCTCGACGTGTCAGGATTGGACTCTGACGTATCTGAGTCTGTAGAGCCACAACTAACTCTCTTGTTCTTATTTCGATGATGTCTCTTTTTTAGTTTCAAAATGGATCGCGGTTGGCCAATGTATGCTGTTCTTCTCCCCCATTCATCCACATGATTCAGTGTATAATCCTGCATATCTCTATTAAATTTAGATTTCTTGTTTTCCATAATTACATTTTCAAGGTTAGAGATATTGTCCTTAATTTTATGGACTTCTTCCGAATAGGTGGATAGATCTTGATATTCCACTATGGAGGTTTCCAATTCTTTTATTTCCTTTGAAATTTCTTGTAATTTAAGTTCTTCATTTTTAGTAATGAGTTGTATAAGTTTGATAGAACAGGATGACAAAATCTCATTCCAATCAGAGACGAACTGCTCATTGTATATCGTTGTAGGGATCTTTTTAAGCCTCAGGCCCCGTGATATCATGTTCCTTACCAGATAATTTTTTAATGTTTGTAAATCCCACCAAATGCGAGTTTCATGCATTGACTGCTTTTCCAACATCTTGATTTTTGTGGTGAAATCCACTTGTCGTTGATTGCTTGCTGTACCAACATCAAAAACTTGAGCTACTTTGATTAATCTTTGGCTTCGGTCATGTAGCATGATGTAGGGTACTGGGTCACACACCGCTACCACAAAAGATATATATATGTATATTGTATATCTCACTCTAAGCTTATTTGAAAAGAGGATCAGGCACATGTATACAGGGGTGCACGGCTATACATGCTATATGTACTCACTGACAAGTAAGGAACGTAGCCAGCTCCCTCCTGAGTGCGTAGTACGTGGACCACTGCTGAAGCCTCACAGCAGGGAGTAGATACCAAAGAGAAATGGTGAAAGGTCCAGCACGATCCAGTAGAGGTAAAACATCCAAGGTTTATTGAAGAATAACAGAGATAAAATCAGCAAAGTATACAACTGCTGGAGTGAGAGACATGGGTAGCGGGGGTTCCCCTACAAGTGGAGGTAGTTAATGCTGACGCGTTTCGGGCTTAGAGTGCGCCCTTAGTCATAGCACTACTGAAGACATCTAAGATCATGGTATATATAGGATCAAAACCAATTACATAATAATTAAAGATAGCAGGTAATTTACATCTTTAATTATTATGTAATTGGTTTTGATCCTATATATACCATGATTTTAGATGTATTCAGTAGTGCTATGACTAAGGGCGCACTCTAAGCCCGAAACGCGTCAGCATTAACTACCTCCACTTGTAGGGGACCACCGCTACCCATGTCTCTCACTCCAGCAGTTGTATACTTTGCTGATTTTATCTCTGTTATTCTTCAATAAACCTTGGATGTTTTATCTCTACTGGATCGTGCTGGACCTTCTACCATTTTTCTTCGGTATCTACTTTCTGCTGTGAGGCTTCAGCAGTGGTCCGTGCACCACACACTCAGGAGGGAGCTGGCTACGTTCCTTACTTGCAAATTAAATAGTAAGCATTTTCACCATTCATCATTGTTAAACATTTTCTACCATTTTTGTTTTAGCTGTTACCGTATTGATCCATAGTGTACAGCTCATCCCAAGGGGCTACAACCATGGACGAGAGCTCCTCCGTCTTGCCAAATATTCTCAGACATCACCTCTCCTCTCAGGCAGCTATTGTCAGTCTCATCCCTGCTTAGTAATTGCACACACTCACTGCTGAGTGATTGTTCAACCCCAGGTGCTGTCATTCTCCTCCTGTCTTCTGTACTCCTTAGTAATTAGTCAAACAGTACAAATTAATAAAAGAAACCTCAATCAGGTATATGCATTGAGACAAAAAAAATCTATATGTTTGGCTGCTGCGGGGATTTTGAACCTAAGACTCCTATGATGGAAGGTAAGAGTGCTAACCATTGAGCTATTTTGTAACTATTCACTGGTCTTTACATAAACAGACCTTTGTTTGACTAGAGTGAGCACACTGTGAGAAAATGCATTGTGATGTCAGTCTGCTGTGTCACATGGTATGCAGTTCAAACATATCACATCAACCCCCTTTTGAGACTGAAAGCTGAAGCTGGATAAAGCAGGTATGAAATGACTTTGTGGCAAACTCCCTTTAAGGAGGTTGATTTTGAGTTCAATGCAGAATTCTACTTGTTACAACCTCCCATTGTTGTGGTGCTGATAGGGACACAAATGAAGGTTTAGATTCAGAATATAAATATGTTTTCCCTTAGTCTTGTCAGCACCACAAGGCTTCCTCCCTATTAGGGTATGTTCACATGGCGTATTGCATAATGCGCCTAAGATGTGGGGGCATTCTGGGGGCGTGTCGCACTACAACCGTAGTATTGTACACAATTATGACTTTAGTATGACAAAACTAGGCACATTGTTGCTGGAACAGGTAGACCAATTTAAAAGTGGTTTACCTGAGCCTGAATTGTCGCTTTGTAGCTAGGAAGCGCAAAATCTATGACCCAAAGTAGAACAGGTTCATAGATTTAGGCACATTCTACGCTACTAATGCGTGCAATAAAATTGGCGCCTCTGCGGCAAAAATCATGCATGTCACCCAAAGTGTATCACCTTTTGACACTTGACGATATTACTCAGGGGTGCGCTCCCTGTGTTGGCTTTCCCCTCCTCTACTGCTTTTAAATAAGTTTAATTCCAAAGAGTCCATTAACTTTAAGTCTAATCCATAAATTAAGCATGTGTCTGGAGATCTTTTCATGCAATTAGTAGGCCATCTATGCATTGATCTGTGGATAGCTCAAACTAAATGGGGAGGCAATTGTAATAACAATATACTAAACAACTGATCTAGCAAAGAATTGCAAAAATCTGGACATGCATGAAAGAAGCCTTGTTGGAGAAACTAATAAGAGTCTAAATATCTATTAAGAAGAAAGAAACCTGCAACATGATGGCCAGAATACGGTTAATGTCATTTTTATTATTGAAAGCCCTAGTGAATAATAATATTATTCTGAATCATTATATTCATAAAACTTAATACAATCTAATAATGGTGTGTATTGCTAAAGCCTCAGGCAAATTTAAATTGGATAAGAGACATTGAAACTTTAATATGACCTTCTGAAAATCATATGACATTTTACAATAACCTTCACCAACTCAGTATTGAATCAAACATAACCATATTATTCTTGGTAAGGAAAGGTGGCCATACACATGAGATGAATGCCGTTTGAATCTACTGATTTTGGAGGGATCACCAGACCATCTCAAATACATGGAGGTATTCAGACCTTTCCCTGACATCATATTGGGCAATTAGACTTCCACATGTTTGCTAGGTTTGTCCCCAAGAGGTGTAGTTGCTACCCAGGGGTGTATCTAGAGAAGCCTGGGCCCAATAGCAAACTTTTGGATGGTCCCACCCCTCTTCCAGCCCCTCCTCCAAACATTTACAGGTACCTCTTAATAATAGTCATGCAATTACTCACTATATATATCACCAGCATACTACTACCAAACAAAACCCACAATACTCAGACCAACATTACCAATAAGGTTACTACATCCGGACCTGATTATACCATCAGAACAAGACCACAAATTACCACCACCGAAGTAACTGAATAACACCAATATACTATAATTGAATAAATATCAGTATACAAAGACCAATATTACTGTCATAAAGTGACCATATAGCGATAGATACCAGTTGTAGATAGGATCTGCAGACTGTATAGTACCTCCATACAGTAACCATATAGTGGTAGATACCAATCTAAACATGCTCTGCAGACTGTTTATTACCACTAAACAGTGCCCATATAGTGGTAGATACCAGTGTATACATATTAATGATTACAGTGCAGTTACATCCAGTGACTTACAGATGACGTTTTCTCTGACAAGACATTCACTTTACCTTTTCTTTTGCACCTGGTAAATAATATCATGACAACTTCTCTCATCGCTCGTTCCTGCAGAATTTGCAAACAAATATCTTAGAATCCTCATTTTTCACCTTTTACCTATTCCCACCTCTGTACATACTTCCCATGGGTTGGTATAGGCCATAGTTTAGAGGCACTGTTTCCTAGGAGTGTGGGAAGGAATAGAGGACTAACTCCCCTGGAGATTGTGCTACTGCTACGGCCTGTACCCCTCAGAATCACATTGTGTGCGTCGAACTCCTTCTCTTGCACCCAGAAGATCAGCCACAGACAGAATCTTTAAGGGATGGAGTTTAGTACTGTCATGTTTTTTGTAGTGTGTCTATATTTTCTACAGATTTCCCTGTTGGACTATGATGGATTTATTTGACTACATAAGACCAGTGTTGCATCCATTTCTTTAATAGAATGGTCAAGGAGGGCTGGTGTCGGGAAGTGTTTATTTAAATAAAGTGTTTTTTTTGTTGTTTTATTGTTTGAGTTTTTTACCATTTTATTACAGTGTTAGTAATATATGTGTTTGATAGATGCCTCTATATTACTAACGCTGGGGCTGTCAGCCTTGGGGTGACAAAAAATAGAGCTGACACCAAGCCCCAGCACTAGTGATAGAGAGACATCTGTCAGAACCTCTTTTACTAACACTGGAAATAATGGTAAAAAAAGTAACAAAACAACACAAAAACACTTTATTTAAATAAACACTGTGCGACAATATCCCTCGTTGACAATTTTATTAATGAAATGGATCCAACACTGGTCTGACATAATGCAATGAGTTCGACGTAGTTCAGCTGGTAAACCTGTAAAATACAAAAATACTAATAAGCATTTGGCTGACAGCTATCTAAAGTGCCCATCACGCTTGCTATTCGACAGGTGCAAACCTACTGTGTTTGCTGTGGTTTTTCCTGTCCTTCTGGCCATGCTGCTACATCACCTTGCGGCTGATCCCCTAATTCATCTTCCTGGCTATAGATGAGGTGTGGTCACATCCTGACTGCTCTTTTTCCCACAGTGTTCAGCTGGGTTGGGCTTCCTCTGCCAATTCCCTTGCACCTGTGGGATTATAAACCAGCTCCTGCTCGATCCTTTTTGTTTGTTTCTGTTTATTGCTGTTCCTGTCTGTTTCCTTTTTGTGTCCTGTGTGTTTGTATCTGCCTTACCTCTTTGCCTGAGTTCTGTCTTGTCTGGTCCCGGCCTGTGTTTCTTAGCTGGTCTGATGCTCCTGGTCTGTCTGATGCCCTTAGGTTGTCTGAGCTCCTAGCTTGTCTGAGCTCTTAGCTTTGCTGAGCTTCTAGTTTGTCTCTGTTCTTGCCTTTGCATTCTTAGTTTATTCCTGCCCGAGTTCCTTGTCTTTGTTAGGAGCTATGTCTTGCATGTGTCCTTGCTATGTTTCTAGTCCGTGTTTCAGCTTGTGTCCTAGTCTCAGTTCCTATGTTCTAGGCCTCTGTCTTATTCTGTTCCTCCGTTCCAGCCTCCTTGTTTTTGTACCTGGCACGTCTCTGTTATCCAGTCTGCTATCTTATCCCTATTTCTTTATGGTGCCTTTTTTTGGTGCTTCTGACCTACCTGGAACTGCTCTGAGGTTGCACCTGGCAGACATCGAGGTCAGCCAACCATACCATCAAATGCTTTGTGAAGAACACGATGGCCACTTAGTCACGTCGCCTCAGAGCAAGACCGGTAATGGCCAAGTGGGTCCACTACCTGCAGTTTACCCGTTACAGTGCCCAAGGCAGCATGAAAACTGAATATGGCCGTACAACTAGGAAAAGCCCCTCCCCTTTTTAGATAGATAGCCTCAATTAAGCAGTTAGCCCCCAAAATTAGTTAACCAAACCATGCTGTTAGCTACATAGCTCCCCATCCCCACACTTTGCATCTAGGTAGATTGGACACACAGTATGTGGTAAGACTCCGGTAGGTAGGTAGATAGGTAGGTAGGTAGGTAGGACAAGCAGTAGTTAAGGCCGCAGCTAGACAAGGCCCCAGGTACGTACATAAAAAAGGCTCCAGTTAGGTTGTTTAGGCCCCATGTAGGGAGGTATGTAGGCAGGTACGGTCCCAGTTCGATCATCCGTGCCAACTCTCCCAGGTTGGGCGGGAGAGTTCTGCAAAAGGGGGTCCCCTCCCACCCCCCAGAAGGGTTGGTGAAACCTCCCGCAGCTAAACGGCTGCAGGAGGTTCTCTGTGTTTGAAGCGGCATCAAGGCAGTGTCATGTAATGCTGTCCTGAAGCAACTGACTACATCCGATGGAGCAATGCTCTGATGGCTCCTACATAAAAAGCTACCAGAGCTACAGGCCCCAGTGCATTGCTGAGAAGAGGGGATGGGCTTAACGGTACCCACAAAGCTCTGCCACCTTCTCCCAGCAGAATAACGTGTGATGATCCAGCTCCACAACAGGACAAATGAGAACATTTCCCGGGGGGAGCTAAGTGTGTGTGTGTGGGAGGGGGGCTGAGTTTTCGGGGGATGCTGAGTGTGTGGGGGGTCTGAGTGTGTGGGGGGTCTGAGTGTGTGGAGGGGCTGAGTGTGTGTGGAAAGAGATGAGTGTGTGGGGTGGGACTGAGTGAGTTGGGGGCTGAGTGTGTGTGGGGGCTTAGTGTATGTGGAGTGGAGGGGTGTGAGTTTGTATTTGAGTGTGTGGGGGAGGGGTGTGAAGCGGTTGTGAAACCTCACACAGCCAAAAGGCTGCGGGAGGTTCTTTAAGATAAGCGGCACTGGAGCAGCATCATTGGACGCTGCTGCGGCCCCCTGCAGTCTGTCTCTGGTGGTCGCCAGAGACAGACTGCAGGGGGCAGAAGTTGCCCTTTGCTCCCTGTCTCCTGCCCCCTGCATTCTGTCTCTAGTGGCTGCAGGGGGCTAGAGATAGGTCACAGGAGGTAGGAGTTGCCCCCTTGTACACTGCAGTCTGTCTCTGGCGGTCACAGGGGGGCAGGAGACAGGCCGCAAAGACAGGGTAGATAGGTAGATAGGCCCCAGGTAGCTAGGTAGGTGGTAAGTAGGCCTCAGTTAGGTAGGTAGCCCCAAGATATATGCAACACTGAGGGCGATTGACAATGAAGAGAGGAGTTTGCTACTCTTGGAGCAAACAGTTAGTGGGCCGTTAGTTAGGAGCCGTGTAGCTGGGTTATTGTAGACAGGGGGAGTTCTAGGGGTACCAGAAAAAGGAAGGCCACTTCTCCTCCTGAGATTCCTAGCAAAATTGCCAAGTTAGGCGATAACAACGAATCAGTCTCAGAAATGGCAGCCCTAGTGGACACTGCTCTTCCTAGCAGCCGGAAGAGCAGCCCAACAAGACAGTTAGTAGTTGTAGGGGATTCTATAATCAGGAAGATGGATAGAATAATTTGTCGCCAGGGCCGCCTCAACCTAATGGTTTGCTGTCTTCCTGGTGCCAGGGTTCGGCATGTGGTGGACCGGGTGGATAAATTACTGGGAGAAGCTGGCAATAACCCAGCTGTTGTGGTCCATGTTGGAACCAATGACAGAATACACGGTAGGTGGAGGATCTTAAAGAATAATTTTTAATAACTAGGCTCAAAGCTAAAGGGAAGGACCTCCAAGGTTGTGTTCTCCGGAATACTGCCGGTGCCATGCGCTACTCAGGAAAGACAGCGGGAGCTCAGGGAGTTAAATGCATGGCTGAAGTCTTGGTGTAGGACAGAGGGGTTTGGGTTCTTAGAGCACTGGGCTGATTTTTCATTGGGGTACAATCTGTTTTCTACAGATAAATTGCACCTGAATGGAAGGGGGTCTGCTGTGCTGGGGGAAGGAATTCTAGAAGGGGTGCGGGAATATTTAAACTAGGGATGAGGAGGGAGGACAATATGGAAAATGAAGGAGTAGATAGGTTAGAGAGTGGGCAGACTATATCGGCGGGTGGAGAAGCGGAATGGGGGAGGTGGAGTAGACCAGTGGATAAGGAGATCCATGTGTTGCAAACCAGCATTGAAGATATAGGTACCCACAATATTTCATGTAATCTCATGCCATCTACTAATTGTGTAATAAATAATCACATGCTGTCCACTAAAGGTATAATGTATAATCCCATGCCATCATCTGAAAGGGTAATGTATAATTCCATGCCATCTACCAAAGGAGAGATATTTAATCAAATGCCGTCATCTGAACAGGTAACGTTTAATCCCATGCTGTCTACTGAACAGGTAATGTATGATCCCATGCCGTCTAATGAACATGTTAGATACAATCCTAAACCGTTGACGGAAAGTGTAAAACTGGAAGGGAACTTAAAATGTCTATTCACAAATGCTAGAAGTCTTGCAACCAAAATGGGGGAACTTGAGGCGCTTGTTGTAGAGGAGCTGATTGATGTGGTAGGTATTGCTGAAACATGGCTGGACACCACGCATGATTGGGCAGTCAACCTTCAAGGTTTTAATCTATTTAGGAAAGACAGAGCGAACAGGAGGGGAGGAGGAGTGTGTCTGTATGTAAGGAGTGATATGAAGGCAAATGTGAAAGAGGTAATACAGGGCGGAGTAGCTAATGATGTGGAAACATTGTGGGTGGAAATACAAGGGGGAAATAATGCAGAAAATATTATTGGAGAAATATTGACCAATATTGATATTCAAAGGCGGGACAGTTCAATATACAGTAAAAACGCTGTGATTGGATAAGCTGGACGAGCACCCGCCGCTTCAACCAATTAGCTCTTTTCTGAATTTTTACTGTATTTTGAACTGTCCCGCCTTTGAAAATGGTCAATTTTCCCTAGTTAAATGGGTCCCGCGCTCCTTTCTGATTGGTCAATCTCCCCCAAGGGTTAGAAAGGGCCAGTCGTCCTATTTTTTGATTGGCGGTTTTATGCCAACCAATCAGAAGGCTTAAACAATTTGAATTACGTTTTTCCCCGGGCAATTCTTCTATTGAAATTCCCTTTATGTACGCGGCTCAGCGAAAAACGCGTTGTTAGGGTTTTTAACTGCTTTTTTTTTTTAGAAAAAGGTTTTCAGGCTTTATCTGAAATAATTTACATTAATAAAAATGATTTTTTTTTCTACTCCATGCTGCACGATGCGAGCGCCGAGATTGCATTGCGCCGATTTTCCATAGACTACAATGGGGAAGTACCGCCTCGTTTGGGGGGAAGCCAAGCCACCGCTAGCCACCCAATCACTCTTTTCTGCATTTTTACTGTATTTTAACTGTCCTGCCTTTGTTTTTGTTTGGTCAAAACTTCTCCGGATATAAGGGCTTTGTCGTTATTCTGATTGGCCGAGATACCAAGTCCCCGCTAGCCAGCCAATCAGCTTTTTTCTGCATTTTTCTGTATTTGGAACCCCCGCCTTTGTTTTTGTTTGGTCATATTCCCATGGGTTTTAATGGTTCATGTCCCCAAATTCTGTTGGGCCCGGGTTTCTGCCGACCAATGAGAATAGCTTTCAGAATTGAATTACTGTTTTTCCCCAGAATTTAAAATATCCTAATTCTTAATTGCACCGTCTAGTTTTTTTTTTTGGAAAAAGTGATTTTTTTTTTAATTATTTTTTTTTTTGGGGTTTAGCTCTTTTCGTATGTTTTCCCCCTTTAAAAGGAGATTTTTTTTTTTCATACTCCGCACGGACATTTTTAAATATTTCCCTGTCCCTACCCTGTCTAAATCGGAACACATCTTCGGGCAGTCCCTCCTGCGCCTAAGTCCCGCACTCGCCCCATACAATGGCGGGGCGCGGCAGACTTTTCCCCGCATGTATAGCGCCCCTCCTGGATGGCAAATTTTTAGGCGCCAGGCACTGCGCCATGTCCCCCACTGCGCCCCACACCTGGCAGGCGGGCGGACTTTACATTTATGATGTTATGATGAGTGCACTAACTCGGGCGGCGAATCATAGGGCAGCGCCGTACGGGCCCTAACCCGCCTGCACCCCAAAACGGCGAGACGCGGGGGGACTTTAAAAGTATGTATGACGCACCCCAGGCCGACATAAATCAGGCGCAAATTTCGCCGGAAAAACCGGCGAAAAGGTGCGCCCCGACTGGCGATTCATACATTCGCCCTTAATTTTTTAAAAAGGGCCAAATTTTCCTTTTTTTGAGGGATGCAATCGGCCTAGACGGGGAAAGCTTTTAGCAAATATGATATAAACCAGGGGGGGAGTTTTAAATATACTTTGGGGAAATTTATTGCAAAATAATTACTATGGGTAACAAGTATAGGCACTAAAACTAAAACCAACAGGGCTTCTCCCTTTCTTTTTAAGAGGGCAAAAAAACAATAAAAAAAAAGGGCATTTAAAAAAATAAAAGTCAGAGGGGTCGGCATCACCTTGAAAATTATAGAAGCTTAATAAATCTTAAAAAAGTGATAAAAGCAGCAAAATTCAAAATGAAAGGAAGGTGGCCTAGACACAAGAAAAACCCCAAAAAAACCAAGACATAAATCCCAAAATCCAAAGTCAAGAAAGTGGGACCCTTAAAAAACCTTGATGGGGAGCTGTCACGGGTGCCCAAAGAAAGGAGAGGAACTAAATAGGTTCTTCAGTCAGTATATGTATCAATGAAATGTATTGATGGGGGGGGGCCAAATGAAGTGGTGGTGCCAGTACTGTTAAACATCATCTGCTATAATAATTGGCCATGTAGAAAAAGTCAAACCCAAAGAAAAATAAAAGAATGTGAAAAAGGGGCTCCAGGCCCTGAGGCTTCACCCAAGAGTTTTTAAAGAGCTCGCTCGGTTATCTCTGTCCCCAGTATATATTTTTAGAGATTCCCTGGTGAGGGGTAAGTACCAGGAGAGGGCGCAAGGAAAATGTAGTTCCCATCTTAAAAAAGGTCCAATCTTGCCCGGGTAATTATAGACCCGAAGTTTAAATCTTTGTGGGAA
Source organism: Phyllomedusa bahiana (assembly GCA_025379985.1). Taxonomy (NCBI): domain Eukaryota; kingdom Metazoa; phylum Chordata; class Amphibia; order Anura; family Hylidae; genus Phyllomedusa; species Phyllomedusa bahiana. The sequence goes on along the minus strand of JAODAL010002800.1, from coordinate 152,623 downwards.
AAATGTTTGAGGGCTCATAAGGGTCTATATATAGGAGTTGTTTTACAACACAATATTATTATGATTGCCGCAAGGATTTACTAAGGCAGAAGCTGTCAGACCAATTGATTGTTTTTTTTGAGGGGAGGTTTTGTAGAAGTCTTGGGAAAGGGGGGGGCTGGGATATGTGTTTTTTAATTTGCAAAGGCATTTTACACTGTACCGCATAAGCGTTTGTTGGTAAATTTGAATCCCTTGGGTTGAGTAAAAGTGTGTTATTGGTTAAAAACTGGCTATCGGGTCGTATTCACAGAGTTGTGGTAAATATTCCTATCTGAGTGGGCCCCGGTTATGAGTGGGGTGCCCCCAGGGGTCAGTATTTGGTCCTCTCTTATTTAATGTATTTATTAACATATGTGGAAACAAAGCACGGTTTCAAATTTTTGCAGATGACACATATTGCAAAGGGACTTGTTTTTGCAAGATCTTTAACATAAAAAGCAATACTTGTAGTGAGACAACCCCTTAAAGGAGAACCCCATAAAAGCTCAGCCAGTCTAAGCATGCATATGTATAGAGGTAGGGGGTCTATTGGCAAAATAAGGGTTTCGCTGCCAGCTGTCTAAGGAATATGGCTACCTAAAGGTTTGGCATGGTAATTTGCAAATATAGAATCATAACACGGGATGCAGCCACATGCAGTCTGCTAAATGTTCAAAAGACATGCTAACATGGTTTTGCCATAAATCGGTATGTTTACAAAATGAGTGATTTGAAAAATAATGGTAACCAAATTTTTTAAATAAAAGTGTTTTCCTACACATTTTGGGGCCCCAAAATAAATTAAACTTTTATGCAGTTTTTTTTAATAATATAAAATAGGGCAGGAACCCAAACATTGCCAAATTTGATGAATTGGTTGAACGGAATATTGGGGGACCTATCCACCTGGATCAAGTAGGTTTTGTTCCAACTAGAGAGGCCATGGACAACACTCTTTAGACCTTTTCTCTCATCCACCAGGTCAAAATGGCTTGGGGGCCCTGCATGCTGCTATCTCTAGATGCTGGAAAAACATTTGATAGAGTGGACTGGGATTTTTTAAGGGCTATATTATTAGAGGTGGGTATTGGCCCTTTTGGGGTTTTCCGTATAAAAGGCCCTTTACACAAATTTTAAAAAATGGCCCTATCCGCAAATCTAAATAATTTGGGAATGCAATAGGAAAGTGTCCCTTTTCCCCCATTTTCAGTCTTACGATGGGAAAATCTTCTACAAACCCCTTTGAAAAAATCCAAATATTACCAGGGTCAATTCAGGGGGTACACATTAAAAATTTTTGGCATTTTTCCCATGACCTCCTTTAAAACTTTTCCCCCTTGCTATTTTTATGAAGGTGTTGGTTTAAATTTTGGATCTCTGAGCAACTTCAAGGTTAATCTTACAAAGAGTGTTACTCTTAGCATTGACCTTGAGAAAAGTGAAGTTGACTGGTTAGAGCGGAAATTTCTTTTGCATGGGCGCAGAAGTCCTTTAAACATCTGAGAGTCAACATCCCGGCTAATCTGCAGCACACTTTTCAGCTGAATTTCCTAATTAGTATTCTCTCATCTGATATTTCATGCTGGGACATGAGGGACTTTTCTTGGTTGGGCTGTATCAACATTGTGAAAATGAATGTTCTCCCCCACCTTTTGTACCTGTTTCAGACAGTCCCCCTCCTTCTGCCTGGATCTTTTCCTTAAAGGAGTTTTATCGTTTGAGCTGTTCGGGCTGTTCAGCTTATTTTCTCAGATTGAGTTTGAAATCCAGGGGCGTGTCTCTCCTGTCAGCAGGCGTGTCCTCTCCTCCCAGGAGGCGTGTCTCCTCTCACTGAAGAACTGTGACATCATCATTTTGTTTGAAGCAGGGGATGCAGAAGGTTATATGGATATAACAGCGCTGTAGCCTCCTGCCTGCTTATGTCTGCAGCCTTGAGGCTCCACAAGCTGCAGCAAGCACCTATTATATCTCTTAGTTTACACACAAATGACACTGAAAGCCAGCAGCTGTTACTTCTGTTCTAGTGGTGTTCACCCAAATTGTACTGACAACAGGCAGAGATCTTTACTCAACTACAAGGACAAATGTCAGCTTCAAGTAAAGATCTCTGCTTGCTGTCAGTGACATGTGAGTGAAAACAATGGGGAGAGAAGCACTCAGCTTTGAGAGAAGACCCTGCTCAGCCTGTAACTGACTTGGGTTGGTGGTGCAGCGGTAGAGCGGTAGAGCATTGCTTTTACAACGAAGGGGTTTGGATTTCTAGTCCCCTCACAGTGTATATTTCCTCCCCCCTAAATTCTACACATATATAGAGAGACCTAAAATATATATGTCAATCTCTATAATGATATATATATACACATACATAGCTCCCCCCTATATTATGTCTCATCCCCCAGAGTATGGGCATTGTATCACATATGTTGGAAGTGCTTGGTGTGATTACTGCAAGGATGGGACACTATATAGGGGAGCTTTGTGTGTGTATATAAATAAAATTATAGATGTCTACACCTATATTTTCATATATTTACATATGTGTACAATTTATAAAAGAAAAAAAAAAATACTGATGGGGCTTGAAACTCCCAACCTCTGTCTTGCAGAGCTGATCACCTAAGCACTGCACTACACAAGCAGCTTATACAGACACAGTGTTGAATCCTTATGTTATACACTACAGATGATGATGTCATAAGGAGGCGGGGCTTGCATTAGCTCTGAGGAATAGAACGCCCTCTTTTCAAAGTAGCAGCTTTGGGACTGGACCTGTGAGGAAGTGAATCAACCTCTTGGCAAAAGCCCTTTAAACAGGCAGTAATTGCCCAGATCCTTCACCCTAGAGCTGAGATGTACATAGAGCCAGCAGACCTTGGTTTCACTATCGATTTTAACAGCTCTGAGGGGAGTAAACACAGAGTGTGCAGGCAGCCAATCGCAATAAGAAAAATGATACAGCGATACCAACGTAAAATCCACGTTTCTTTATTCCATGCTTGTTAAAAAACAGGTAACCAAAAACACAGCATAGTCAGGGAAAACCCTCAGTCAGCGGAGCCGACGCGTTTCAGGTGAACATGTCACCCTTAGTCATGGCATACTAAACACATAACATAGACCACTATATATACTCTAAAATGAATGCAGTACACATTTGCTCACCTGATTGCAGTCAATCGCGTCACCGGACGCCCGACATGTCTACTTCCGGTCCACAACCTGCGCGTCTGGGGCGCCAGCACAGGACGCTAGCATACCATGCGGCGTCTCCAGGAAGTGACATATCCAGTACCGGAAGCGCCGCAGGGCCGTCCGTGACGCGGACTTCTATATTACACAGTGTCCCGGCCGGGACCGACTGGAATAATATGAATGGGTACTAGGAAGCGACAGGTCATCGGGGGAGGCGGGGCAACGCAAGCCTACACCAAGCCCCCGGTGACCGACTCATCCGTCCCCAGCAGTAAACAAATACAGGTGAGCAAGGACTGTAATAATAGTGAACACGCTGTAAGATCAGAGCTGATAAACAAAGTTGACACATTGTACATGAGACCAAAACTCGACATAACCGGATGAAAATGGCAGCATAACCATACTATGGTCCCTATAATCTTATTATCACATAATATTGGGCACAAAAAATACTATTTAACCAGTAAGAAAGACACATGTCATAATACAAAATATCAGGGAGGGAAAAAAAAAAAAAAGGGAAAGGGAAGAGGGAAGGGAAAATTGTCAAGAGTCAATAATGAAACATCCATTCCCTCCCTGGCTAATTTGGTCATGGCTTGGTGGGAGCTCGCCTACATCTACACCCCCGACAACCCGTTTTTGTCGGTTTTGTTTTGGTATGGCAGATACATGGATGATCTTCTCTTTATTTGGAGGGGCGATGTATCTGCCATACCCAATTTTCTTTTTTATTTGAATAATAATCCCTGTAATTTAAGGTTTGTGCATCAACTTAGCATGGATAATATCCAATTCCTTGATCTCGTGCTCGTTGGTGACCCAGGACACCAAATTATTACTCGTACCTACCGCAAAACAACGGCAGGCAATACCATATTGCATCACCGGAGTTTCCACCCCAAACACACCCACAGAGCCATACCTGTGGGTGAAATGACCTGAGCTAGGAGAAACTGTAGCCAACCAGATGATTTTTCTGCTGAGTGTAAGGCTATTGCCAAAAGACTTTCCAAGAGGGGTTATCCCTCTTGGACTTTAGAACGAGCACTTACCAAAGTTCAGGAGAAAAATAGAGATGAACTTCTTTCTTCCAAAAAATGCACTAATACGAACAAACGAGGATCCCCGGTAAAGAATAAAAAATTTTTGGTACTTGATCATAGCACTCAATTCCAGGCTGTTAGGAAGATCATTCTTAAACATCTACCCATATTATCCGAGGACCCCGTTATAGATGAAATTCTAGCTAGGGGCCTTCAGGTGGTCACACGAAGATCTCGCACTATAGGCAGTATGTTAGCCCCTAATTTAATTACTCATAAGAAGTCCAAACAAACATGGTTAAAATTCAAGGGCTTTTACAAATGTGGGTCTAATTCCTGTAGAGTCTGTGGATTTGTGAACTCAGGAAAAGTCTTCTATAATAGTCGACACACAAAGGAATTCACTATCTGCAATTATATCAATTGCAATTCACATCATGTGGTGTACCTGGCCACCTGTACATAGTGTAATTTACAGTATGTAGGTAGCACCACTAGGAGACTTAAAACCCGTATACTTGAACACCTAAATGACATCACAAGCACTGCGGTACGGAATAGATCTCATTTGTCCAATCATTTTAGGGATATACACAAGGAAATTTAAGTAACTTGAAATTTGGGCATTGACAGAGTAGTTAGGTCCACTCGAGGTGGAGATTTGGGGCATTTGCTCCATGACAGGGAGGCATACTGGATTGTTACATTAGAAACCGTAGCTCCTATGGGACTAAACCTCAAGAGGGAATGGATGTTTCATTATTGACTGTTGACAATTTTCCCTTCCCTCTTCCCTTTCCCTTTTTTTTTTTTTTTCCCCTGATATTTTGTATTATGACATGTGTCTTTCTTCCTGGTTAAATAGTATATTTTGTGCCCAATATTATGTGATAACAAGATTATAGGGAAACCCTAGTATGGTTATGCTGCCATTTTCCATCGGTTATGTCGAGTTTTGGTTCTCATGTACAATGTGTCAACTTTGTTTATCAGCTCTGATCTTACAGCGTGTTCACTATTATTACAGTCCTTGCTCACCTGTATTTGTTTACTGCTGGGGACGGATGAGCCGGTCACCGGGGGCTTGGTGTAGGCTTGCGTTGCCCCGCCTCCCCCGATGACCTGTCGCTTCCTAGTACCCATTCATATTATTCCAGTCGGGTCCGGCCGGGGCACTGTGTAATATAGAAGTCCGCGTCACGGACGGGCCCTGCGGCCTTCACGGTACTAGATAGTCACTTCTGGAGACGCCAGCACGGTATGCTAGCGTCCTGTGCTGGCGCCCCAGACACGCGGGTTGTGGACCGGAAGTAGACATGTCGGGCGTCCGGTGACGCGATTGACTGCAATCAGGTGAGCAAATGTGTACTGCATTCATTTTAGAGTATATTTTAGTGGTCTATGTTATGTGTTTAGTATGCCATGACTAAGGGTGACATGTTCACCTGAAACGCGTCGGCTCCGCTGACTGAGGGTTTTCCCTGACTATGCTGTGTTTTTGGTTACCTGTTTTTTAACAAGCATGGAATAAAGAAACGTGGATTTTACGGTGGTACCGCTGTATCATTTTTCTTGTTGCCTGGGACGCTTCACGGTTTTGCTCTGACCGGGATACCTGCGGAGGCCACTATTATTTGGGGTAAGCTGGTCCATCTGTTTGTTTATGTGCTGTAGCCAATCACAATGCAGGGGGCGTGACCGGGGCATTTCCTGTCTAGGGGCATATCCCAACAGGCTGAATGAAATGTCAGCCAGCCAATCACAGTGCAGGGGGCGTGTCTAGGGAGCAGGAACCGTCCAGGGGGCGTTCCGACCAGCAACAGCAGAAATATAACACAGATTTACAGAGAAGCTCATATCTGCTAAACCAAGTGACTGAGGTAATGCAACCCAATTACAAAAGTGCTTATTTTTACTGTCCCCATAATCTGAGACATGATCTTTGTAACGATAACACCCGTTTAAGATGGTGAACAAGCACATTAGGTCCTTCATTTGGGCAAATAAAAAGTCTAGAATAGCTAAAAACATACTTATCAAGCCGAAGATGAAAGGAGGACTTGCTCTGCCAGCTATCAAGGCTTATTATATGACAGCCACCTTGGTTAGAGTTGCTGACTGGTTCCATTCTAGACATTCAAAAATCTGGATTCGTTTGGAGGAATCACTGAGCAGCACTACACTCTCGGCCCTACCATGGACAGCAGTGCACCTATTACCCAAATCTAAGGTTGAGCACCTGCCCTTGATCTCACTAATTACACTGCTGACATGGAGAGCTCATGGCTCGCATGCGGGCCTATTCTGCTCAGATGGCCCCTGACTCCCATTAGTTTTATCCCTTCCTTATATGCATTTGGTTTACCCAATAGCTCTGGAGTTATGTGAAAGCCATTAGTATTCTACAACATTACTACAAAATCATCTTTAAAGACGTGGGATGAGGTAGCTGATATACTGGGGGGGCTCATCAAATGAGTGGCTGTGGCATATGCAGATTTGACACTTTTACAAGGCAAACAAACTGAAAATGAACTTGCACAGGGATTTGATCCCCCTTTGAAAATATATGCATAAGTAACACTTCACCTACTCATTTCATTTCTCAAATATGTCATATGATCATCCAGTCTCTAACCAAATCAGCCCCTAATTATCAAAACAGATATGAACGTGAGGTTCAGCGCTCGTTTACGGAGGAGGATTAGGAAAAATCATATACAGCATATAAATCATTAGCCTGTTATAGACTTGAAGAGTTAAATTTTAAAATCATATCTTGGTCTAGATTCCCTGCCTTGCTCCACAGCATATTCCCATTTGTTGTTGGAGATGTGGCCAGGCTGATGGGAGCATGACGCATATTTGGTGGCAACGCCCGGTCATTTATGCCTTTTGGGGTAGTAATAAATCTCATAAAGCTAACCACGGCATACAACTACAGAATGATCCATCAGTATTCCTTTTATCAATGATCCCCATTGCGACTTATGCCCTGAAGGGGAGTATAGTTGTCTTCATGCTGATTGCAGCTACGGTTTTGATCCCACCGCTCTGGAGATCCACCACCCCTCCTTCCTTGTCTGACTGGTTCAAGGAGATTTTCTTCCTTCAGCGCATGGAGGAATTGAGACTTGATAATAACCATATGAGAGACAAATATAATAGAACTTGGAAGAACTGGATTGCTTTTACCAACTCTCCTTAGTACACTACATTCATGTAACTGTTATAGGAGCTTGACACACCACCTTGGCCTACATCTCTGATGCCACATCATTATTACACAGTTCCTCTTAATTATCTTGTCCTAAAATATGTTATTTGCGGATGCTAATGATCTTTTTATATGTGCCTGAAGACGACATTGTTTTTGTTTTTCTTTCTCTGCTGGTTTTAGTTTATTTTCCCTTTATATGTCATACTACCTCAATAATATGTTTTGATGTTATATTCTCATCTATGCATATGTTTGCTTGAAATGTTATTTGGATATCTACTTTATGAAATTTTTCGCTATTTATGGTAGTATGGATGTACCTGTATACTTTCTATTGTTTCCTCAGTAAAGCTTTGTATACGAAATAAAGGACCAGAGTGGGGAAAAGCAGAAAGAAGGTAAACTTACCTTCCGGTCTTTAATTTGCCCTTTATTTTGAAATTCACATAAAATTTAGAGTTAAACCATCTGTTTTCGAGTCATTTTTGTAGAAATTTTTGCTGTAGTATTTAAAATTATGGTAAAAACGCATCGTTGTTTGGAAAGATTGTGCAGTTGCGATTACAAAACTATAGAAAAAAACAAAACAAATAAAAACGCATGTGCATTTTTAGGTAAATAAATGCTTTCCTGATACACAGTGAGAAAAACATACTGTTTAACTCATGCTTTAGTACCCATCCTGCTACAATATAGGATAGAAATATAAATGAGCTTGCTATTGTCATACCCTAAGGCTATGTTCACACGGCTTAAAATGGGACGTAATTACCCGCGTGATTACGTCCGTAATTATGTCCCTAAATACGCCTAAAATAATGGTCAGGGGATATTCAATTGATTGCAATGTAAAATACGTCTCCTTGTTCACCGAGGCGTATTTACATGTCGTAAATTACGCTGCGTTTTAACAGCGTAATTACGATCGCAAAATCAAGTCCCCTGTCAATTATTGAGCCATATTTGCGACGTAATTACGCCTTCTATCCCCATAGAAATAATGGGGAACGTATTTACGTCATGAAAATCAGTGCCACACTTTTGTGACGCGTATTTTGCAGCGTAATTACGCTGCAAATACGTTCAGAGGTAAAATAGGGGTTTTACAGTCCTAGCCAAGACTGTCTGGTTTTGTATCAATTTTTGGGGAGGGGGCTATGCTTGAATTTGATTTTTTGCAGATAATATTCAGAATTAAAGCCAGTGTCATGAACATAGAGGCAAGCAGCAGAATGACCAGCAGCATGTCCCGGGGAAATTGCGCCATACCAACGCATGCGGCAGAAAGTGGGTGCCCATATCGGAGGTAAGTTTTAATGCAGTGGCTATGTTCACATGGCATAAAAGCAGGGTGTACAGTACACCCGCAATTATACCGTGTTGAGCTTTTGTGCATGGAGGAAGGGAGAGGGGGCTAGCAGGGAGCAGGCCACATTTTCATGCTAAAGTTTGAATTTTAGCTGAATTGTATGTGTAGTAGAAAAATGTATGTAGAAGATATTCAAAAAGTTAATGATTATTTAGTAAATTACATGTCTCTAACTGGATTACATAAAAGTGTTATGAAATGTTTTTAATTAATGTAATTAAAATATGAAATGTATGTTATGTGCATGTTAAGTAGTGACATGTCATTTACTTTAAGATTTTTAGAAATGTGGATATCATTTTTATACTGTGCATTCTGCCATATGCTTGTTGTTTGCATTGTCATTACTTTTTTTTTAAATAACAAGCATATTGAACCTCTACTTTTTTATGTGCATGTAATTTTTTCTATACGTGGAAAATGCATGTTTAAATTTTTGTACCCTGACATCAAAATATATTGCATTACCTGCAGTTAAATTTGCATATATCTGCTTGATGCTGCGGTAATGCAATATGGTTTGAAAAATGTATAAAAAAAAGTAAAACAAATATACTGGGAGCATGTTTTTTAAAATTGTAAATTGATTTTTGTTTTTTTTAGGTTATGATAATTGCAAATAATATTTTAACATATTTGCATTGCACCACAAATCACGAACTTGGTTAGTGCTGTGGGTATGTTCCCACGGCGTCTTTGGTCCATGTGAAAATATGGTAAAATAATATGTACATGCATATTCCATATGAAATTTAAAACATGACAACATTTATTCTCACGGACCAAAGATGCCGTGGGAACATACACACAGCACAAGTCAAATTTTAGCAATGTGTCGTTACTGCTAAGCAGTTTTTAAACAAACACTTTTTCAAATTAATTTCAATTTTATTGTTATAAAAATTCATCAGTATATTGAATATATTTTTTAAAATGGTGGGGGAGAAGACAGCAACAGCAGTAGTTTGCAGGATCTGTGTGCGGCAGAACCAGAAGTCCCCTTTTGGAGAAGGTAGCAACAGCCGGAGTTGGCAGGATCTGTGTGCGGCAGAACCAGAAGTCCCCTTGTGGAGAAGACAGCAACAGCCGGAGTTGGCAGGATCTGTGTGCGGGAGAACCAGAAGTCCCCTTGTGGAGAAGACAGCAACAGACGGAGTTGGCCAGGATCTTCAATATCTTCAATATCTAATATCTTCAAAGAAAAATATGGGTGCTGATGGTTCACTTTGTAAAAATACTACTGTGTTTATTGGTTGCCTAGCAGAAATACGCGACTGAATTACGGACGTAAATACTCGTGCAATACGCATGCAATAATTACATCCCCGAAGCGTTTTTCGGTCCGTAATTCCGGGAGCAGCCCGAACGTACTATGGACGTAAATTTTTAAAGGACGTAATCACGCGCGTAATTATGTCCCATTTTAAGCCGTGTGAACATAGCCTTAGGCATAACTCCGGCTGTTGCTGTCTTCTCCACAAGGGGACTTCTGGTTCTGCCGCACACAGATCCTGCCAACTCCGGCTGTTGCTGTCTTCTCCACAAGGGGACTTCTGGTTCTGCCGCACACAGATCCTGCCAACTCCGGCTTTTGCTGTCTTCTCCACAAGGGGACTTCTGGTTCTGCCACACACAGATCCTGCCAACTCGGCTGTTGCTGTTTTTCTCCACACCATTTTAAAAAATATATTCAATATACTGATGAATTTTTATAACAATAAAATTGAATTTAAATTTTTGAAAAAGTCGTTTGTTTAAAAACTGCTTAGCAGTAACGACACATTGCTAAAATTTGACTTGTGCTGTGTGTATGTTCCCACGGCGTTCTTTGGTCCGTGAGAATAAAATGTTGTCATGTTTTCATAGCATATGGAATATGCATGTACATATTACTTTACCATATTTTCACATGGACCAAAGACGCCGTGGGAACATACCCACAGCACTAACCAAGTTCGTGATTTGTGGTGCAATGCAAATATGTTAAAATATTATTTGCAATTATCATAACCTAAAAAAAACATAAATCAATTTACAATTTAAAAACATGCTGCAGTATATTTGTTTTACTTTTTTTTCTACATTTTTCAAAGCATATTGCATTACCAGCAGCATCAAGCATATATATGCAAATTTAACTGCAGGTAATGCAATATATTTTGATGTTAGGGTACTAAAATTACATTCATTTTCACGTATAGAAAAATTACATGCACATAAAAAGTAGAGGTCCAATATGTTGTTATTTACAAAAAAAGTAATGACAATGCAAACAACAAGCATATGGCAGAATGCACAGTATAAAAAAATGATATCACATTTCTAAAAATCTTAAAGTAAATGACATGTCACTACTTAACATGCACATTACATACAGTTCATATTTAATTAACATTAATTAAAAACATTTCATAACACTTTTATGTAATCACAGTAGAGACATGTAACTTACTAAATAATCATTAACATTTAGAAATCTGCTTCTACATACATGTTCTACTACACAAACAATTCAGCTAATTGCAAACATAGCATGAAAATGTGGCCTGCTGCCTGCTGCCCCCTCTCCCTTCCTCCATGCACAAAAGCTCAACACGGTATAATTGCGGGTGTACTGTACACCCTGCATTTATGCCATGTGAACATAGCCACTGCATTAAAACTTACCTCCGATATGAGGGCACCCACATCTAGCCGCATGCGTTGGTATGGCGCACTTCCCCGGGACATGCTGCTGGTCATTCTGCTGCTTGCCTCTATGTTCATGACACTGGCTTAATTCTGAATATTATCTGCAAAAAATCAGATTCAAGCATAGTCCCTCCCCAAAAATTGATACAAAACCAGACAGTCTTGGCTAGAGACTGTGAACTCTATTTGACCCTTTGAACGTATTTGCAGCGTAATTACGCTGCAAATACGCGTCACAAAAGTGTGGCACTGATTTTCATGACGTAAATACGTTCCCCAGTATTTTCTATGGGGATAGAAGGCGTAATGACGTCGCAAATACGGCTCAATACTTGACAGGGGACTTGATTTTGCGATCGTAATTACGCTGTTAAAACGCAGCGTAATTACGACATGTAAATACGCCTCGTGTGAACAAGGAGACGTATTTTACATTGCAATCAATTGAATATCCCCTGACCATTTATTTTAGGCGTATTTAGGGACATAATTAAGGACGTAATCACGCGCGTAATTATGTCCCATTTTAAGCCGTGTGAACATAGCCTTAGAGTGATGATAATGATGTTGCCGTGCTGGAGGGTGTTGCTGGGTGTTGTAGTGCAACTTTGGGGCTCACCTTCTGCAACCTTCCTGTCACGGTGGGGTACGAGGGTGATGGAGCGCTTTCTCCTCTCAGCATATACACAAGGGAACTTCTTTAAATAAAATGTCTTTACACAATAATGGTGCAAATAGATGAAAATTTTACTGAAGGGATTAATTTTATACAGTTCGATACAGGTATATAAGGTCTTGAGTAAATGCAGGCTTGATCAGACTCCTTAGCTTCAGAGAGGGGGTTACCGTGGTTACTATGGATTTGGCCATAGCAGATAGACAAAATGAAGTAGACAGACCTGCTCCAGGGACTTGCGGTTTTCAGCCTTTATAAGGTGCATGTGAATGGTTACTTGAAGTTACTTGAATAAACTTGAGAGAAGATGACGCTGGAGGGATACGCATGGACACACTGACTTGTAAGCCAGGAAGACGTGGACGGTGAATGGGAGACCCTCTAACACTTCACTAATCCGACAGCCGGCACTACTAAATACAGAGAATGTCCTACTGAGACAATGAGGACACGCATTAATCCTTCTAGCTGCCTGGGAACAGGGTAAGGGACTAAACCTCAGGCCTGACAGGATTTCTGAGGTGATGCAGGGAGGTTAGAGCCAGACTACCAACTGACCAGCTTTCAGAACCCGCACAGCCTCTTGGGTAGAGGGTGGGCGGAGCCAGCTTTCACCTTGCCAATTACTAGAGACTGATGGGTTGCAGGGGATGAGCTCTGATCAAACTCAACACTTGTTTTACAGACATATGAATTGACTAATCAATATCTCCTAGTGGGTTGCTATGGAAACTGTAACAACACCTTCACCACTAGAGGTCAATACACACAGAATATCACACAAATAGAAATACAGAAATACATTGCTCATTAAATATACTACAAGAGAGGCTTAAAGAGTACCTATCACCTCCAAACAAACATACAAAATATAATAGTAAATGAAATTATAAGACTTTTTTCCAATACACGTCATTAGCAATGCAGAGGGCTCAAGTCATTAATACAGGGGAACAGATCTTAGTTTTACTTTCTTAGCAGAGCTCTGTATGTAGCAGGGATTCTCTTTCTGTTGAGATATACCACCTGAGCAGGGGGAGCTGAGGACATAGCTGCTACATACAGTACAACAGGCACAGCACACTGAGGACATAGTTTGACAGGGTTTATAGGCATCTACATTACACTGTTGTGTTATATCCAGCACAGACATAGCAGCCCAGAGGAAATCAGTGTGCACATGATGTTGATGTAGACTTACAGGCACCCCCCTGCACAGTGGACTCTTCCCTCTCAGAGACAGGAGATTGTATCAACTGTCATCCATCAAGCTGTCATGTGCCGACTTGGCCCGACTTCAGAGCTGTCTTAAAGGGCCAGCGCTTTTTTAAAAACAGAATTACAGGTGAAATGCTTTGATTTCCCTAATGAAGCATATTTAAGTAAGTGTTTGTATTTTAGTCTCCTGTTATTTCATGAGGTTTCCCTGGAGGTGATAGGTACACTTTAAACTAGGAAATAAACATGTAGGCCCTAATACACATAGTCCAGGGTTGCTAATGGTAACAACACACCTCCTTATGCCTGACAAATACTGGACTGGGCCGTTACACTATCACCTGGAACACATTGGGCCTTATGTATCAAAACTGTCTAGCAGTAAGACAGCTCAGCTTTCATTTCATATAGTGCTCTGGTAAAATAAAAGCTGAGCTCTAACTGGTTGTTGTAAGCAACAAAGACAATCTTACTGCTAGACAGTTTTCATTTATAACACCCTTTGGCTAGGGCCACACAGTATCGGACAAAAAACGCTGGAAAGCCGTCAGCATTTTGTCCTATGCAGGACCATGGTTTTTATCCACTGATTTGCTCAAAAACCACGGTCAGTTTTAGTTTTTGCCGTTGACCTGTACAATTGAATGTACAGTAATAGGACGGCAAACTGCGGGACTCTGGCGGAATACGCAGCATGTTGCATATGCTGCCGGATTTTTAACGTGTCTCCACAGCACGGGTTATTCTATTGCTGTCTATGCAGAACAGTGTATCTTTGGACTCTCAAAATACTAAAACCGCTGAAAATCCGACGGTATTTCTGTGCTGTGTAGACATAGCCTTTGAGAGCACGTAATCCAGCCATTAACATTAGAAATCAGTTAGTGGTTTAATACTGACATCCATCACGGTCTACATGTATCAATGTGAAATGTATAATATAGTGCTGTGTCTGCTGTGTGAAATATGTATTAACCATTTATGACAGAATTTGTAGTGGGACAAGGATTTAGACACGTTTATGAAATTCAACTTTTTAAAACGTCCCAAAAAAAAGGTGTAAATGAGAAAAAAGTTGCATCTTTACTCCAAATAGACCCTGGTTATACAATGATTACTTTTAATACTAAATATGCCTCAGCATTGTACTGTGCCAATAGGACACATATCACTGCAGCCCCTGAAGTAACTAAATTAAAAATGATAACTCCAGGTCATCTGTACCAAACAGTCTCAGTGTATAGAGGTGATGAGTCACACAATGATAACAAAAAACATTTTTGTGTCTAGTGGAAAAGGTATTTTACAGATTAGGTGAAACAGGAGGTATAAAGTATTAACACAATACAAACAGAATAGTTAGCTTAACCTTGGGGTGCATGTGTCCGCCTCAGCAGTCGTCCAAATAATTAATATCCATTAAGTTGGACCAGCACTGCTTCTCCTCATAAAAAATATGTACTTTTAGTGTTTTAAAAGTTTTTAAAACTACTGATGGTGTGATATATTTCCACTGGTGTAGTTCCAATCACACTGGGTCCTAAATGATAGGCTATAATTAAAGGGGTTGTCTCATTTCACTGTTTCATAGAGCAAAGCAGCATTATTCCATGCATGCATCCTGTCACTTCCTGGTCAAGCTGCCTGTAATTAGCATATGAACTCCATATATTTAGACTTATGCTAATTAGATAAAAAGTCTTTTTTGCTGAGGTCCAGAGAAGCTTGAAAGCTAAAGTGAACAGTAGTAATTAGTGTCTTTTGTCTGAAAGATCAAATAACACAAAGCTCTAAGGCTGTGGGCAGTTCTGTGCCAGGACCTTTGTGCTGTGTGATGATGTTACTCCCTGCTATCAGATAAGACAAACAGCAGGGGAGAACAAACAAACAGGTCAGTCACTAGAGAAATCAGAAAGCCCTTAGAAGGTGATAAAATCATTTGTAGCTCCTCAACAAAAAAAATGAACAAAGCAATATATTTGGAAAACGTCTTTATTTAGTGTTCCCTACATGTTGAAAACTAATATTTGTAGTGAGACAACCCCTTTAAGGATTCGGTCTGGTCAGAAATGCATCAGTGGGAGCAGGGCCAGATTGGGGCTACAAGACAGTCCTGGCAATAAAGTCCAACCAGCCCACCTGCAATATTCCCCCCTCTATAAGGAAATAAAAGACATTGCGTACTGCACCAAATTTCCCTCCCCAGCTCCTCCCGCCCCCTCCTTCTGGTCACTACTCCCTTACATTTGTAATCACACAACAAAAGGAAGAAAATAAAAATGGAAGATAAAAGCACCTAATCACACTGCACCCTCAGAAGTGAATTACGTCACAAACTGTTCCCCTAGAAATGAATTGTCACATACTGTACCCCAAAAATTAATTATATTGGATGCCACATGCCAGAAATTAATTACAGTTTGTACCCCAGAAATTAATTACATTAGACGTGAAATTATATTACATTACAAACGGCACCTCAAAATTAACTGCACATTGTACTCCAGAAATAATTGTACTATAAAATTAACTGACTGTGCCGCAAAAAATTAACTCCATTATACACTGTACCCCAAAAATTAATTACATTATACACTGTACCCCAGAGATCACATTATACACTGTGCCCCAGAAATTATTTGCAGTGGTCTAGAGGATCCACTACTCCCGCCGTTACAGTTAGATCCGGCCATGGATCCTGCCAAGGTGCCGCTGCCTAGCATTGCGGATCTCACCACCATGGTTGCCCAGCAGTCTCAGCAGATCGCGCAGCAGGCCCAGCAGTTGGATCAGTTGACCGCCTTGATGCAGCAACTCCTCATAATTCAGCAACAGTTGCTGCCTCTGCCTGTGGTCCCGGCTATACCTGCGGTCCCGTCACCATCTGTGGGCCACAAGCTCCGGTTACCGTTACCATCAAAGTTCGATGGATACCTCAAGCTCTGCAGGGGTTTTATTACTTAGTGCTCCATGCACGTGGAGCTGATGCCCGACCAATTCTCCACGGAGCGTTCAAAGGTGGCATTCGTGGTTAGCCTGTTGTCAAGTAAGGCCTTGGCTTGGGCTACGCCTCTCTGGGATAGGAACGATCCGGTGACAGCTGACCTGCAGGCCTTCCTCATAGAGTTTTGCAGCGTTTTTGAAGAAACCGGGCCCGTGCGGGTTTCTGCCGGAGGCACTCCCTGAATTTCCCCAGGGAAATTCCTCTTTTTGGAGTTATGTAAAGTTCCCGTACCTGGTTCAGAGCTTTTTTGGTTTTTTCTGGGCAGTGGGAGCTCCTGAGGACCCCCCCAAATGTATTACCAGGTCCTGTGTCCCCCCATGTGGGGGCCCCTGCACAAGGGAAGATTTTTTTTAACGGGTACCTCGCTCTTCCCGGCGTTTCTTCAGGGCTTCCTGGTGCAACATCTGCCCCTACGTCTTTGGGAAAGGGCAAAGTCAGTGTTGGGGACCAGATTGACAGATCTTGTTTGGTCGCATTCCCCCGGGGTGCGACAATTTCTCCCAGCACCCCCCAATCTTTCCGGTGCCAGTGGAAACCAGGATTTTTGCGGTGTTCTGGAAAAGCGGTGAGACGCTGCCCCCCCCATGATCCTTGACTGACCTTCTCCCTGGTACCATTCCCCTCGGGGGAGGGTTTCCGTTATCTGTCCCCCGAAATCAGGCCATGTCGGTTTGGGGTCAGGGTAAGCTGTGCTAGGTTTGAGGGATCAAAACTGCAGCAGCTGATTCGAAACCCCCACCCTGTGCCAGCTGCGGGACACTCGTGAGTGACAACGCCCGCCACTCCGACAGGGGACATGCGCCCCCCACCAAGGGGGAGTTGGGGGGCCGCTCCAATCAGCTACGGGGGCGGTACCCAGGAATCCCATTTAAACTCCCTGAAGGCTGGGGCCCCTTCTGCGTTCCCCACTCTTTCCACTTTTTTTTTGCCCACGAACCTTGCCCCTACTTGATTGTTGTGTCCACGACTAAAATTTTGGGTTTTACTTTTTGGGTCCCCCTCGCTGCACCTCAGCCGCCACCGCAGGCAAGTCGTGTCAGGGGTAGCAACGTGATAGGATAAAAAAGTTAGAGCTCTTAGAAGGCATGGAGGAAACAAACAAAGAGCCACATGACCACGTAGCAGGAAGGGATTATGTAACGGCGGGAGTAGGGGGTCCTCTAGATCACGAAGCGTAGTAACACCGTGCCAGGGAGGGGGGTCAAAGCAGGTCCCGGTTTTCACGAGCCGCCGAAAGGGGATGGACTTATTGCACGGGCTCTCTTTTAAATTGCTCTTTGTTTTGGCTGACTACGTTTGCCTGCCGCCTACCCTTAAAAAATGTGTTGAACAAATAAAATTAGTTAAACAATATATTATATTCTGATGACAAATTCCCTTTAAAAGCTCAATGTTAAACTAGACTTTTTTTTAGCCTTTCTCTGGCTTTCACTATGTCTGTTATGAACAATCCACTATTAAATGTATATAAGTATATCTTGTAAAAAAAATATAGTTCTAAAGTATTGTAAACATATATCAGTGTGTCACCCATTCAAATATGACCCTAATGCATCCATGCAACATTTGTTTCATTTTCATATAATCTGTTTCATTTGCCTGTAAGGCAGTTTATGTGATGTAGACTTTAATTTAAGAAAGTAGCAATTCCCCTTGGGGCAAGTAAATGGTATTTTGTTTTTTTCATGTCAAACAATAATCCAAGTATAAAAACAGCAGGAAGTCCCAGGGTGCCCATAATCCCTCCTTGTACTGAGCTGGATGGGTTAATGTGCAAAAAAAAAAATCCATTTTGGGTTTAAAAAAGGTTTGTGTGTTGTCATGACAACTGATGCAGATGTAAGGAGACATGCTGTTGAATGAAACTTTATATAAATTATTTATGGGGTCTTGTACTGATCCCTTGGGTAAAAAATAAAATATATTAGTGTAGTACCAATTTGCAGGGGAAATGATGCAAATATACTACGCATGTATTTTTTATATGTGTATTGCAAAGAGGAACAAAGCACAGAAAACATAGCTAAAATAATTATCAGAATATCATTAAGTGGTATGAAGAAAGTATGCTCCACATTTGTCATGATGACCTTTTTGCATGGCAATCATCATCCCTGGAATTCAGAATCCTACAAAAATATGCTGAAGTCATGCTGTCATTTCTGAGCAAAGATTTGCCAATGTAGTTGCCTTTTTAAAACAAGACCAGGTCCATGATCAGAATGCTAAAAGAGGGGGCTCCCTTTAGGAAGAGCTTTGTCTCCTGATTTTGACTTGCCCTTTATTTATTATAGCTTTCCTTTGTCCCCCCCCTTTTCCAAAAGGACAGTCTTAAAGGGGGTTTTTCCCGATGTAATGTTTACGTGGGATCCTTCAAAAAGGGATTATTCCTTTTTAAAAATTGTTGCAAAAATGAAGGCTGTGAGAGCTAAGCATTTCTCAGTCCCCTTATAACCTGAAAGTTTCATTAGACCAAGACCAAGGAGCGAAGGAACTGATCGGCCGCGCTTGCGTGTTGCACTTCTTACTGAGGGCAGGGGGAAAATGAATAGCTTTAAGGGGCTGGGGGGAAATGTGCGTGATGTGTTTTGTCTGCGTATAGAGAATCCACGTTGTAAGTTATTTTTTGAGTGAACTTTTAGATGCTTTCTTCTTTACTTCTGCTCACTCCCTCCCCCTAACCCCTGCAGTTCATGACTCAGCATGATTTATTTTTTTCCCCTGAGCTGATAAGGGGGTAAGGAACTCCCTTCAGGCAAAACCCTTTTAAACTCAAACAACTTCAATCTGGATGCCATTCCGTTAGTCATGTTCAGGGGACACTTCATATTAAATGTTCGGTTTTTTTCTCAGTTTGCACAAATATCTGCCATACAAGCCTTACAACACATTTATTTTGTGTTTTAGAAACGTTTTGCACCTCGCTGGATAAAGGGCATGCTCAGGTGCTAAAGTGGCATTACTTAGAAATGGGTGTGGCTTAAAACGTGACATAATGTGTGTTTTAGCACAAGGTATTGCCATAAAGTAAGCCAAGTAATCAGTGGTGTAAAGTGAGATGAAAGTGTCAATTTACCATAATACATGAGCCATAGATTTGCATGAGCCATTATAGATTTGGCACATACGTAGTCTCAGTTTACACTGTCTAAGTACAGTAATTATATAGCGCTTAGCTATATTAAGCAGTCTCATAGACTTTGCCAGTGCCAGTGCACACACTTGACCAGTACTTTTTTCAAACATGGGATAATGGAACCCTTGTTCTTGTTATTGGTTAGGGTCCCAGGAACCAAATTTTTACTAGTCCTTTGAATTTTTAGCCTGACATATTCAAATGTTCCACATACTGTATTTATCATGACTGCCTAAATAATGAAATACTGCCCTTTAAGCTATACTGGAAATTGCATTTTCCATAGTCGCCCATTAAAATGCTAGAATAGCCTTTCATAACGATTGTAAACAGCATTCCTATGTTCAAGACACAAACAATGCATCATATAGTTAGTTTCATACTACTTTAATTCCCAAAAAGTTTGGACACTTTAAAAAATATATAAAAAAAACAAGAATGCAATGGTTTTGAAATCTCTTAGAACTATATTGTATTCAAAATAGAATAAAGAAGGCACTTAAAAAGTTGAAATTTAAACATTTTTCCATTACATTTAAAAAAATTAACAAATTTAGACATTGATGACAGCAACACATGGAAAAGTAAGTGGTACTTACGAAAAACAGCTGAATGGTCAATTTTAACAGTTATATGCCTGTGTATAAAGAAAGCATGTTAAAGAGGCAGTGTTTCTTTGAAGCAAACATGGTCAGATGTGTCACGATTGGCGAGTTTCCTTGCTTCTCCCGTGACTTTCCCTTTGATTCTGGCGTTTAGAGTATGTTTGTGCTCTGTCTGCTGTCTAGCGCTGCAGCAGTTAAGTCCTGCTGCAGGACTGGCCCAGGTGCAGCTTATTATCTCTGGCTGGTTACTTTAAGGGCTTGTTTACATGGAGTGTACACTTCGTGTTACAAGCGCTTTAAGGATCCGTCTTGGGTTCCGTTTTGTCGGTCCCCAAGACGGATCTAACAATTAGCAGTGAGATTATCACTGCTCGCTATGCTGAACACGGAGCGGCGTTCACATGCAATTGACATGCAATTCTTTTCAAGATGGAGCGCAGCTGCGCTTTTGAAACACGCAGCGGCGATCCCTCATGTGAACACCGCTCCGTGTTCAGCACAGCGAGCAGTGATAATCTCCCTGCTAATTGTTAGATCCGTCTTGGGGACCGACAGAGCGGACCCCAAGACGGATCCCTAAAGCTCTTGTAACACTGAGTGTAAACTCCATGTGAACAAGCCCTAAAAGGCAGCTTTCTCCAGCAGTCTGGGACAGAGTATCATATAGGGTCTGTTTCATCTTGTTCTAGCCCTCCTGTGTTTCTGCATTTGTGCTGTGTGACCTTAGTTCCGTGTTTGCCCCTGTCTGAAATTGTATCCACTGCCTGTCCTGTCTGTGTTTTTCCCCAACTTCCTTGGCTCTCTCTGGACTGGTTCTACCTCCCCGCGGTCCCAAGGATCCACATTCTCCTGTCCATATGTGTTTTATGGGACTGTTTTGCTACTCTGTTACCATCTGTGCCTGGTTTGCAGATAACATACACATTCCAATAGCAGTAGCACACTATCAACTAAAGAAGCTATCAAAGAGGATATAGGAATTTTTTGAAAAAGCATTTCTGCTTCCTAGGTTACATGAAAATTTTTTGAGGTTCTTAGTTCACATTTTTTATCAGAACTGCTTAAGCCCACCTCTGAAACTTCAACGGGACCTCAAATGCAGGTGGGTCCTACACTATTGTTACCTCTCTTTTGGGACCTGTTCAGACCTCCATACGTCAGGGAGTGAAGGCACCAGCTTCTAAGTAAACTGCATTGATTTAAAAACCTGTGAAAGTGGGTGGATTGCAGAAAACCAAAATGGAGGCAGCCACTCCTCCTTACACAAGCTCGAAACAATATGTGGTTTTGCACATTCAAAAAACCTTTTTGAAAAAATTAGCATAGGTGCACACTGGTGTGGCAGCAATATACATGCACATAACAATATCAGTAGCACACTATCAACTAAAGAAACTATCAAAGGGGAAATAGGAATTTTTTCAAAAAAGCATTTCTGCTAACTAGGATACATGAAAAATTGTTGAGATTCTTAGTTCACATTTTTTATCAAAACTGCTTAAGCCCACCTTCGAAACTTCAACGGGACCTCAAAGGCAGGTGGGTCCTACACTATTGTAACCTCTCTTTTGGGACCTGTTGAGACCTTCATACTTCAGGGAGTGAAGGCACCAGCTTCTAAGTACACTGCCTCCATTTTGGTTTTCTGCTTTAGGTGTCATATCTGCTGATCTAGGGTCCGCTGCCCCAAGCGTCACATCTGCTGATACGGATCTGTTCTTTTAAGTGTCACATCTTCTGGTCCAGAGTCCACAGTTCCCAGTTTCTTGCCCGCTGGTCTGGAATCCATTGCTCTGGATGTTGCTGCACTACCTGGTCTGACGAGCTGTATCTGTGCTCTCAACTTGAAGAACTTTCTGCTTCATTCCCACCCTTCCCTGTGTGGGAGGGAGTAATGTCATGTTTTGTGAGACTCCCTGCCTCTCCTGTGACTTTCCCTATTATTCTGGCATTTGGAGTTTGTCTGTGCTCTGTCTACTGTCCAGCCTTGCAGTAGTTAAAGGGGTTGTTTCACTACAATGATTGGGTTTTAATTAAAAGATATTTAAAAAACAAGCAGCTTTGCAATATATGTTCATTACAAATGTCCTACTGATTTTGAGTTAGCCCTGTTAGTAGGAGTGCATCAGCTTCTCAAATTTCTATAGCAGCTGACCTGTTTGATCCTTATCTCACTGGCTGTCAGGTCTGTATGACTCATCACCTTTGAAGACAGGTCCGAGGGAGAGGGGCCCCTCCTGCACAGAATGCTTCTGTAGTGGGAGGGAGGGGGAGGGGGGACCCCGGCTTCTGTGTCCATGTGCCTAATTAACCCTGTGTGTGCCTGCTTTCCTTTCCCGCTCTCTACACAGATAGAGTGTGACAGCAGTGACCTGTGTTTTACTATAATCAGATGTGTCTGTGGAACTGTCAATATACTAATAGAAAAAGATCAGGCATGTGAACAGTTCATGCTTTGCTGTACTAAAGCCTGAGTATAGTAACACTTCCCAGCTGCCCTGGTTCTGTTCTGACAGGATTTGTTGTTGCTGGAGATGTGGAGACTTGTAAGCTAATCAGGGGATATAGGAACACTTGCATCCCCTCTGCTCTGCTATTAGTAATTTAATGCTTCACAGACCTCCCTACACTCATAGATTTAGCCCTCTCCCTTTCAACAGACCTAGGCAGGCACACACAGGGTTAACTCTGGCAGCAAACCCCCTCCCCCTTGCTGTATAGAAAATTATGGAGCTCCCATGTGTGCTGAGGGGAGGGGGGAAGAGGGAGCAGAAGAGACAGACCAAGAAGCACGCCCCTCAATTCAACTACCAGGCTCACTGACAGGCTGAAAGCTTGTAATGAGACAACTCCTTTAAGTCCTGCTGCAAGATTGGCCCAGGTGCTGCTGATCATCTCAGGCTGGCTGCTTTAAATGACAGCTTCCCCTATTGGAGTTTCATGTAGGGTCTGTTTCACCTTGCTATAGCTCTCCTGTGTTCTTGCTTCTGTGCCCACTTAACCCTAGTTCCGTGTTTGACTCTGCCTGTTATCCCTGTGACTTTCTCCTGGTCTGTACTTGTATCCACTGCCTGTTCTGCCTGTGTTTGTCCTCAACTTCCCTGGCCGCATCTGTTCTGGTTATGACTTAGTCTGGGTGCTGGACAGACCTGCCAGGAGTCCTGACTTTTCACAAGTAGGTAAACATTTGGCGCATTATGAAACAACAAATCTGGCAAAGAAAAACCAGGAATATTGAGCAGCTAGAATCCTACATCAGACAAGAATAGGACAACACTTCTCAATTTTTAGAGACTTTTGTCAAAATAAAAGGTGATGCTAAACAGTGGTAGACAGTGTACAAATCATTGTGCCTACAAGTGGTCAGGTGCTCTAGGGGACTAAAATTCCAAGTAAAAAAAGTATTAAAATATAGTAAGATGAAAAAAAATTAAAAGTTCAAAATACCTCTGTTTTTCCCCATTTTACAAACTAAAAAGAAAAAAACAATTAAAAGTTATACATAGTTGGTTTTGTCACGTCCCTAAATCTCTATCCCAAATAGAGATGGGCGAATTTCTCAAAAATTCATTTGGTGACTTCGCCAAATTTTCCCAACAAAATTGTTTGGTCCAAATTCTTTAAAAAAAAAAGCTATTTACCCTGCACACACCCTTAGGGTGCTGAGAACGTTGTGCCATGTTTTAAAATTTTGAGAGGGAGCTTGGTTTGGCTTCATACTTTTTTGTTTTGTATCACACGAGATACTGCCGCCCTTTAGAATTTCACAAAAAAATTCCCTGGGCACTAAGGGGCAAAAAAAATCCAAAAAACGAAGCGGGATTGTAGGTATAAAGTCATGGAGCGACAGCGGGAAAAAAAAAAACTTTGGTGGCTAAATTCTACCATAGCGTCCAAACAAGTAATAGGTTACCGGGGGCCCCCAAAATTTCCCGCAGCACATAAGGAGACGCACAGCAGGAGTCACCCTGCGGGCCAAGATCCAGTGTCATTACCGCCATTTTGACCACAAAAAAAAGGTCTACCTTTTTCTTTTCCAGATGACATTGACAACCCCAGCCAAAAGACCCAAAGGCTCTCACCTTTTTCCCAACCCCCCTCTTCCCGTTCGCTTCCCCCACCTGAGAACTACTATGTGCTGTGCCTCTGCGCCATATACAGTGGGGGCCCAAAATATTTGGGGGACAGTGGGCCGCAAAGAGGTGGGGAGACATCTGCTGCTTTTGTAGAAGCGGGCAATAGGATGAGGAATGCAATGGGGGTTTTTTGCGAGGGGGGTCAGGCTTTGTACGCGACCCATTGAGGGGACGGCGGTGACGGGCAAACACTAATCATGTACCGATCCACATGGGAGCCGGAGAAGCAGGGGGGCTGGAAAAATTTAAATTCTGGTGCCCTAGTTAAAAAAGGGCAAAAAGTGCCCCCCAAATGGAAAATTCGGGTCCACCCCATCCTCTTTGTGCCCTTTTTCCCCCCGGGGGAAAAGTGGCGCCCTAGTGGCCCCTACCCTACTACCCATTGTCCCGGCCGGGAAAGCTTCCGTTTTTCCTAATTAATTTTTTTGGGCGGAGGAGAAGAAGGAGGTTTTGGACGACAACAATCTGGGTCTTGGACATAGAGAGTTAATTTCGGGCCGGAGATGTAAAGGGTTGGGGGTCAGAGTACTGGGGTTTTTGAAACCTTTTGATCTATCAGCTAAACC
The DNA here is from genome assembly GCA_025379985.1 of Phyllomedusa bahiana. Lineage (NCBI taxonomy): Eukaryota > Metazoa > Chordata > Amphibia > Anura > Hylidae > Phyllomedusa > Phyllomedusa bahiana. The sequence continues at coordinate 127,740 of JAODAL010002800.1, read as the reverse complement.
CAGACCAACAGTGTAAAAGGGTTCATCATTTATAAAGGGGAGAAGAAGACCAGTTGGGTTCAGGCAGGGGCCCGCAGCCCTAGGTCCGGGGGTCAGCAGGGGGGGCACCCAAATGCGGGTTGGGAGCCAAAACGGCCAAGATTTAGACCCACCACTTTTGAAGGCCCAAAAAAGTATGGCAAAAGGGATTTCACGGGGTCACGGGGGTAACATCATCAGTGCGTAGCTTTGGTGGAAAATCACCACTGGGGCGGTGTCCCCTTTTTTTTTGCTAACACCGGGGGGGGGAGGCGAACATGGCTATATGTCGAATCTGGGGCCCCGAAAAAAAAAAACCTGACGGGGACCAAACGTTAGTCCCAGGGGCCCTGAAATAAAACATCATGCAGTGTCACCATACGTGTTTCAATTTTGGTGGCCTCCTATCCCAAAGCAGCAGCACCCAGGGCAACCTCCCTTTTTCGGGCTTTTAAAGGGCTTCACGCTCTGCCGAAGACAACCCCGAAATTACATATCTCCCGGTCCAGATACTCCTGCTCCTCGGCACTCAGGTGCCGCAGTCACCCCAACCGGAAGATTCCCAAAAAGAGACAGCTTATGCTTCTAGCCCCCCTAAGTGAAAGAAGTTTCCTGTCCATTTTGGTGGTACTGCAGTCCCCCCCTTTTCAAGTGGTGGACCTGCACCTTCAAAAAGGGCCCAGGAAAACTTGGCATTCCATTCAGCCATTGAAACGACACGGGTAGTTTGCTGCCGGGACCACCGCAAGCGGTAGAAGCGCCCACCCCAGGGTCTAATATTTCCCGGTTTTTTCACCAAGCCCGCCAAAGGGCAGGATGGCTTTCTGCGGCGGGGGCCCTACCAGGTCCTACCCCTGGCGTGACTAGCTCTCGGTGGCACCCAGGCGCAGCAAGGTACCAATCGTAAGACAAAAACTCGAGAAAAAGGGTCAGGGGCCAACAGGTCAGGGCAGGGCGGGGGAGATTCGGGGGTATAACATAGCAGAACGGCGGGGAAACGGGCAGCGGAACGATGAACAAGGGGAAAATTGTGAACGGGAAAAAATATTTAACGGGGGGAAATTTGATAACAAAAAAATATATTAAAGGGGGGAAATTGATGAAAAGAATAAAAATATTAACAGGGGGAAAAATTATTGAACAAGAAAAGGCCCAATTAACGATTTTTGATGACCAAATGGGACGGGAAGTTTCCCCGGGGTTTGAACGAAGCCCACACAGGGAGAAATGCTCAATCGGGTTGTTAAAGTCTTACACCCATCGCAAGACATTCAAAAAAGGGGCCAGGAAATTTTTTGCAAGCACTTCAGGGGGTTTTTTAAAACCCACAATCACACCCCCTTTAAGCTGCAGCGGCCCCACCGGCCTCCCCAACATAGCTATATGTACAATTCCAAACGGGGGAATTCCCCTCCATATGTTGGATGACTCTTGAACAGAGAAAGGCTATTAATTTTATTGATATCCAAAGGGACGGGGGTACACCCCTGTGTAATTTTAATGTCAGATCATGGCAGATAAACATGACCCTCCGTTTGCTCAGGCCCTTTCTTTGCGGACAGTGTTATTTGTCAGCGCCGGGAAAAGGGGGTGAAAACGTCATTCCACTTTTTCTGGTGAGGGACAGGGGTAGGGGTACCTGGACCACCACAAGCATCCAATAGCCAGGGCCAGGGAGCGGGATCAGGCGGTGGCCCAGAGCCCGCCGCAAACGGGATAGACTTGCTGTGGCGGGAGTCTACCGGGTCGTACCTCTGACTGACTTGCTTGCGGTGGCACAAAGGTATAGCGGGGTAAGAATCGCGGCAGGCTTTTATCAAAGGTCGCCAACGGGTCAGGCAGGGGACAAGATTCGGGGTCGGGTAACGTACAGAAAGGTGGGTCACGGCAGACAGGATGAACAGGGGAAATTTTGATGAACAGGAATAAATATATTAACAGGGGAAATTTAGAACGGGGGGAAAAATTGATGAACAAATAAATATATTAAAAGGGAAAATTATTGAACGTGTTAAATGTTTAAAACGGGAAACCAGGGGAGGGCCTCCCCTTTTTCCACCTTAAGGGGGGAGGGCCCCCCTTTTTCCCCCTTTTAATAGGGGAGGGCCCCCCTTTTTTTTCCCCCTTTTTAACAGGGGAGGGCCTCCCCTTTTTTCCCCCCCTTTAAATGGAGGGCTTCCCCTTTTTTTCCCCTTTTTAACAGGGTAGTTCCTCCCCTTTTTTCCCCCTTTAACAGGGGGGGGGCCCCCCCTTTTTTTTTTCCCCCTTTAAAGGGGATTGCCCCCCTTTTTCCCCTTTTAAACAGGGGGGGGCCCCCCCTTTTTTTTTTTTCCCACCTTTAACAGGGGGACCCTTTTTTTTCAACAAAGCCAGTTTTGAAACTGTTTTTTTTTTTTTTGGGGCCCATTCCCTATTTTTTATTCTGAATTCCCAAAACAAGGGGGCAAGAAATGAAAAATAACCCAAAAACAATTCCTGTAGTTAGGGTCTCCTTCAGTTCATGTTCCATCACGATTTGAACTACTGGTGAAATGCAGAAACGGATTCAAACCACCTGTTTATATTCAAAGAGTGTTTGATTGTCACTCTGGGGCCCCTAAAAGGTCTTGGTATCAGGGTTCCGCTCGCCAAAAACCCCCCACTACTCCCACATGCGAGAAGCAGGGATATTGGCCCCATTTTTTTTGCTGCCAAGTAGCTGGGTACTGCCTCCCAAATTGTTCCCTCCCCCCATAAAAGTGGGTGAGCCCCGCCCCCATAATAATCTCTGGCTGAGGGGGGAAACCCTGGGACCGTGGTGGGGTTTAGGACAGTGGGGCCCCTTACCCGCTCCCCCATGCCAACTAAGGGTTGTTCTGAGTTCCCACCGACTTTGGCGGGGTTTTCAGATGTCATCTGGGGGAAGTGGATGACCCATCAAAACCCAAAAAAAAACCCTTGGGTTGCGGTCAGCACACGGCGCTAATTTACAGGGGCAGTTGTGGCCTCACCCAGTGATCCCGCTGTGACGTTCCCCTTGCTGTCTGCGACCTGGCCTGCTCCAGGGAAAGTTTGTGCCACTGCCACTCGCAGGTGAAGGCCCCCACCCTCTGTCTGACATATGTTTGTTCTAAAAAGTACAGACAAAAGTTTGATGAAGAATTTTTGTAATATGATAAAAACACACCCCTGTTTTGACTCCAAATTAACCCGTAAAACCTTGGGGAACCCTTGGATATAAAATTGCGCTCCACAAATGGCCAGGAAAAATTTACTTGTATGTGCCTTTTTTTAAACACTTGTATTTTTTATGAATATAAAAGCCAAACAAGCTTAATTAACCCGAAATGAATTTATGCAAGGCAAATTTCTTCTTTTTGGGGTGAAAAAAGAACGTTTTTTTTTTAGGAACACAACAGCAAACAACCTTAATTAAACCCCTGGATGTAAATTGCGGCAAAAGAAATATGCCCAACATTACCAGCTTTTTAGTTGTTAAAATGGCGTTTTTTTTACGGTCACAACAACAAAAAACTTTTAAATTTAAATTTAACCTTCAGTTATGAATTATTCACAGGTAAAATGTCTTTTTTGGGGGTAAAAAAAACGTTTCTTTTAGTACCCAACGGCAGAACAAAGCTTTAACTAACCACTGGATGTAAAATGCCAAAAGAATTGAGCAACCAAAAAATTTCCCTTTTTACGGTTTTTTAAATGGCTGTTATTTTACGGGACACCAAAAAAAAAAAATTGTAAAATTAAACCCTTTGTTATGAATTTCTACAGGAAAAAAGTCTTTTTTGGGAGTGAAAAAAACGTTTTTTTTAGGAACACAAGCGAAAAACCTTAATTAACCCCCGGATTAAATTTTAACAAAAAAAAAAAAATCAGCCAACAATTACCAGCTTTGTAGGTGTTAAAATGCGTGTATTTTTCGGTACACAACACAAAAAACTTTAAATTTTAAATTTAAACCTTCGGGTTTTGAAATTTTGCCAGGAAAAAAAGTCTTTTTTTGGGGTGAAAAAGAACGTTTTTTTTTTAGTGCCTCAACAGCGAACAAGCTTAAAAAACCCTGGGTGTAAATTTTCGCAAAAAATTTAGCAACCAAAAATTACCCCGCTTTTTAGCGTGTTACAAAGGGGGTATTTTACTAAAAACAACAAAAAAATTTTAATTACCCTTCGGTTTTTGAATTATGCTACAGGAAAAAAAGTCTTTTTTGGCGGTGAAAAAGAACGTTTCTTTTTGTGACCACAACGCAGGACAATGCTTAATTAACCAGGGATTTAAATTGGCAAAAGAAATATGTGCCAACAATTACCAGCTTGTTGGTTTAAAATGGCGTTTTTTTAAGGAAACAACAACAAAAAATTGTAATTTTAAATTTAACCCTTTGGTTAGAATTATGCTCGGGAAAAAAATCTTTTTTGGGGGGGTTTTAAAAAAAACATTTCTTTTAGTGACCACAACGGCAAAACAACGCTTAATTAACCCCCGGATTTTTAAATTGCGCAAAAGAATTAGCAAACCAAAAAAAACCAAAATTTGTAGCGGTTTAAAAAGGCGTGTTTTTTACGGTACACAACAACAAAAAAACGTAATTAACCTTTGGTTATGAATTATGTACAGGGAAAAGTCTTTTTTTGGGGGTGAAAAAGAACTTTCTTTTAAATGGAAAACAAAACAAACAACGCTTAATTAACACCTGCATGAAGTTGCGCAAAAAAAAATGAGCAACTAAAAATGAAAGTTTATTTGGATTTTAAAAAAAACTGTTTCTTTAAATGAATAAACAGGGAAAAGGGTTTGTAACCGTTGGAGTTCAATGTGCGTGAGCAGATAGATTTAAAAAAGTATTGCATGCTGCGACACACACTGGGCTTCAGATCCAAAACCCCACAAAAAAGAATTAAACGTAAGAGAAGCAAGCCGGACAAGCTGGTGAAAAACCCCCCAAAAAAAACGTGTATAAAAAAAAGTTCTTTATAAGAGATATCATAAGCGCCCTGGGAGCACCTTCCCCCACCAAAAATGAGAGCGGTAAGCTCCCAGCGTCGGCCCCGGGACTTATATAGTGCGTGACGTCACAGAATCCCCCGGGGCTCTGATTGGCCCTTTACATGCAAATGTCTGTGGCTATGCCCTTCTTCCCCCCAGATTTTTTTCCCCATGTAAGCCATGTGCTCGCAGCCTTTTATCAATCAAAAGCTTCGTTCACGGAATCCCAAACTTCGAAGTTTTCCTGAAATTCTAAAAAGAATTCCACTTTGTTAGAATCAAATTCGCCCCATTCAATCCCCCAAAAAATTTCCAATAAAAACAATAAAAGTTCTTGGTCTAAGAAAATGGCAACGCAGTTATTAAACATAACAAAAGCTATACACATTTGGTATCACCAGAATCACACCAAACTGCAGAATAAAGATAAAATTTGTGAACTACATTAAAACAGCTCTTCCCCCCTTAAATGACCCAATTACATTTTGTTTTCAATTCCACCCAACAGAGATTTTCTTTCTGGTTTTCTAGTACATTATATGGTACAGTAAATGCTACCACTTAAAGTACATCTTGTCCCACAAAAAACAAGCTGCCTAATGGCAATATAGACAGACAGGCTCATGAAAAGCAGGAAGGAAAAAAACAAACAGACATTAAAATAAATCACTAGAATGAGGAGGGGTTAAGGGATTTCGAGAATAAAATGTAACTGTTGTTAATACTAACAGAACATTATTAGAAAATGCACAATAATCAGACAGTTTTCAGATGTATTTTGAACTGATTTCTGGAGAGAGATTAAAAAAAATATATATATTTTTACCCCCATTTCTGCGTGGAGCAGCAAAGGGGCTGCAGGGGTTAATCCCTCTGGTCTCAACCACCCAGGGGGGCCCGGGTTTTGAGCCCAGGGAGTGATAGCTCGGGTTCAATCGGGGCGAGGGGTTTCGCACTGGCCCAAAAGGAAGGCTCGGGGGGCCAACCAATTGGCTGCTGGGGGTTGGGGTCCGGGGTTTCCCATTTAAACTCCTCATTCCGTCAAACTTTGCCTAAAAAAAGGTTACCCTTGTGCTTCCCCCCCGATTTCCTTGTTTGTTGTTTTACTCCTGACTTCCAGACTTCGGCTTGCTCCTCAACTACGTTTCTGTTTTCTGATTCTGTACCGTGTTACCTCCTGTGTTTTGACCCTTAGCTTGCTTCCCGTTATTCTCCTGGTTTCCGAAATCGTGGCTTTGACGTACCCCCATTTATCAACAGGGCTTTTGATCGCATTCCCCTGAAGGGCCCTGTTTGGAGATAAGGGGTTTTCACCAGTTGGGGGGCTCCTTTTTTGGGCACATGGGAAGTAAGCAGGGACGTGGGCTGGGGGGCCCACTGCACCTCCCTGTGTGACATACAGATTATACAGTTGAAACCAAAATTTTTCATACACATATTAAAAGACACAATACGTTTTTCTCACTACTACTGAAATCAGAATAAACCTTACCCGTTTGAGGTCAATTAGGATTACCAAAATTATTTATATTTGCCGAATGCCAGAATAATGAGAGAGAGAGAATTTTTAAGGCATTTTTACTACTTTATGCAAATTCAAAAGTTTACATACACTAGGATTACTATGCCTTTAAACAATTTGGGACAGCCTATATGATGATGTCATGTCTTTGGAAGCTTCTGATAGGTTTATTGGCAACATCTGAGTTAATGAGAGACACAGTTGTGGATGTATTTTTTTATTCACACCAGAAACACACTGCTTCTTTGTTTAACATCATGGGAAAGTCTAAAGAAATAAGCCAAGATATCAGGAAGAGAATTGTGGACTTGCACAAGCCTGGATCATCCTTGGGTGCAATTTCCATATACCAAAAGGTGCTTCATTTATCTATACAGACAATTATACACAAGTACAAAGAAGATGGGAATGCCCAGCCTTCATATCGCTCAGGAAGGAGTCGGGTTCTGTGTCTCAGAGATAAATGTGTTTTGGTCCGACATGTGCATATCAACCCAAGAACAAAAACAAAAGACCTTGTGAAGATGCTGGCGGAAGTTGGTAGAATTGTGTCAAGTTCTGTATCATCATGGGCTCAAAGGCCACTCTGCCAGGAAGAAGTCATTACTCCAAAAGAAACATATAAAAGCCAGATTAATGGTTGATAATGCACACAGGAACAAAAACCTACATTTTTGGAGACATGTTCTGTGGTCTGACAAAACTAAAATTGAACTGTTTTGCCATAGTGACTATAGTTATATTTGGAGGAAAAAGGGAGAAGCTTGGAAGCCTAAGAACACCATCCCAACTATGAAACACGGGGACGGCAGCATCATGTTGTATTTTTTTTTTTTCGCTGAAGGAGGGACTGGTGCACTTCACAAAATAGATGGCATCATGAGAAAGAAGATTATGTGGCAATACTGAAGCAACATCTCAAGACATCAGCCAGGAAGTTAAAGCTTGGGTGGAAATTGGTCTTCCAAATGGACAATGACCCTGTCTGTCAGGAGGATTAGTCCAAAATTCCTACCAACTATTATGAGAAGCTTGTGGAAAGATATCCAAAATGTGTGACCCAAGTCATACAGTTGAAGGGCAATGCTACCAAATACTAATGAAATGTATGTAAACTTTTGGCTTTGCAGAAAGTAATAAAAATGCCTTAAAACATTCCCCCTCTCTCATTATTCTGGTATTTGTCAAATATAAATAATTTTGGTAATCCTAATTGACCTAAAACGGGTAAGGCTTATTCTGATTTCGTGTCAGATAGTGAAAAAAACATGCATATGTTTCTTTTTATATGGTGTATACTTCTGGTTTCAACTGTATATTTTAAAATACAAATGCATAGAAATATATAGATATTATATATATGTATAATATAATATATATATATATATATATTTTATATATTATATATATATATTATATATATATATTATCCACAAAAAGTCGCAGCACTCCACGGTTGAAAAAAATGAATTCAACTTTATTCCAACATGTCCACTGGCGACGTTTCGGCCATTACAGCCTTTCTCAAGCAATCCATAGGTGAAAGTGCACCATATTTAAAGGGGTGTATACATGAATATTAATGAGTGCATATTAACAATAAATTACAAATTTCATAAATTACAAGCCATACAAAGTGATAATTACAAAGTGAAACAGTGAAAAAGTGCATAATTAAGTGTTACAAGTGATAAATATAAAGTCAAATACATTAATAATCAGATCTGCTTAATTACATCATGTGCATATTCAAATAAGTTCATAGTTTAATGGGGTCAGGCTGAACTCCTCCTCCCCCATTTCCATTTAATGAATATACTGTACATAAAGCAAAATTAACTCACTCTCAAATGTTCATCTGACTCTCGGCGTTCTGTATCCCGCAGTGCGCATGACCGGAAGATGTCATTGTCAAACAAAGGACAACGCACGCTAACCCCGTACCGCATTGCCAACCACAATGGGGACTCGCGCATGCGCATTAGTCCCGGGAGAGAATCGCGGCCATCTTAACTAAAGGCAATTCGCGACCTTACAATAACACTGTTACAGATAGAGCAAAATAATAGCATCACACAAATAATTAAAGAAAGGGGGTAAGTGTGGAAAAAAATAAATAATAAAATTACATATAATCAAATACATATAATCAAAAAATACACAAAATATACAAAATATTACACTATCACCTAAACTCGAATCGAAGTTGTAGGAATCCTGACAATAAAGAGCAAACTACTTACACATCTTCTGAGTAATTTTAAAGTCGACATTAAGGCCATTGGGTTTGAGTGTACCTAACCTGTATATCAATTGCAGCTATTTTTTCTTTAACATTGTGATTCTAACCCCACCCCTTATTATTTTTTTTTTCAGATACGTGGATGGGGATAGGAAGAACTGTCTCTCCTTCTTCTAAATATTTTTTAATTATTAATTTTATTTTTATTTTTTTCATTTTTTGAATAAAAAAATTTTTTTGTTCTTCTTTCTCTCTGGTTATCTGTATGCGGAGTGCTTTTTTTGGCCATAGATTCTTGCCATATTGGAATTATAGCTTGCACTCCGGGAGATATATGCCACCATTTTTTGATCAATTGCACTGTTCTTTTGAAATACATTCTTTTGGCACCACATAATAAATATGCTAAGGTGAGGAGTCACCTATTTTGGGGATGTGTGTGGAGTTGTATCATTCACGTCTCGCTTCTTTCAGTGGTGAGTTGTGTATAGATGCTTTTTCGCACTCCCGGTGCGGCACATCATATATGTGCAACCCTGGGTGATGCTGTTCCACACTTACCCCCTTTCTTTAATTATTTGTGTGATGCTATCATTTTGCTCTATCTGTAACAGTGTTATTGTAAGGTCGCGAATTGCCTTTAGTTAAGATGGCCGCGATCCTCTAACGGGACTAATGCGCATGTATGAGTCCCCATTGTGGTTGGCAATGCGGTACGGGGTTGGCGTGCGTTGTTCCTTGTTTGACAATGACATCTTCCGGTCATGCGCACTGCGGGATACAGAACGCCGAGAGTCAGATGAACATTTGAGAGTGAGTTAATTTTGCTTTATGTATATTCATTATATGGAAATGGGGGAGGAGGAGTTCAGCCTGACCCCATTAGAGTATGAACTTATTTGAATATGCTCTTGATGTAATTAAGCAGATCTATTGATTATTAATGAATTTAACTTTATATTTATCACTTGTAACACTTAATTATGCACTTTTTCACTGTTTCACTTTGTAATTATCACTTTGTATGGCTTGTAATTTATGAAATTTGTAATTTATTGTTAATATGCACTCATTAATATTCATGTATACACCCCTTTAAATATGCTGCACATTCACCTATGGATTGCTTGAGAAAATCTGTAATGGCCGAAACGTCGCCAGTGGACATGTTGGAATAAAGTTGAATTCATTTTTTTCATCCGTGGAGTGCTGCGATTTTTTGTGGATATTGAGTGGGACTTTTTGACTACGGTCATATAGTCGCTGGCACCCATCCTTCTAGGATTGTGCTATTCACTGAGTGCTGCCTTGTTCTAGATATTTTATATATATATATATATATATATCTTATATATATATAATATATATATATATATATATATATATATATATATATATATATATATAAATATATATATTAGATAAATAGATATTTGCATAGTTATTTTAAGCAACTATGTAAAAATATATCTGGATATATATTAATATTTTATATGAATATATATATATATATATATATATATATATATATAGAGAGAGAGAGAGAGAGAGAGAGAGAGAAGGAGAGGGCGAGAGAGGAGAGAGAGAGGGATATATATTCTGTGTAGATTGATATTTATCTACACTGTCTGATAAGAAGGAAACATCGAAAAACCTGGCCAAAATCGTGATCAAAAACGGAAACCAAGTAAAATCATTCAAAATCAGTTGTTTTTTCTGTTCAAATTCTAATTAAAAATTCTACAGTATTTTGTCCTTTGTCTTGTGGACACAGCCAAAGATGTTGGCTGATTTAAAAAAAAACAAAAAAACAGTTTGCTGAATTGGGAAAAGTGTGAAATTGAAAAAATTTAGAGACTCTCCTGTTCAACTGGTTCAGTTTCAGCACTGAGATCAGGGACCAGAGCTCAGTGCTTGAATGTAGCTAGCTGGAAACTCGGGTCCCACTAAAGACTTGTTTTAAAAACTGAACAACCTCTGCAGGAAAAGGCAATAGCATTTTATTATCAGTTTATAGAGACAACTGGAGCGAGGCTCACCAATGGGAGTAAGGTTTAGAACAAGCTGGCTCAGTAATTGAGAATACTATATTTCTCACATCTAATTCATTGCCAAATCCTGTAACCATTCCTAAGAAAGTGGTCTTGCATCCATCCCTATATCACCGCTGATACTGCTAAGACTTATCCAGGCCCTGATAATCTCTTGCCTAGATCACTGTAACTCACTACTAATTGGTTTTCCACTAAACAGACTGGCTTTGCTTTGATCGATCATGAATGTGGCAGCCGCTGCAATCTTTGTAGCAGTTATATTAATGACTCGGCTCTCTGTCACTCATTAAACTGGCTACCTGTTCTTGTAGAATTAAATTCAAAAAATGTTTTGAGTTATGTTTTCGCAGCCTATGATAATGTCACCTCTGACCACTCATAAGACTCTATCCCACAACTCAAACGGTACTGAGATGAGAAGCAGTCACTATCACGGCAGCACCTCTCAAACTGCTTACCTGCTGAAAAGAACAGCCTCAAGAGTAGGTGTAGAAGAGTGGCAGCTTTATCACACTTACCTTGTAATTCATAGCACTCTACTTGCGGCTGGCCTCAACTTCAAGAGCTTTTACAAACAATACCTTTCCGCTTGTCACAGCTCTCAGACAAGAGAGAATTAACTCGGATACAGAACTCTATTACTGCCTTGTTTAGGAAGCCTTCAAAGGACTGCTGATTTGCCATCTACGTAAAACAATTGGACTTTTTCACAGTGGGCTTGCATTGAATTTAAGCTTTTCTCTATTTTTCATCCATATGGTCTTCTTTAGCCTGACTGATATTTTACTGCTCAAACCAAAATACTCTCCCTATCCCCCTAGAAACACTGAGCCTTATGTATTAAACCCGTCTTGAAGTAAGACTGTCTTTGTTGCCCATAGCAACCAATTAGAGTTCAGCTTTTATTTCATACAGTGCTTTGGAAAAATAAAAGCTGAGCTCTGATTGGTTGCTATGAACAACAAAGACATTCCTCCTGCTAGACAGTTTTCATACATACGGTCCATTATACTTAAAGGATTGCTTTTTACGTTAAAGATCTTGCAAAAACAAGTCACTTTGCAATATATGTCCATTAACAGTGTCCTACCTATTCCTAGATATCCCCTCTTGTATGGGCTGCATCAGCTCCTCGGGTCGCTATAGCCACAGACCTGTGCCATCTCTCCTGATAGGCTGCCAGCACTGGTTGCTATAGCTACAGACCTGGCTTCTACTGCAGCCTAGTAGAAGCCAGTAAACACGCCCCTGAATTCAAAAGGAAACCAAGCAAACAGGACTGAGGTAAGATGAATCAATGTAGTGAGACAACCCCTTTAAAGGGAACCTGTCACATAGATTATACCCCCCTTGCTGAGGACAGCACAAGCTACTGACAGACCTGCTGTTTCACATCTTCTGTAATAGGCTGTAGTTTTAGAGCATTTAATGCTCATATCTTATTCACAAGCAGGTGCTAGCTTGGCCCACCAAAGGCTAGCCCCGCCCACTGATAGTTATTCACATGTTTCTACCTATTCAAAGTAATAGGTTAATCAGTTATGAGGTGGGTGGGGCTAGCCTCAGGTGGGCAGGGTATGAAAAAAAACTGACTCTGTTCATGACTCTTTTCTAGCTGAAAACTGCAGATCTGAGCACTAAATACTCTAAAACCACAGCATCTTACAGAATAAGGGACACAGCACTGGAAACAGCATGTCTGACACTACCTTGTTCTGTTTTCAGCAAGGGGGGCATAATCTATGTGACAGGTTCCCTTTAAATGCTGTAAAACTACAGCATCTTATAGAATAAGGGACACAGCGCTGGAAGCAGCATGTCTGTCACTAGATTGTGCTGCCCTCAGCCAGGGGGGCATAACCTATGTGACAGGCTCTCTTTAAAGGGGTATTCCAGTTTCATTGATTAGCTTTAAACACATAGGCAAAGGTAAATAAAGGCTTTTGATAAATATATTGCTATTCTGATTTTGCTTCTTTTAAGGGTAAAGAGCAAATCTTACCTCCTGGTTTTGCACATACGCTTCCTTAATTACCAGCCACCTCTCTCTGGCATCCCCTTTAACTATACTAATTTCATAAGTTTCTATGAGTAGGTTAGTTTTGGACTAAATCTGGGTGAGGCATTGCATGTCATATATCTGGATTTTTCTAAAGCATTTGATACTGTGCCAATTAAAAGGTTGGTAAGTAATAGGTATTCAATGAGAATGCTTGGACTGGGGAAAATGTTTGCAAGTGGGTAACTGGCTCAGTAATAGAAAACAAAGAGGATAATGTTCTATTACAAAGGGATCTGGATAGGTTGGAGGCCTGGGCAGAGAAATGGCAGATGAGGTTTAACACAGAAAAAGACAAGGTTATGCACATGGGGAGGAAAAATCCATTACATGATTACATGTTAAATTGAAAAACTCTGGTTAAAAGTGACATGGAAAAGGACTTGGGAATCCTGGTGGACAGTAAACTTAACTGTAGCAGCCAGTGTCAGACAGCAGGTGCCAAGGCAAATAGGATCATGGGTTGAGTGTCGGACTAACCCACGAGAGGATCCTCCAGTGAGCCCAACACATACACAACCAGCAACACAGGCTGCGTGATCGGTACATCACGCCTCCTGTGCTGTTTAGTAACGTGGGCCATAAGCTTCGGGGCCCACTGTGGCAGACTTTGGGGCCCACTGGGAGGCTGGTAATCTCTGGTGGGCCCCAAGCTCCGCGGCAGTGGATCAAGAGGCCTTACGGCCCATGGTAGTAAGCAGTGCAGGGGGCATGGTGTATCGATCACTCCGCCTGCACTGCTGAGTTCCAGGCCTTGGAGATGCCGGGAGCTTGCTTCTTGGTATAGGTGGCGTGATGATGTCACGACCCCACACCGGAGGCAAGCTTCCGGCGTGAGCTGCTCAGCAGGGAAATGAAGAGAGGAGCAGTGACTAACTGTTTTTTTTTCTATTAAACGAACAGGGGGTATATTTACAGCTACAGGGGGCATGTATACAGCTACAAGGGGCATTATAGGGCTACAAGGGACAGTATACGAATACAAGGGCAATATACAACTACAGGGGGCAGTATACAACTACAGGAGGCATGTATATGTCTAAAGGGTGCATCTTGTATACAGATGGAGGGGGCTTATATACATACAGAGGGCTCTATTTAGCTACAGGTGGCTCTATATACCTACAAGAAGCTCTATATACCTACAAGAGATATGTATATCTACAGGGAGCATATATAGCTACAGGGGGCATGTATGCCTACAAGGGGCTGTATATATCTTCAGGGAGTTTATATACCTGCAGGGGTCTGTATATGCCTACCGGGGGCCTACCTACTAACAGGTGCTCTATTTACCTACCTACCTGCCTGGGGTTATACCTTTACCTTTATATCTGCCTAAAAGGGACCTATATACCTACTTAGAAGGGGGTTTACCTATCTGCCTACCTAGTTTTGGGGGGGTGCCAACCTACTATATTGAGGGTTTACTTACCTACCATATGGCGACAAAAAAGAAGGTGACAATTTGGTACACAAATGGGAGCATTTTTACTGTGTGAGGCATAAGGGGGTCTTTATTACCATTAGGGGCACTATGGATGGTGAGTTTGTATGGAGGTGGGAATTAGTATAGAAGTGCTGGAAAAGTGAAGAGTCTAAGGTGTCTGTGTCTTAAATTCTGCAGGGACGAGTCATGGTGGTCTGGACCAGATGGTCAAGAAAAGGGAGAGAAAATAACTCACCAAAGAAGGGAACGACTCAGAGAAGACGTTTCCGGTGAGTCCCTACATGTACATTTACTGTAATCACTTATATGTGTGCAGAGCGCATGGCTACGACTGGTATCTACCACTATATGGTCACTGTATGGTGGTAATATTGGTTGCATTGTAATGCCTTATATTCAGTAATGGTATTGTGTATTATTCAGTCATTATGTGGTGGTGATATGTGGTGGTATAATTCAGTCAGTATGTGGCAATATGTGGTCATAGTGTGGCGATATATGGTCTTAAAGGAATTTTTGGTAATATTAGCCTTGGGGTACTGGTTTTGTGTAATAGTGTTATTTGGTAACTGTATGACCATTATTTATTGTTTTTTATACTTAGTACTTTGTGGTATAGATTATAGATATATATATATGTTATAGCTTATATATATATTTATATATTTTTTTAATTTAAACATATAATTCGGGGAGTGGGCCATATATCTTTAGACCTTTTATGTTTCCTACCCGGTGTCATGCTGAAGTTAAGGGAGACTCAGAAGCCCCCACACCCCATCTTGATAACAGGTTAGTGTGATGATGTCATCATTCCAGTGTGTTTAAGTTGAAGCGAGACCGGGGCGGTCTTCTCTGGTGGGCCCTAGGCACCCCAGTCTGACACTGCATGGGATGTATTAAAAGTGACATAGATACACGTGATGAGAACATCATTCTCCCATTATACAAATCACTGGATGGACCACACATAGAATTTTGTTTACAATTTTGGACACCAGTATACAGGAAAGACATTGTAGAGCTGGAGCAGGTTCAAAGGCAGGGAACGAAAAATAAAAAAAGGACTGAGTGGACTACAATACCCAGAAAGATTGGCAAGATTGGCAAGGGTTATTTAGTTTAGAGAAAAGAATGCTTAGGAGGGACATAATAAATATGTATAAATCGTATGTATTGTGTATGTAGTGAGGAAAGAAGGTTTCTACATAAACCTAGAAAGGGATTCTTTACTGTAAGAGCAGTGAGACTGTGGAACTCTCTGCCAGAGGAACTTGTCATGGTAAATTCATTAACAGAGTTCAAAAGGGTCTGGATGCATTTCTAGTGTGTAATAATAAAACAAGATATAGTGACCAGGATTCTGGAGGAGGGGTGTTGATCCAGACATTAATTCTGATTTCCAGATGGAAGTCGGGAAGGACTTTTTTTTCCCTAAAATGAGGACAATTGGCTTCTACATCACGGGGTTTTTGCCTTCCTCAGGATCAACACTATAGCACAACAGGCTGAACAGGATGACGTCTTGTCTTTTTTTAGCCCTACAAACTATGTAACTATGTAATACTACTTTAGTCTAACCCACTTTTTTGGATTCCTCATTTCTCACCTTTGGTACTCCAGAATTGTATAAAAAAAATGTAATACAAAAGGAACCTATGGACTGTCTTATACATTTTCACTCACCACCTGGGCCCAATAACTTATCTGTACACCCTATGTTCTGTCTAGTTCTTATAGTACCTTCACCTACCCTATCTATTGCATTTCAGGTGCCAGTACCTATGATCTCTATTTCTGGCAACCAGAAGCTTGTCTTATGTAGTCTATCAATGTTTGTTGCTTTTATTAATAACTCTTCTTGAAACTTTCTGCTTCAATACATTTTGTGTAAAAAAAAAGAAAAGTAGAGATACTCAAAAGCCATAATGTCATGCTGCAGTTAAGGGAGACTCAGAAGCCCCCACACGCCATCTTGATAACAGGTTAGTGTGATGATGTCATCATTCCAGGGTGTTTAAGTTGAAGCGCGCCCGGGGCGGTCTTCTCTGGTGGGCCCTAGGCACCCCAGTCTGACACTGCATGGGATGTATTAAAAGTGACATAGATACACGTGATGAGAACATCATTCTCCCATTATACAAATCACTGGATGGACCACACATAGAATTTTGTTTACAATTTTGGACACCAGTATACAGGAAAGACATTGTAGAGCTGGAGCAGGTTCAAAGGCAGGGAACGAAAAATAAAAAAAGGACTGAGTGGACTACAATACCCAGAAAGATTGGCAAGATTAGGGTTATTTAGTTTAGAGAAAAGAAGGCTTAGGAGGGACATAATAAATATGTATAAATCGTATGTATTGTGTATGTATTGAGGAAAGAAGGTTTTTACATAAACCTAGAAAGGGATTCTTTACTGTAAGAGCAGTGAGACTGTGGAACTCTCTGTCAGAGGAACTTGTCATGGTGGATTCAATAACAGAGTTCAAAAAGGGCCTGTTTGCATTTATAGTGTGTAATAATATAACAAGTTATAGTGACCAGGATTCTGGAGGAGGGTGTTGATCCAGAGATTTATTCTGATTTCCAGATTGCAGTCGGGAAGGACTTTTTTTTCCCTAAAGTAAGGACAATTGGCTTCTACCTCACAGGGATTTTTGCCTTCCTAAGGATCAACACTATAGCACAACAGGCTGAACAGGATGACGTCTTGTCTTTTTTTAGCCCTACAAACTATGTAACTATGTAATACTACTTTAGTCTAACCCACTTTTTTGGATTCCGCATTTCTCACCTAGGGTACTCCAGAATTGTAAAAAAAAATGTAATACAAAAGGAACCTATGGACTGTCTTATACATTTTCACTCACCACCTGGGCCCGATAACTTATCTGTACACCCTATGTTCTGTCTAGTTCTTATAGTACCTTCACCTACCCTATCTATTGCATTTCAGGTGCCAGTACCTATGATCTCTATTTCTGGCAACCAGAAGCTTGTCTTATGTAGTCTATCAATGTTTGTTGCTTTTATTAATAACTCTTCTTGAAACTTTCTGCTTCAATACATTTTGTGTAAAAAAAAAAGAAAAGTAGAGATACTCAAAAGCCATAATGTTACTTTCAGCAAGGAGAACTTGTAGTCCACTGAGAGAGAGAAAAAGGTTTTAGCTAGTAAATTCACAAAAAAAATGAGAACACAAATAAACCAAATCTTTTTTTAAGATCAGTTGGTAAGTTAGTTTATGCCTCCGTCTAACATACGCTGGGTATTCCCAGCTCTAAGTTTGTGGGTCCAGGTTATAGTAGCAGTGTGCAGTAATCCCCTTCTAGTCGTTATCACTCCAGGACAAACTCTTTCTCCAGACTGCAGGAACCTTGTATGTGCCATTCATTGTCCACATAGCCATCAAATGCCTGAACCTATAGCTTCAGTAGTTTCCATGCCATCACTGCCAGCATCTTATTTGGTAGGCCCATGAGATGCCCATTTATTTATAGAAGAGTGATCCCTGCCCCTGATACAGCTGATAAAAGTGAATGAGACAGCTAAGCTTGGGGTTGGTCTTCATTCGGCACCAAGAATAAGTCTCTGAAGCCTACTTGGAATAGTTAATTGCGCTGCACCAGCAGTGGCTATCAAGGCAGTTCCGGCCTCTGTCTTCTATCCCTGTGGAGCTCCAGAAACCAGGAGCCCTGAGGCTGAACATAATTCAGTGGCTGGAAAGGAACCATTTTCCCCTGTTTCAATATTAATGCTATTCTTAATGCAATTACATCAGACCTGCTAATGGTTGTAAACGACTCTGAAATAGATTACTAATCTTGTAGCTCTGGAGTATTACTTTGGGGACAGCTTTGTTAAATGTCCACATTTAGGGCGACATGTATGAATTCTGGCGCTGATAGACCAGTTCTAAATCTCTTTAAGGTATTATAGACTGCACCAGAATGTATGAACCTGTTCTTCTGCATTTCATACATACATGCGCAGTCTAGTGCCAATACAACAACTCAGACAGATCACCTTTAACCTGGTCTGGCTGTTCTAATTGTTCTGCGCCAAAGTTTTAGCGTCAAAGAATTATAAATGTGTCAACGCCCCCAGAACTCCCCAAAACATTGGTGCGCTAAAAAGTGTCTTTGGTGCGGTACCAAGGCACTTATCACGCCAAAGTTTGGAGTACACCTGGTCATACATCTATAGAACTGGTCTATTACAGCTTTTTGAGGCCAGAATTCTGGTGCAGCCTCGTTCATACATGTTTACATAACATTATTGATAAAAAAATTTGTCTTAAATATATAGAAGCCATATCTCAGTATAATATCTTGTTTAACATATTTCTTTAAATAAAAATCTCCCTTCGCATAGGGCCTATAATCTAATTATAAATGGATATTTATCTGTTCCATGCACTTCACAAATTCTCCTCCAGGTCAAATATCAATACATGTTATGTGAAAACATAATCAATTCCAAAATTTATTAATTAGGCTCTAGGGACACTCTGCAAGTAGAAAATCTGTTAGACGGAAGGCTGTAAATAATTAAATGTATGAGAGCATGCAGTGCAGTAATTAAAAATTACTATTTTCTCAAGAAATTATAGGAGAGGCCCAGAGTGTTTTTAGGAAATGTGCATATTTTGCCAGTATTTTTCATTTTTATTGCTGCAGCCAGATGTAAGCTGTAGGTCAAAAGGTAAATATGAACACACAACAAACAATGGGGCACTTTTATCAAGGCAGTTACACCAGAATTCTGGCACAATTTGTGGCAAAAATAATGGCATACATGCTTTACAACACATTTATAATGTGTTTTTGACTGTTTCTAGACAGTTTTTGCACCTCAGCAAACCAAAAGGTTTCTGTTAAAGGGACATGGCTCCTTGAAAAGTGAGCATGGCTTAGCCTGTGACACTGTGCATCAAAATGTTGGTGCAGTTAGTGGCATAAAGTAAGCTAGTTTATAAAAGGTGTATAGACTAGATAGTTCTAATATTCAACAGATTTAGGAACACTATGATAGATGTGGTGCATTTTAAGACTGTCTAGTCCAATTTTCCGTTAAGAATTAGTGTTGATAAATCTGTCCCATAGTGGGGTTTTTTTTTCTGACTTTTTGTGTGTTATTTGGGTTCATGGTGGGTTTTTTTTGTTTTTTTTTAAATGGAGCATTTTTTTTGGTGTTAGGCTTCTTTATGAAAAAACTACTTAACCCTTTAACCCTTCACAGTCAAAATAATAAGTCTACGTTTTTTGCTCGCCGCCTTCAAATAGCCAAAGCTTTTTTATTCTTCTTTACTTTTTAATTGTGTCATTAACTGTATCATAGAATATACTGAGAAACTGCCCAAAAAATTCTAATTGGGCCAAAATGTATGAGCAGATCTTCTCTGAGCAGGCATTTCTTTGAAGGCCTCTACTACTAGATCTGGAAAAGGGATGTAAGACAACATGTTTGTCTGAGTAACGCAGATGGTATGATAAAACTTTAGAAGTTGGTTACCAGAAGCAGTAATTCTGACCAGTCTTCCACTGACCTTCATAGTTGCACAACATCAGCAATTCAGAGGGCAGGGCACTCAGCCCACAATGGCCACTGATTATTGTAGTCATTAGTCTTGTTGCCACATGACTTTCTGGCTCCCCTTGGGAGCACTCATAAGATCTCATCAATTGATTTCAATTGGAGGACATCCAGTTCATCAAGTTGCTGTCCAGTCTTTCATGGGCAGGCGTACTCTGTGCAGCCATTTGTCAACAGATTCATCAACATAGCCTTCTAGTGAAGCTGGAGTACTCTTTCATGACCTACAAGGCTCTCATAGACCTTCTCCCTCTCAAAAATACATCTATGCCTAAAATTTCAATGATATCTCCCCCCACGCACTCTGCCGCTCTCAAGACCTTCTGCCTCTGCTCTCCCTTAATAGCTACCTCACAACAAAACCGGTCTCCAAGACTCTCCGTGCTCACCCACACTCTGGAACTCACTGCCTCAAACATCAGACCTCCTCCACTTTCACCAGCTTCAAAAGATACCTGAAAACCCATTCTTTCAGCTGCCTAATTCCTTCACTAAACTTGTCACTACTTCCTCCACAGACTTGTCTGCCCTCACCTCCTGTCTCTTTCCCCCTCCTTGTAGATTGAAGCCCTCGCGGGTAGGGTCCCTCTCCATCTGTCGTGCATTGTCATTATCCTTATCACTGTACTTCTGTCCTTGACTATGTTAATTGATTTAAACACCCTCGGATGTACCAGCGTCATGGGAATCTGGCAGCTTTTAAAATTATAATAATAGTCTAGTAATATATAGGGCCCACACTCCATTGCTTATCTTCTAGGTTATAAGTATGTTACTCAGGCAATTGCTTCATTAAATGACAATTTTATTTAAGTCTGAATGATGCCATGAAAATCATGTCATGGAGTATAGGTATCCTCTGCATTCGATTGGATAAAAGTTCATAGCGTCTTCTTAGCCCACCTGGGTAGTCGTAGCCTGGTAACTGTTATGGCACATCAACTCTCATAACATAGAACATAGGATCTGAGCAGTTAGCACTAGTGGTAGTACAGTGCTCTTGGACAACATGGCTATTATCACCCTGTAGTGCTAATAGATTTATTGACCATCCGGAATCCATATTGACAGTATCACTTTAAGAATTATAGATGATAATAGCTAGTCTTTAAGCTGTAATTTTCCTAGCGCTTGGTAAATGTTTGTGAGAAACAGTATATTGACACAGAGGGTTGTTATCAGGGCCTCTTTGTTGTGGGAGCGTCGTACCGAGTAGCCACATAGCTCTGTGCTGGTGTAAACAATCACTACCCAGCGATGTTTAGAGGAAAATCATGGGAACCAATGTGTTCATGGTTCAGGGTCGCTCGGCATCTAGTCATGGGTTTTTTCCAGTGCCAGGTTAACCTCTTAAGAACTGGCCATTCGAAGGAGGGAGGCCTTATACTGGAAAAGTACTGATCTGTCAGCCTGCGTAACACTTGGTTACGCAGGCATTTGTTTCAAGTAAGATATAAGCTGGGAAAGTTTGCTGCGAGGTTAGAAGTAGCTGTACCTGTGGGCCATAGAGGGACGCCTCAAAGAACAGTGTGGATCTCTCTATCTTCGCTGGCCCCTTCTCCCAGCTGATGATACAGATAGATGAAGCTGATAAGATGCCTGGTGGAGCTTGGACCTGTATATGGGGGCACCCGTGAAAGGTGTTGATCTCAGGATTATCTCTCTATGTTCGCTGGCCGTGTTTACCAGCTGATGCCAATAGATGATGCTTATAAGATGCCTGATGAAGCTTTGACCCATATATAGATGTGATGTAAGTATTTGTAATCCATGTTATGCGTGCCTTGCCTTTATAATCTATATTAAGCACAAGTATATACAATATCACACTATCTTCTTGTAGTTTTATGTAATCATTGTTACTAATATAATAAAGTAAATAAAGCATTGGATGTTACCTTCTTTAAAGCCGTACAGGACCCACAAAAAGAGTTGACAAAACACACCCCCATCAGGGTGCTTGAGCTATTGGCCCATCAGCTCTCTTGTCCATAGGTTCTGAGAAGTTAGCAGTACTGGTAGTACAGTGCTCCTGGACAACATGGCTATTATCACCTCTGTCAGGCTACTTGAGCTATTGGCACATCAGCTTTCTTGCCCATAGAATCATAGAGGTTAGTACTACTGGTGGTACAGTGCTCTTGGACAGCAGAGCTACTATAACCACCATCAGAATGTTTGAGCCATTGACACATCAGCCCTTTTGCCTATAAAATCATGCAGGTTAGCACTACTGGCGATACAGTGCTCTTGGACAGCTGGGCCATTATCACCTGTCAAGGTGCTTGAGCCATAGACTTTTCATTTCCTCCTGATCCAGAGGAACATACAGTAGTCTACCTGTATTTGGTAAGGGATCTATATTGATGCCAGTTCATGAGAACTAAGAGGGAGAGCCCACTTAGAAAGCCCTTAGTCCCCTAGAGGTGAAGTCTCCCACCAGAGCTTTAGAGAAGACCTCCACTTATAAAGCCCTAGGCCCCCTATGGGTGGAGTCTTCATTATCTCAATGTCCTATGACCGTACTGCCTGAATGAGCTTTGGTATATGTATACATAGAGGAAGAATAGTCTCCTTACTGATCCTCAGACACAGCTGCGAGGAACTGCTGTTTAGTTAAAACTTCAGGTAGGAGAACTTAAAGGGGTTGTATTGCTACAAAGATCATGTCTCAGATTATGGGGACAGTAAAAATAAGCACTTTTGTAATTGGGTTGCATTACCTCAGTCACTTGGTTTAGCAGATATGAACTTTTCTATGCATCTGTGTTCTATTTCTGCTGCTGCTGGTCAGGACACACCCCCTGGCCGGAGCCCCCCTAGACACGCCCCCTGCAGTGTGATTGGCTGGCTGACATTTCATTCAGCCTGTTGGGATACGCCCCCAGACAGGAAACACCCCGGACATGCCCCCTGCACTGTGATTTGCTGCCTGCCCACTCTGTGTTTACTCCCCTCTGAGCTGTTAAAGTCGATAGTAAAACCAAGGGCTGCTGTCTCTACACTCATCTCCCAGCTCTAGGGTGAATGATCTGGGCAATTACTGGCTGTTTAAGTCACAGATCCCCTCATATAACAGAGTCTTATACAGGCTCCTACCTGTTAACAGGGGGAGAGAAAGGGTAGGAGGGCAGTGTGCATTGCTCCATATAACACAGTAAGGCAGACTGCTGTCTGGTAACAGAGGGGGAGGGGGGGGGCAGTGTGCTTCCTCACAAGTGTTTCATCAGTTCAAGCTGTGTGTATAAATGCTTATAGCAGAGCAAGGAGCTTGTGGAGTCAGCCTGAAGCTCTGCCGACACATGAGCAGCATGGGTCTGGCGGTATAGCTGTCCTCTGCAGACACATAAGCATGCAGGAGGCTGAGGAGCTGTCCTCTGCAGACATCCTTCTGCGTCCACTGCACAGTCAGAATGATGATGTTACAGGTCTTCAGTGAGTAGAGACACACCTCCTGGGAGGAGAGACACACCAGCTGAGAGGAGAGATTCGCACCTCGATATCAAATTCAATCTCAGAGAATTAGCTGAACAGCATGAACAGTTCAAACGATACAACCCCTTTAACTCCTCTTCACTCCATTTAAAGATGCTTGTATAGATCTTTAAATCAGATTGCCCACATACCCCTTGTGGGATGTCACTGGAGAAGGGGTGCCAGCAGAGGAGGTCTGAAGAGTACAACTTGGTAACATTTATATCAATAGAGCTAATAGTGTGATATAGTGCATTGGTGTGTGCACATCAGCGGACAAGATGTCATCATTAGGCCGTGTTCACACGGCTTATTCAAGCCGTAATTGCGGGCCGGATTTCGCCCGCAGTTACGGCTTGAATAAGGGGCGGGACGGGGTGGGGGGCGCTGCGGGGGAGCTGCTCGCCGGCCCCATAGACATTGCATTATTTACGGCGCGTACGCGCCGTAAATAATGTGCATGTCACTTTCTCCTCCCGCGGCGGATTCGCCGAGCGGGGAGGAGCGACGGACTCCACAGTTCTCTTTGAGAACTGTGAATTACCGTACTGACTGGGACGGATTGGAGCCGTACTGCAGCGCAAATACGACGCGCAGTACGGCTCCAATCCGCGCCCAAATAAGCCGTGTGAACATGGCCTTAGGGAAAGTCTCTCTGCAGCTGTGGTCAGAGAGAGATATCTGAAACACACACATACTGTATATATACTGTATATATACTGTATATAGAGTAACTATATATGTAGGACATATACAGTTGAAACTGAAAGTTTACATGCACTATATAAAAAGGCACATATGCATGTTTTTTCTCACTATCTGACATGAAATCAGAATAAACTTTACCCGTTTTAGGTCAATTAGAATTACCAAAATTATTTATATTTGACAAATGACAGAATAATAAGAGAGAGAGAATTTTTTTTTGGCTTTTTTATTACTTTATGCAATGTCATAAGTTGACATGCACTATGATTACTATGCCTTTAAACAATTTGGGACAGCCCATATTATGATGTCATGTCTTTGGCAGCATCTGAGTTAATTAGAGACACACCTGTGGATGTTTTTTTAACCCTTAAGGAATGCGCACCGTCTTTTGACGGTGGCCGGTGCGGGTCGTTCGTCTGCAGCGAGTCTTTTGACGTCGCTGCAGACATCGGGGTTTGCGGGCCCGGTGCCGAGCTGCGCTGGGTCGGGGGTGAACTACACAGCCCCGATCCCCGAGCATGGGCCTGCAGGCATCGGGGAGCGGAGGAAAACCTCCGCAACCCGATGCTTTTAAACCCCTTTTATTGCGGCGGTGCGTTACCGCAGCGCAATCAAAGGGATCCCTGCTCTGTTTGGGTGATCGGAACACCCGGTGACCCCACGAGCCGGGGAAACGGCTTGGGACAGTCAGCTCTGGGGACCTAGCGTGGCCCCAGAGTTGTCTGTGTTTTGAAGCCCGTGATTAGGACGCACTGTGTGCTGTCCTAATCCCCTGCCTGTGTTTAGACTGACACAGATTAGCATGTATTAGATATATGAATATGCTAATACATTACTAAGTGTAAAAAAATTTTTAAAAAATGTTAAACAGTTCTCCTTCATGGGAGTCAAAAAAAAAAAGTACAAAAAAAAACATAAAAAGTAAAACAAAAAAGAATTTAAAAAAAAAAAAAATAAATAAAAAAAATTATTTAATAAAAATAATTGTACATAAATTACACGCACAAAAAAACCTACACATATTTGGTATCCACACGCCCGTAATAGCCTGTAGAATTAATCTAAAAAGTTATTAAGTGTGAAATGTTAAAGGTGTAAAAAAAAAAAAGAAAAAAAAAAAAAATTTTGGAAAAAAATAAAAAAAAAAACTGAAATTATTTATAAGTGTACTTAAACTTTTCCCCTTATAAAGTACAACTTGTCTTGAATTAAACGAGGGGCCCCATCCAACTGCGGTCATTGAAAAAATAAAAAAGTTACAAACTGTTTTAAAAGCAAGGAGGCCAAAACTAAAAAAAATGTTCTGGTCATTAACTACTTTTCAGGCGTTCGGCTTAAGGGGTTAAAAGCACACCATAAACACACTGCTTCTGTGTGTAACATCATGGGAAAGTCTAAAGAAATCAGCCAAGATATGAGAAAGAGAATTGTGGACTTGCACAAGTCTGGATCATCGTTGGATGCAATTTTCAGATACCTGAAGTTGCCTCGTTCATCTGTACATTATACGCAAGTACACAAAAGATGGGACTGTCCAGCCATCATACAGCTCAGGAAGGAGACGGGTTCTGTGTCTCAGAGATGAAACGTGCTTTGGTCCAACATTAACTCAGATGTTGCTTCCCAAGACATGACATCATATATGTGCTGTCGCAAATTATTTAACCCCTTACCGCCGGAGCCAGTTTTGGCCTCTCTGACAGAGCCCCATTTTTTAAATCTGGCATGTGTCGCTTTATGTGAGAACAACTTTTTGACACTTTAACCTATCCATGTGATTCAGAGATTGTTTTCTCGTGACACATTGTGCTTTAGTTAGTAAGAAATTTGAATCCAAAAATTCCTTGTTTATTTGTGAAAAATATCAAAGTATTGTGAAAAATTAGAAACATTTATCATTTTCAAACTTCAAAAATTTCTGCGTTTAAGACAGATAATTATTCCACTCAAAATAGTTTATAACTAGCATCAACCATATGTCTGCTGTAGGTTAGCATCATTTTTGAAATGTATTTTTTATGACATTAGGGGTCTTAGAAATTTAGTAGTAATTTACATCTTTTTAAGAAAATTTGCAATATACATTTTTTTAGGGACCAGTCCAGCTCTGACATTACTTTGATTGGCCTGTATCTAACATACCCCCATAAATGACCTCATCTAAGAAACTACACCCCTTCAAATCAGCATTTAGGAAGTTTATTAACCCATTAGGTGTTTCATAGGAATTAAAGAAAAGTGGAGATAAAGTTTCAAAATTTCACTTTTTTTTGCAGATTTTCTATTTTTAAACATTATTCACTAGAAAACAGTAGATGAGACCATGGAAATGCACCTTAATATTGATTCCCCAGATTCCGCCTTTTTCAGAGATATCCCATATGTGGCCCTAGTGCGCTATTTGGCTCAACCACAAGCCCCACGGTAGGGGGAGCACCTACCGGACTCTGGGGTCTCATTTTCATTACGATTTCATTAGGCGCCATTTCAGGTTTTTAGACACCCTGAGGTGCTAAAACTTAATGAACACCCCTAAAAAGACCCCATATTGGAAACTACACCTATTAAGGAACATATCCAGGGGTGTAGGGAGTATATCGACCCCACAAGTGTTTCACAATTTTTTTTAGGATTAGGCTGTGAAAATTAAACATTTTTTTCCAACAATCTGCAATTTTAGGTGAAAATGTTGAATTCTGGAAAAAAAAGCACCCCAAATTTTGTTAGGCAATTTCTTCCAAGTTCGGCAATACCTTACATGTGGGTGTAAACTGCTGTGTGGGCACATGGCAGGGCCTAGAAGGGAGGGAGCACTATTTGGCTTTTGAAACACAGATTTTGGTGGGTGCCATGTCGCATTTGCAAAGCCCCCAAAGTACCAGAACAGGTGAAACCTTTCATAAGACACCCTATTTTGGATTCAGCTCATGTATCTCATCTAGGGGTGTGTTATGCATTTTGGACACACAGATATTCCATAGTTTTTTTTAGCATTGGGCCATGAAAATAGGGGGGAAAAAACGCACTTCCGTCATTGTTTTTTGGTTTCAATTTTACAGCGTTCGGCGTAAAGTGTAAATGACAGGATAACTTTACTATGGAGGTCGGTACAATTGCAACGATATAAATTTTATATAGTTTTTTATGTTTTATTACTTTTACACAATAGAACTATGTCTATAAAAATTGTGTTTTATGTTGTCCTATTTTGACAGCCATAACTTTTTTATTTTTCTCTGTGCGTAGTTGTGTAGGGGCTTGTATTTTGCGGGATGAATAGATGTTTTTATTGGTACCATTATGACACTTATGACAATTATGACACTTTAATCACTTTTTATTAAGGTTTTTGTGAGGAGTTTTAAACAAAATACAGCAATCCTGGTAGTGTTTTTTTATTTTTTACATCTGTCACCATGCGGTATAAATGAGATGCTAGCATTACTCAGAAGGTCAAATACGATTACAGCGATACCCAATTTGTTTTTATTTTTCTAATGTTTTACTGCTTTTACACAATAAAAACACTTTTATTCAAAAAGGAAAACACTTTTTTGCATCGCCATAGTCTGAGAGCCATAACTTTTTTATTTTTTTGTGTACGCCGCTGTGTAGGGGCTTGTTTTTTGCAGGATGAGTTGATGTTTTTACTGGTGCAATTTTTGGGGAAACTAGGCTTTTTGATAGCTTTTAAATCTGTTTTTTGGAAGACAGGATGAAGAAAATACTGCAATCCTAGTAGTGTTTTTTATTTTTAACAGCTCTCACCGTGCAGTATCATTAACAAGTTAGTTTTATTCTGTGGGTCGATACGATTAAAGTGATACCCAATTTACATAGTTTTTTTTTATGTTGAAGCTCTTTAAAAAAAAGTGTTTTTATTGTGTACATCAATATTTATGCATTGCTATCGTCTAATAGCCAAAACTTTTTTTTTATTTTTCCGTATACAGAGCTGTGTAAGGACCTTTTTTTTGTGGGATGAACCGACATTTTAATTGGTACCACTTTGGTGTTTAGATGAGTGTTTGATCGCTCTTTATTCCATTTTGTGTGATGCGGGATGAACGAAAATCACAATTTTTTTTTTTTTTTTTTTTTACGGTGTTCACTGTGCGGGTTAACTGACATGACATATTTATAGGGCAGGTCGTTACGCAAGCGGCGATACCAAATATGTGTATATTTTTATCTTTTTTGGGGGCGATGGCCATTTGTAAAGGGGAAAGCAGCGATGTACATGTTATTTTATTTTTTGTGTTTGTGTTTCACTCTTTTTTTTTTTTACACTTTTTTCACTTTTCCCCAGAGGGGAATTGTTTGAGAGATCTTCAAATCTCTCATACAATAGGAGATCAGCACACTGCTTATTGCTGTGTACTGGTCTCCATGGTGACTGTCAATCATTCTGCCTGGCAATGCCCACAATGCATTGCCGGGCATGGAGGTGTCAGAGACAGCCCGGGAAGTGACTTTCACTTCCTGGACCATCTGGAAGGAGACAGTTGCCGCACGATCGGTCCTCTCCGATCAATAAATTAAAACGATGTGGTGTCATCCCCATTTTTATAACCAACCAAGACAGAACTGGCAGCTGCAGGCTGATGCTATTAGGATGGGAAGGTCCATGGATATTGGTTCCTTCCCATCTTAAAATGTCCAGCCCACACCATCCCCAGAAGTAGATTATCACAGTAGATTGTCTGCTTCTGTGTTTCCTGGCTCTTACCAGGTACATTGGGTACTAGGGTAATAGTAAGAGGGGGTTAGTGTAAGCCCTGAGGTGACAAAAATACTTGTGGCTGACACCAAGCCCCAACGCTAGTAATGGGGAGGCATCTGTCAGGCACCTCCAATAGTAAATTGGAATAAAATGAATAATAAACAGAACACAAAAAACACTTTATTTAAATAAACACTCATGGACAAGAGATTAGGATATTTGAGTGCAAATTCTGTAGGGATGAACCATTTCCAGGCTGCACCAGATAGAGAAGAAAAGGGAAAGAGAACAATTTATCAGAGAAGACGTCACTTGTAAGCGACTGGTAGTAACTGCACTCAATTCATTTATATGTGCACAGAGAGCCTGAGTAAACTGATATCTACCACCATACGATCACTGTATGGAGGTAATACACATTCTGCAGAGCCTGTGTATACTGGTGTCTACCACTTCATGGTCCATGTATGGTGGTAATATTCAGTCTGCAAAGCCTGTGTACACTGGTTGCTACCACTATATGGTCACTGTATGATGATAATATACAGTCTGCAGAGCCTGAGTACACTGGTATATACCACTATATGGTCACTGTATGGTGGAAATTTTTTAAAAGTTTCAGGTTTTTTCCTTTTTCCTTTTTATTTCCCCAAAACTTATTTACTCCATTTATATAAGGGCATGGTATGGAAATAATATGCAGTCTGTGAGCTGAGTACCTGTTAACACCATTATGAAGGTAAATACCAATCTGCAGTCAGGTAAACTGGGATACTATATTGGGATGTTGGGGGTTTTAATTACGCCTGAAGAGGTATTACCATTATGGCACGTATTGCGGAATTTTCAGTTGTAGGATGTGTACCAGTAATTACAATATATGGTCTTTGTAGGGGTGAAAAACTCAGTCGCGACCCTGTTACCCCGTTATTACCCTTTGGGCCTGTATGGTGGAAATATTATTTTTTTTAGTAAGGCTAGGTTCAACGGTGTATTTGGGGGCGTAATTACCCCCCGAAATTACGCGTGGGGCCCGGAGGGGGACCCAGGTGCGGGGGGCCGGGGGCCCCCCAGCCTGATTGCTTTACCCGGCGGTTTACGCGCTGGTAATTCCTTCATTATACCCCCCGGCGATTCGGCGGAGGGAGAGGAGATGTAATCCATGTTCTCTATGAGAATGTGGATTCCGTAGTTACTAGGCGTATTCACCCCGAATTTGCACACCCCGGCGCGTATTACGGAGAAATACGTCCAGGTTTAACCCTTTAAAATTTAGCCTAATGTGTAGGGGTATTATTCGTCATAGTGGGGGTAATTTGTGGCGGTTCTGGCGGTATACCCGGTCCATATGTAGTAGCGCTATTGGAAATGTTGGTCTTGGTTAGGGATTTGTTTGGCAGCGTATGGGGGGGAAATCTATGTAGGTTCCCTGTCTTAGTAACTTATGGAATTTATGAGATAGCCCCAAAGGGCAGTACCCCTGTCGGGGGCCCCTAATCAAAAAGGGGCCCCTGATTGTTAATAAATAGGAACTTTTATGGGGGAGGGCCCATTTGTTTTGGCTGTTTGGGGGGTTAATAGATGCTGAGGCAGCCCTGCTGAGATTTTTACTGGTAAATGTTCAGATTGGTGCCCGGGGGAGAGTGAAATAAAAAATTTGCTATGGAGACCCTTCTTGAATGGCGCTGCGCACCGTCACTGCTGCATGCCTAATGTTTTACAGGTAGAATCTTCATGATAATGGTCGGATCTTCCATCATGAGCGCAGTGTGACATTGTATCACTCTACACTATTCCAGGTCGGACCTGTCACTGTTGTGGTTGTTTATATCGCACCCAAAGAGCTTGCATTGACCGTGCGCCCTTTTACCCTAAGCACGGGGGCTGGCGGAGCCCCCATTGCTGCAGTGGTGCACCCCGGGGACGCACGTCCCCCCCCCCCAGGGGTCAGCGTTTCAACAGAAGGCGGCGACCCGAGGCGAGAACACCTATGAAACCTCCGCGTGACGTCAGCAATCAGCTGCTGCGGGTCATGTGACGGGAGCCCCGCCCCTCCGGCTTGTCAGCGCTGTGGCTCGGGGTAGTCGGCGAGAGCCGCAGATCCGCTCAGTGTGCACGGGGCTGAGCGTTGGACGTGGAGGGAGCAGCCGCGAAACATGAACCAACTGTGCGGAAAGTAAGGGGCGCGGAGGAGCACTGCTGCCCCCTTTGCCCACCTATCCCCTGGGGCCCAGCCCGGTGCAGCCCATGACGGCCTCGGAGTCCCCTCCCCGGCAGCCGGCTCGTCCATACTAGCCGCTGGCCCTCCTGCGCCGGGCCGCCCGCCACTCTCCCTATGTCCCGCAAAGCCAGCGATAATGTGGAGTACACCCTGCGGAGCCTGAGCAACCTGATGGGGGAGAAGAAGCGGAGGAAGCATGACGAGGGCGCCGGCGAGAGGAGCCTGATCGCCGCCGACTCCTGCACCAGCATCAACAGCCAGAGCAGCGCTGCCCCGTCGTCCGCGGCCGCCGGGGAGGACTTGGAGCGGGCGGCCCGCAGGCAGTTCCAGCAGGATGTCACCCCGGCGTTCGTCTATGTGGTGTCCGTGTTCTCTGCGCTGGGAGGCTTTCTCTTCGGCTATGACACCGGGGTGGTGTCCGGGGCGATGCTGCTGCTCAAGAAGGACCTGAACCTGTCTGCGCTGTGGCAGGAGCTGCTGGTCTCCAGCACGGTGGGGGCGGCCGCGCTGTCTGCGCTGGCAGGCGGGGGGCTCAAGGGAGTGGTGGGGCGCAGACCGTGCATCCTCCTGGCCGGCCTGTCTTCTGCCGGGGGCCGTGGTGGCCGTGCCGCGAAAGGAGCGCTGGGGTGGCCGTGTGGTCGTGGGGCTGGGGATCGGTAAGTGAAGGGCTCCCGAGCCCAACTCCTGAACTCAGCCATGCAACATGTAGCCGAGGACTGGGAGGGATGAGAGGAGGGATGGGCTGGAGGGAGGTGAGGAGGGTGGAGGTGGAGGAGGAGAGGAGGGTGGAGGTGGGGGGGAGGGAGGGGGGGGAGGGAGGAGTCTGGGGGAGGAGGGACGGGTGGGGCTGGAGGGAGGGGGCGGGTGGAGGCTGGGGGGGAGGGAGGAGGGTGGAGGATGGAGGGAGGAGATGACGGGGGGGCGGGAGGGAGGAGAGGACGGGGGGGGGGCTGGGGGGAGGAGGGACGGGTGGAGGTGGAGGGAGGGGGGGACTGGGGTTTTGGGGGGGAGGGAGGGAGGCGGGTGGAGGTGGAGGGGGGAGAGGACGGGGGAGGTGGAGGGGGGGGAGGCGGTTGGAGGCTGGAGGGAGGTGAGGACGGTGTGGAGGCTGGAGGGAGGTGGAGGCGGTGTGGAGGTGGGGGAGGAAAGGGGGGTGGAGGTGGGGGGGGAGGACCGTGTGGGGCGGGGGGGGAGGGAGGGTGGGGGCTGGAGGGAGGTGAGGTGGAGGCTGGAGGGAGGAGAGGACGGTGTGGAGGCTGGAGGGAGGAGAGGACGGGGTGGAGGCTGGAGGGAGTTGAGGACGGCGTGGAGGCTGGAGGGGGGGAAGGAGCGCGGGAGGTTGGGGGAGGCAGGGGGTGGGGCGGAGGGAGGGAGGACGGGGTGGGAGGCTGGAGGGGGGAGAGGGGGTGAGGCTGGAGGGGGGGGACGGGTGGAGGTGGAGGGAGGAGAGGGGGAGCGCGTGGAGGGTGGGGGGGGGAGAGGAGGCGGGGTGGAGGGGGGGAGGACTGGAGGCTGGGGGGAGGGGAGGACGGTTTTTGGAGGCTGGGGGAGGAGGGAGGACGGTTGGAGGCTGGAGGGGGGGAGGAGGGAGGGGGTGGAGGCTGGAGGGGGGGAGGGCGGGTGGAGACTGGAGGGGGGAGGGGGGCGGGGTGGAGGCTGGGGGGGGAGGCGGGTGGAGGTGGGGGGAGGTGAGGGGGGTGGAGGTGGGGGAGGGGGAGGGTGGAGGTGGAGGGGGGGAGGACGGGTGGGGTGGAGGGGGAGGGGACGGGTGGAGGCTGGGGGAACGGGGGGAGGGGAGGTGGAGGGAGGAGAGGACGGTGTGGGGAGGTGGAGGGGGGAGGAGGTGGGAGGGTGAAAGGGGGGATGAGGACGGTGGAGGTGAAAGGGGGGGAGGAGGGTTTTGGGGGGCTGGAGGGAGGAGAGGACGGTGTGGAGGCTGGAGGGATGTGTGGAGGCTGGAGGGATGTGTGGAGGCTGGAGGGAGGAGAGGACGGCGTGGAGGCTGGAGGGAGGTGAGGACGGCGTGGAGGCTGGAGGGAGGTGAGGACGGCGTGGAGGCTGGAGGGAGGTGAGGACGGCGTGGAGGCTGGAGGGAGGACAGGGACGGCGTGGAGGCGGAGGGATGGAGGCGGCGTGGAGGCTGGAGGGTGAGGGCGGGTGGAGGCGGAGGGATGGAGCCGGTGGAGGCTGGGGGAGGTGAGGACGGAGTGGAGGCTGGAGGGAGGAGAGGCGGCGTGGGGTGGAGGGGGAGGGGGGGGAGGACGGGGTTTTGGAGGCTGGAAGGGGGGGGGAGGACGGGTGGGGTGAGGGAGGGGGGAGGGGGGGTGGAGGTGGAGGGAGGTGAGGAGGGATGGAGGCTGGAGGGAGGAGAGGACGGCGTGGAGGCTGGAGGGAGGAGAGGACGGCGTGGAGGCTGGAGGGAGGAGAGGACGGCGTGGAGGCTGGAGGGAGGAGAGGACGGCGTGGAGGCTGGAGGGAGGAGAGGAGCGCGTGGAGGCTGGAGGGAGGAGAGGAGCGCGTGGAGGCTGGAGGGAGGAGAGGACGGCGTGGAGGCTGGAGGGAGGGAGGGCCGGTGGGGGCTGGGGGGGGGGAGGCGCGTGGAGGTGGGGGAGGGAGGGATGGGTGGAGGCTGGAGGGAGGTGAGGTCGGCGTGGAGGCTGGAGGGGGGAGGAGGCGTGGAGGCGGGGGGAGGGAGGAGGCGTGGAGGCTGGGGGAGGGAGGGGGGTGGAGGCTGGAGGGAGGGGGAGGGGGGGGTGGAGGGGGGAGGGGGGGGGGGGGGGGTGGAGGTGGAGGGGAGGGACGGGTGGAGGTGGAGGGAGGGGGAGGACGGGGGAGGTGGGGGAGGGGGGACGGGTGGAGGTGGAGGGGGGAGGGGGGTGGAGGCTGGAGGGGGGAGGGGGACGGGTTTGGGGTGGAGGGAGGAGAGGAAAGGGTGGAGGGGTGGAGGGGGAGAGGGCCGTGGGGGCTGGAGGGAGGAGGGGGACGGGTGGAGGCTTTTGGAGGGAGGAGAGGACGGCGTGGAGGCTGGAGGGAGGAGAGGACGGCGTGGAGGTGGAAGGGGGGAGGGACGGCGTGGAGGGTGGGGAGGAGAGGCGGCGTGGGGTGGGGGAGGAGGGACGGCGTGGAGCTGGAGGGGGAGGGAGGGTGGAGGCTGGAGGGAAGGGGGGGGAGCGGGGAGGCTGGAGGGGGAGAGGAGGGTGGAGGCTGGAGGGAGGAGAGGAGCGCGTGGAGGGGGGAGGGAGGAGGGGGGACCGGGGGGGGTGGAGGCTGGAGGGAGGAGGGGGGACCGTTTTTGGAGGTGGGGGGAGGTAGAGGGGCGGGGGAGGCTGGGAGGGAGGGGGACGGGTGGAGGTGGAAGGAGGAGGAGGGGGGGAGGCTGGAGGGGAGGAAAAAGGAGGGGGTGGAAAAGGTGGAGGGGGGGAGGGAGCCCCGGGGGGGGCTGGAGGGGGGGAGGACGGTGGAGGTGGAGGGAGGAGGGGGAGCGCGGGGGGTGGGAGGGAGGAAGGGGGTGGGGGGTGGAGGGAGGAAAACCAGGGGGCGGGTGGAGGGGCGGAGGGGGAGGAGGACGGGTGGAGGCTGGGGGAGGGGGACGGGTGGAGGGTGGAGGGGGGGAGGGGCGTGGAGGCTGGGGGAGGGAGGCGGGCGTGGAGGTGGGGGAGGGGGACGGCGTGGAGGCTGGAGGGAGGGGGACGGGTGGAGGCGGAGGGGGGGGGAGGGGGCGGGAGGTGGAGGGGGGAGAGGGGGTGGAGGCTGGAGGGGGGGGGGGGGAGGTGTGGAGGGAGGAGAGGACGGTGTGGAGGCTGGAGGGAGGAGAGGACGGTGTGGAGGCTGGAGGGAGGAGAGGACGGTGTGGAGGCTGGAGGGAGGAGAGGACGGTGTGGAGGCTGGAGGGAGGAGAGGACGGTGTGGAGGCTGGAGGGAGGAGAGGACGGCGTGGGGGGGGAGGGGGGAGAGGACGGGGGGGTGGAGGGGGAGGGAGAGGACGGCGTGGAGGCTGGGGGAGGGGGGAGGGGACGGGGGAGGGTGGGGGAGGAGGGGGGCGGCGTGGGGCTGGAGGGAGGAGAGGAGAGGGTGGAGGGGGGGAGGGAGGGAGGCGGGGGTGGGGGGAGGGGGTGTGGAGGGTGGAGGGGGGGAGGGAAAGGGCGGGTGGAGGTGGAGGGAGGGAGGACGGGTTTGGGGGCTGGAGGGAGGTTGAGGACGGGTGGGAGGCTGGAAGGGGGGGTGGGACGGTTGGAGGGGAGGGAGGAGAGGACGGTGGGAGGTGGAGGGAGGAAGAGGGGTGTGGAGGCTGGAGGGGGGAGGGCGGGGGGAGGCTGGGGGAGGGGAGGGAGTGTGGGGGGCTGGAGGGAGGAGAGGAGGGGGTGGAGGCTGGAGGGGAGGAAAGGGTTTTGGGGGTGGAGGGAGGGAGGGGGGCGGGTTTGGGGTGGAGGGAGGTGGGAGGGTGGGGCGGAGGGAGGCAGGACGGCGGAGGTGGAGGGAGGATGGCGGTGAGGAGGTGGGGGAGGGGAGGAGAGGACGGGGTGGAGGCTGGGGGGGGAGGAGGAGGCGGCGTGGAGGCTGGGGTGGGAGGGAGGGGTGTGGAGGCTGGAGGGAGGTGAGGACGGCGTGGAGGCTGGAGGGAGGT
This sequence comes from Phyllomedusa bahiana, assembly GCA_025379985.1. NCBI lineage: Eukaryota > Metazoa > Chordata > Amphibia > Anura > Hylidae > Phyllomedusa > Phyllomedusa bahiana. The sequence goes on along the minus strand of JAODAL010002800.1, from coordinate 92,062 downwards.
GAGGACGGCGTGGAGGCTGGAGGGAGGTGAGGACGGCGTGGAGGCTGGAGGGAGGTGAGGACGGCGTGGAGGCTGGAGGGAGGAGAGGACGGGGGTTTGGGGCTGGAGGGGGTTTTAGGGACCCTTTTGGGGGGTGGGGGGGGGGAGGAGGGGTGGGAGGTGGATGGGGGGAGGGACGGCGTGGGGCTGGAGGGAGGGAGGACGGCGTGGGGTGGAGGGAGAGAGGACCGTGGGAGGTGGGGGAGGAGAGGGGGTTTGGAGGTGGAGGGGAGGGACCGGGGGGTTTGGGGGTGGAGGAGGAGGGAGGGGATGGGGACGAGAATTTGAGGTGGAGGGAGGAGAGGACGGTGTGGAGGCTGGGAGGGGGAGAGACGGTGTGGAGGCTGGAGGGTAGGGGGGGGATGGGGAAAAGGGAATTGGGTGGGGGGAGAGAGGACCGTGTGGAGGGTGGGGGAGGAGGGTGGTGGGGTGGAGGGAGGAAGGAGGGTGGAGGCTGGAGGGGAGGAGGAAGGGGTGGAGGTGGAGGGAGGGAGGCGGGTGGGGGGGAGGGAGGGAGGAGGTGTGGAGGTGGAGGGAGGGGGGACGGTTGGGGTGGGGGGAGGGGGGGGGTGTGGAGGCTGGGGGAGGTGAGGCGGGGGGGGGTGGAGGGAGGTGGGAGGCTGGGGTGAGGAGGAAGGGGCGGCTGGGCTGGGGGGGATGTGTGGAGGGGGAGGGAGGAGAGGACGGTGGAGGCTGGAGGGAGGTGAGGACAGGAGGGATGGAGGCTGGAGGGAGGTGAGGACGGGGTGGAGGCTGGAGGGAGGAGGAGGGGGAGGCGGAGGGGATGAGGACGGGGTGGAGGCGGAGGGAGAGAGGCGGTGTGGAGGGTGGAGGGAGAGAGGGCCGGGGTGGAGGTGGGGGAGGGAGGACGGCGTGGGGGCTGGGGGAGGGAGGCGGCGGGAGGTGGAGGGAGGGAGGACGGCGTGGAGGCTGGAGGGATGGAGGCGGGTGGAGGTGGAGGGAGGAGGACCCCCCCCCCCCCCCGGTGGAGGCGGGAGGGGGGGAGGGGGGTTGGGAGGTGGAGGGGGGGAGGACGGTGGAGGCTGGGGGGGGAGGGAGGGGTGGGGGAGAACATACAGGGTGGAGGGATGGAGGAGGGTGGAGGCTGGGGGAGGAAGGGGGGCGTGGGGGGGTGGAGGGGGGGAAGGCGGGTGGGGCGGGGGGAGGAGAGGACGGCGTGGAGGCTGGAGGGAGGAGAGGACGGCGTGGAGGCTGGAGGGAGGAGGGGGGACGGGTGGAGGTGGAGGGAGGGGAGGGGCGGCGTGGGGCTGGAGGGAGGAGAGAGGTGGGAGGCTGGGGGGAAAGGGGGGAGGGGAGAGGGACAAGAGAACCTGGGTGGAGGGATGAGAGGACCGTGTGGAGGCTGGAGGGAGGGAGGGCGGGTGGGGGTGGAGGGATGGGAGGCGGGGTGTGGGGGGGAGGAGGGGGGGTGTGGGGGGTGGGGGAGGAGAGGCGGGGAGGCTGGAGGGGAGGAGGACGGGGGTGGTGGAGGGGGGAGACGGGTGGAGGCTGGGGGGAAAGAGGAGGGAGATGGGGACAAGGGGGCTGGGTGGGGGGTAGAGGACCGTGGGAGGCTGGAGGGAGAGGGAGTGGGAGGGTGGAGGGGAGGGGGGGAGTGTGGGGGGGGGGGATGGGGAGGACCGTGTGGAGGCTGGAGGGAGGGAGGCCGTGTGGAGGCGGAGGGGGGAGATGGGTTTTTGGAGGCTGGAGGGTGAGGGGGGTGGGCAAGGAACTTTGGGGGGGAGGGGAGAGGACGGTGTGGAGGCTGGAGGGAGGTGAGGACGGTGTGGAGGCTGGAGGGAGGAGAGGACGGTGTGGAGGCTGGAGGGAGGAGAGGACGGTGTGGAGGCTGGAGGGATAAGAGGAGGGAGATGGGGACAAGAGAATCATACAGAGGCTGGAGGGATGAGAGGAGGCATGGCAGCCTGGATGAGTTGATGGGAGGTAAGGAGGAGAGGACAGGCCAGACAAGAGAATAATACAGAGGCTGGAAGGATGGAGGAGAGGACAGCCTGGATAAGGGAATCGTACAGGGGCTGGAGGGATGAGAGGAAGTATGAGGGAGATAGGGACAAGAGAAAAATACAGGGGCTGGAGGGATGGGGGACAGGCCGGACAAGAGAATCATACAAGGTAGGGTGTGGAGGCATGGAGGAGGAAGAAAATGGGAGGGATGATAGGGAGACAAGATGGTAAGAAATCAACAGTGGACTGGAGGGATGGGGGCAGGTGGACAATAGGGATCATAATACAGAGGCTGGAGGGATGATAGGAGGCATGGAGGAGAGGACAGCCAGGATAAGAGAATCATACAGGGGATGGAGGGATGATAGGAGGCATGGAGGAGAGGACAGCCAAGATAAGAGAATCATACAGAGGCTGGAGGGATGGAGTAGAGGACCGCCTGGTAAGAGAATCATACAGAGACTGGAGGGATGATAGGAGGCATGGAGGAGAGGACAGCCAAGATAAGAGAATCATACAGAGGCTGGAGGGATGAAGGAGAGGACAGCCTGGATAAGAGAATTATACAGGGTCTGGAGGGATGATAGGAGGTGTGATGGAGGGAAAACTAAGGCAAACAACGCTGGATAAGCGAATATACAGAGGTGGAGGGATGATGGGGATGGAGGAGAGGACAGCCAGGATAAGAGAATCATACAGGGTCTGGAGGGATGATAGGAGGGATGGGTGACAGACCAGACCTGAGAATCATACAGGGCTGGAGGGATGATAGAAGGTATGGAGGAGAGCACAGCCTGGATAAGCGAATTATACAGAGGCTGGAGGGATGATAGGAGGGATGGAGGAGAGGACAGTCTGGATAAGAGAATCATACAGGGGCTGCAGGGATGGGCGACAGACCAGATAATCATACAGGGGCTGGAGAGAAGGGGGCACAGGAGAGGCAGCAAGATCGATCATACAGGGGCTGGAGGGATGAGAGGAGGTATGAGGGAGATAGGGACAAGAGAAAAATACAGGGGCTGGAGGGATGAGAGGTGGGATGGGGGACACACTGGACAAAAGAATCATACGAGGGATGGAGGACAGACTGGACAAGAGAATCATACAGCGACTGGAGGGATGATAGGAGGGATGGGTGACAGACCAGACCTGAGAATCATACAGGGCTGGGGGATGACAGAAGGTACGGAAGAGCATACGGGGCTGGACGAAGGGGAAAACAAGGCTGAGGCATATAGGGGCATGGAGGAGGGGACCGGATAAGAGATTGCATACAGGGGCTGCGGTGATAGGGTGGTGACAGGACAAGAGATCATACAGGGCTGGACGACAGATAGGGAGGGATTCAGACCAGGGACCGGGAGAACATACAGGACTAGGGATTATAGCAAGGTGGAGGGAGAGACAGCCTGGAAAGAAAATTCATACAGGGGCTGGAGGACAGTAGGAGGGACAAGGAAGAGTCATACAGGGGCTGCAGGGATGGGCGACAGACCAGATAATCATACAGGGGCTGGAGAGAAGGGGGGCAGACCGGTCAAGAGACTCATACAGGGGCTGGAGGGATGAGAGGAGGTATGAGGGAGATAGGGACAAGAGAGACAAGAGCAGTAGCATACAGGGGATGGGGGACAGACGGACAAAAAAATTCATACGGGGCTGGAGACAGACTGGACAAGAGATTCATACAGGGGCTGGAGGAAAGACCGGACAAGAGATTCATACAGGGGCTGGACGACAGACCGGACAAGAGATTCATACAGGGGCTGGACGACAGACCGGACAAGAGATTCATACAGGGGCTGGACGACAGACCGGACAAGAGATTAATACAGGGGATAGAGGAAAGACCGGACAACAGATTCATACAGGGGCTGGACGACAGACCGGGCAAGAGATTCATACAGGGGCTGGACGACAGACCGGGCAAGAGATTCATACAGGGGTTAGAGGGATGATAGGAGGAATGGGGGACAGACTGGACAAGGGAATCATACAGGGGCTGGAGGGATGATCAGAATTATGGGGGTGAGGAGAGCCTGGATAAGAGAATCGTAAAGGGGCTGGTGAGATAAAAGGCGGTATGAGGGAGATATGAACAATCGGGATACGAGAATCATACAGAGGCTGGATGGATGATAGGAGGTATGGGTGGCGGGGGGAGGACTGCCTTGATAAGAGAATCATACTCAGGCTGGAGGTATGGGGGAGATAGGGACTACCTGGATTAGAGAATCATATAGAGGCTGGAGGGATGATAGGAGGTATGGCGGAGAGGGAGACATTCCAAATAGCAGAATCATATGGAGGCTGGAGGGATGATAGGAGGTATGGGTGAAAAGGGGACATACCGGATAAGAGAATCCTACAGAGACTGGAGTGATAATAAGAGGTATGAGGGAGATGGGGATAACCTGGATAGGAGCATCATACAGGAGTCTAGAGGGATGGTAGGAGGTATGGGGGTGATAGGGACAACCTGGATAATAGAATAATACAGAGGCTGGAGAGATATTAAGAGGTATGGGGACAAACTAGACAAGAAAATTATACAGAGGCTGGAGAAATAATAGGAGGTATGGGGGTGAGGACAGCCTAGATAAGAGAATCATAAAGGGGCACGAGGGATGATGAGAGGTATGGGGGAGAGGACGGCTTGGATAAGAGAATCCTACAGAGGATAGAGGGATGATAGGAGATATGGGGGTGAGGACAGCCTAGATAAGAGAATCGTATGAAGGATGGAGGCATGAAAGGAGGTATGGGAAAACCTGGATAAGAGAATCATGCAAGTGCTGGAGGGATGATAGGAGGTGGGGCTGGAGGGATGATAGGAAGTATGGCAGAGAGGGAGACAGCCTGGATAAGAGTTTCATACAGAAGTTGGAGGGATGATAAGAGGTAAGGGGATGAGGGAGACAGGCTGGATTAGAGAATTGTACAGAGGCTAGAGGGATGGTATGGGGGAGGGGAAGACAATCCTTATATGAGAATCATACAATGGCTGGAGGGATGATAGGAGGTATGGGGGTGACGGAGGCAGTCCAAATGAAAGTATCATACAGCAGCTGAATGGGTCATACAGTAGAAGGGTATGGGGTGATGACACCTCAAGTGAAGAAATGATGGGAGTGATGAAGACAGTCCAGATGATAGTATCATATAGCAGCTGGAAGGATGATAGGAGGGTATTAAAGTCTGCTATTACCATCACTGCATAAATTAAATTACCATCACTGCATAAATTAATGAAATAAAGACAGTCTAGATAAAAGATTTGGGTGCACTTACCACCTTTACGTTAATAGAGGTGTTTAAGGTAGTCCAGATTCATGTCACACAGTAGCTGGAGTGGCGTCCTTATCTTAAAGTCACAGATACTATTCAAGGACTGATGCCACCAATCAAAGCTGTGGAGTCTGATTCAGTGTCCATCTTAGTGGAGTCGGAGTCGTTATAAAATGGACCGACTCCAACTCCCAAAATATATAATAAGTTGGTACAGTTAATTCAATGCATAGCCAAGAGCAAGAGGAATTAGGTCTTGTCAGTGCTACTGCTCCCCTATATTCAGCCTGGGAGACATGGAGAAGGTAAAGTGTTTCCTCAGGGGGAAAATATTCCGTTCCATAGGAAACAAATTGCCCAGATTTCAGCAAAATTTTTTGCTTGCGCTCAAAGAAGTAGAAGAGTTCAACCGTTCATCAAAACTGACTGTGCATGAAGCAGTTATTTTATACCCTGAAATTGTTAGAGATGTCGCCCATGTGGTCACAGCTTTTCCACCAACTCAAGTTAGTGTAGAGAGGCTGTTCTCTAGCCTGGAAATAATGAGATCATCTATGAAGGATCTGATGGAGGCAATACTATTTCTCAGAACAAATTCACAGACTCCCTCAACAAATGGTATTCATTACGTTTTTGTTGAAAACTGTTTCTCCCACTTACTGCAACATTTTGCATATGTACAATTTATTAAAGTTTTTTGTGTTCTAAAATTGTATGCAATAAAATATTTGACACTGATAAGCAAAAGGGTAACAAAGTTTTGAATTTTTGACTTTCAGGCTCCATATCTCACCATCCATTACAACTTTCAACATGAGACTCACATCATTATACAAAATTATCTTGGCTGTTTCGTAGCTAAATTTGACTTGCAACTATTTAGCATATGCTTAGTTATGCCGATTCTTGTCATGTAACTGCATTGTTACTGTTTTGCTCCCAAAAGTGAAACAATCTTATTCTTCTTGTATAATACAAATTCCAACCTGTTCCCACATTTACTAACAGATCAGTGTGTTATTAGATTGATTTCCAAGCAAAAGACCACCGATTCGAATCGAGAAGCAGCCATGAAAAAGATTTGCCGATAAAAAAAGAAACCGCATCATCCAGCTCATCGATAGAAGTCTCTTGGCCAAACTGCATTATGTGAGGCCATGACATTTGGAAGATTATGAAATGTCTGTCCATCCATTCCAAAGCCAAGAGGTGGACGTCCAGGCAAAATATTGGAATCAACAAGTTTGCTTATTAAAAGGTCTATCCGTTCTGGTGCAACAAACACGACAGTGGAGGAGGCTCGTTTGCTTCGTAAGAGTGAGATCACAGACATCCATGCAAACACTGCAACACGCATTACACAGGTCTGGAATGATGGCCCGAAAAAGGTGAAGAAACCTCGACTTCAATCTCGTCATAAGAAGCACCGACTCGAGTTTGCAAAAGAGTATGAAAAGTGAAAGATTGGAAATGGGTGATTTGCAGCGATGAGATGAAAGTCAATAGAGTTGGCTCTGATGGGTGAAACTGGGGCTTGAAAAATTAAGGGAAAATGGGACTAATAGATTGAGAAATTGACGGAACTGTCAAGTTTGATGGAAGAACCCAGAAGATATAGGGTTGTTTCACAGCCCAAGATGTTGGATGCTTGAGCAGGATCAATGTTGATCTCAATGCTGAGCTCTATGTGAGTGTCCTACAAGATGAGATACTTCATACAGTTAAGTACTATAGGTCCGAAAAGGACGACAGTGTTCCAGCAGGACAATGACCCGAAGCATACGTCGAGTTTGGTGAAGAAATGGTTCAATGATATTGAAGTAGAATTGTCACATTGGCTTCCACAGTCGCCAGACTCCAACCCAATCCAACACTTGTGAGTAGAGTTGAAGAAAAAGATGTATTTGTAGTGAGTCGACCAGTCTGCACCAACAATGGGAATGTGTAGAAGAGACCTGGGATCAGATTTCGTTTGAGACATGCTTGAATCTGATCGAGAGTCCAGAAGGATTCAGAATGAAATCCAAAGGTGGATTTAAAAAGTACTAACAAAGTAATAAAAATTAGCAGTTTGATTATTAGGAGCAAAATGGTAACTAACCAAGTTACAGGACAAGAAACTGTATAACTAAGCGGATGCTAAATACTTACAAGTCAAATTTATGTATAAGATGGGTAAGAGGATTGTCTATAAAATAATTGTAGTTTCAAGTTCAAAGCTGTAGTGGATAATGGGACATGTAGCCTGAAAGTCTAAGATTCAAAACATTGTTACCATTTTGCTTGTCAGTGTATGTTCTACCTAAAGAGATTGATTATTGTATCATAAGGTGATAAACAGCCTGATGTGCCCATTTTACTACAGTAAAGTTATCACTTAAACATGCGCCATGTATGTGGGACCCGGAGTCGTAGTTTGGGATGTTAAGGAGTTGGAGTCGGAGCTTTGGCTTACTGACTCCATAGCCCTGTCACCAATAACATCATAATAACAGACTGTGAAAGTGAATACAGTACAGATACAGCCAGTGACTCGCTGTCTCTTCCATCCAGCCCAGAACGCCATGAAGACTTTTTCCAGCTACAACTTGTCTGCAGAATTTGTTGCCCAGATGTCTTAAATTTCTTACTTTTATAACACACTATCTTCTCACAGCCTATCAAATTCCCCATTATGCTGCAATCCCTAGTTTCGTCTGTTGCTTCCCCTTATTCTGCAGCTGCTGTGGTGCATAGCGACCCTAAACACTGTACTTCATAAACAATAGTGTTATAACTACAGTGACCCTGCCTCCTCAAACAGCTACCCAGAAAACAACCCCCCAAATTAATAGTACCTCAGAAACTAGCTGTGCCCCTAAGGCCTCGTTCACGGCTTATTTCAGAACGTATTTACAACGGATTTCTGATGTAAATACGTTCTGAAATCAGTTGAAAATCAGTTGCAAATAAGTGCCACTAAGTGTGGCACGTATTTGTAACTGATTTCCCGACGGATTCACCATCTACAATCATTGTAGGTGGTGAATCCGTCCGGAAATAATTGACATGTCAATTGTTTTTCCGTCCGGATTGCCGTCGTCAATCCGCGGCGGCAATCCGGAACGGAATTTTGCGTTGTGTGAACGACGCGCCGTATTTTCTATTGAAATCAATAGAAAATAGGCTGTGACTTATTTCGGACGGATTTGCCGACGGATTGACGATCGTCAATCCGTCGGCAAATCCGTCCGAAATAAGCCGTGTGTGAACGAGGCCTAACAGTAACCGTGACTAAATAGCTAAAGTGCCCCTCTTGTGTTCCACAATGTTATAGTGCCACCTTTTGTACTTCACACAGTAATAGCAGTCGCACACCCTAGTAGTGGTCACAAACAATAATTGTGCCTGTTTTTTACAGCAGTAATGCCGTGTTTGTCCCCAACACAGTACTAGTGGCCCCCTTCAATGTCATAATGCCCCCTTTGGCACCGTGTAGGAGCAGAAAAGGGGGTTGCAACTGGTGGCTAACTGGTCATAAATAGTGCCTCTTTTTTTGCCACGAAATAGCATAGAAGAGTTATACTTCCTTTACTTCAATCCCAGGAGGAGTAAGGGCTTGTTCCCATGGTACAGGTTATTTGTCTGTTTTTCAGACGGTTTGCGGTTTTACAAATCGTCTGAAAACCGACAAGCAGCGCTACCCCATAGACTTTAACAGAAAATCCGTGCAGTAGCCGCCACTGCACGGATCTTCTGACGGACGGTTTTTGACACCGCCGGCGGTCCAGAAAGCTTAGAACATGTTCATTCTTCCTGCCGGGCGGAACATGAACATGTGGGTGCGAAGGGGGAGGGCTTGAATCTGCAAACTGCGGAGAAAATGCGTACCCCTGTGTGCCCCCCCAAAAAAAACAAATACCAGTCGGGATTTCCTGATCGATATTTGGTCTGTGCCATGTAAACGCACCCTAAAGTGCCTGAGCAGTCTTCTAGCCTGTGGAGTCATCACTGCGATGCAGATGGTGTAATGCACTTAGGTAATTGTACCAAGGTACTTGAATGGTGACATCCCGTGTGTGATCCTACTATCCTGTAGGTCACAGGCTACTGGCCTAGACAATACCATGGTATGGAGCCCATTACTCCATGCTTTTTCTGAGGACACAATACCAGTCTAGTGCCCGGATCCTAATCTTGCCCAGTGCACTTGTTACCACAAAAGTAGGAGCTCAGGTGATGAGAGTCCTGGTGAGTATCATACAGTGGCTGGATGGATAATCGAAAGGTACATGGGGATGCTGCTGTTGGTATTGAAGACATTCTAGGTGGGAGAGTGATATACCCTGTTTCTCCGAAAATAAGACAGTGTCTTATATATATATATTTGCTCCTAAAGACGAGCTAAGACTTATTTTTAGGGAATGTCTTTTTTCCATGAACAGAATTCACATTTATTGTTGAACAAAAATCCACATTTATTAATATACTGTAGTGATTTCATCACAAACATCCGCATAAGCAGCCAAACTCTGAATTGCATCAAAAAAATGCACTATGTCGGATTTTCGGGGGTGTCTTATTTTAGGGGAAACAGGGTAGTAGCTGGAGGGATGATAGGGAGGACATGAGGAGGTTTTATCTATCACCACAACACTTATGTGATGGAGACAGCACAGGTAACAGAAGTTTAAGTACATATTGTGTTTGTTCACTAAGCTTAAAGAGAACCTGTCACATAGATTACGCCTCCCTTTGCTGAAGGCAGAAAAAGCTAGTGTCAGACCTGCTGTTTCCAGCGCTGTGGCCCTTATTCTGTAAGATGCGGTAGTGTTCGTGTATTTAATGCTCAAATCTGCAGTTTTCAGCCAGAAGAGTCATTTGAAGAGTCCTTCAAAGAGTCCGTTTTTTTCAAACCCGGCCAATCGGAGGCTAGCTCCGCCCACCTCAACTGACAAACCTATTACTTTGAATAGGTAGAAACATGTGAATAACTGTCAGTGGGCGGAGCTAGCCTTTGGTGGGCGGGACTAACACCTGCTCATGAATAAGATTTGAGGGGTAAATGCTCTAAAACTACAGCATCTTACAGAATAAGGGACACAGTGCTGGGAACAGCAGGTCTGACACTAGCTTGTGCTGCCCTCAGCAAGGGGGGCATAATCTATGTGACAGGTTCCCTTTAATAATAAGCTCCCAGTATATCTGAAGGTCCATGTTAACCTGACAGAGACCAATAGGCTAAATGTTTTTTTTTGTGGACCTTTCTACAGTAAATTGCAATCTAGATGTACACAGTGGAACCTTCTATGCGAAGGTTGCCACAATATGATATCTTTCACAAGCCTTCGTTGGAAGCTTATTTTCTGTGCATATATCTCTGACACAAGCTGGTGAACATTATAGTACTACATTAGTTAAAGTGTCATTAGGAGGAGATGAGGAAGTGCTCTTTAGACCAATAAAGGTTTGGAGGTGGTAGAGACTGTTCTGTTTGTCTTTTATTCTTATCTCAAGCTTTGTAACTGATAACTTTATTCCAGTGAGCTCTTGACCTCCATTACACACGAGGCTCTCCACCACACTGATAAAACCAACAACTCCCACAACACAGAGAGGGAAAAACACATAAAAGTAGTGAGACCCCTAGAGGCCATAGACAGTATATACCTATTGCTATATCCTTTTTCTTTTAACAACAAGACTAGTTAACTAGAATAACACATAAAATTATGCACATGAACCGATAGGCAATACTTGTGAATTAGATATAGTCATTGAGATGGGCTGGCTTTCTCGTCATTCTGCCAGCACGTGTAACATACGATGTTTCTCCGCCCACCTCTGGTTGCTCCTCCGATCCTGGCAATATGTGTTCTGGAATTTCCAGTCTTTGGCCAGAATCATTACCCTGAGCTGCATCTGGCAGTGTCCGTGTTGTCTCACTGTTTGCACTCGCAGTCTCATAGTTTTGGATGTCTGCGTAATCCTCCCAGGGCCCCTCCTCTCTTTCTTGTGTTTTTCTCAAATGTCTTCGATTTCTCCTCAATCTTCTTCCGTCTTCTGTGACAATTTCATAGGACCGAGGTCCAAGTTTCTGGACAACCTTTGCCTTTTGCCAATATTTTTGATATGTCTATCGGCTGCAGCCGTACATTGTCATGTCTCTGAAGATCAGGCTGATCCTTTGCTGACCTATTGTAATAGAAAGCTTGCCTTTCTTGATTGTTGCTAACATTCCCCACCAGTCTTGGTTTTAGCAGTTGACTGGCCGTTGGTAAGAGTGTCCTTGTCCGTCTGCTCATGAGTCTCTGTGACGGACTGCTGTTTAGGCCTTGTGTGGGTGTGTTTCTGTGATCTAGTATGGACAGGTAGACATCTGTCCCTGCCTGCTTTGCTTTCCACATTAGTCTTTTGGCTGTTTTTACTGCTGACTCTGCTTTGCCGTTACTTTGTGGATAGCCTGGAGATGACGTCTGATGCTCAAAGTCCCACATTTTGCTGAAAGTTTTGAACTCTTCAGATGTAAACTGCGGCCCATTATCTGAGAATACAATGTCCGGAATGCCATATCTGGCAAAGTGGGCCTTAAGTTTTTTAATCACTGTCATTGTCCTTGTGTCCTTTAAATAGTCCACTTCCCAGAAGTTGGAAAAATAGTCCACTGTAATCAGGTATTCTTTGTCATTCCAAGTGAACAAGTCTGTTCCTATTTTTGACCATGGCCTGTTTGGAATTGCGTGTGGTTGCAGGGTTTCTTTTGGTTGCTTATCACTGCATGATGCACATATTTCACATTGTGCTATGAAACTCTTTATGTGGTCGTTTATTCCTGGCCAATAAACACAATCTCGTGCGCGGCGTAGACATCCTTCTATCCCCAGGTGACTAGAGTGCAATTTCTCCATGATGACTCTTCTGAGAGATTCTGGTATGACGGCTCTTTCTCCTTTAAAGATGACTCCATGCTGCACTGATAATTCATCTCTTATGTGGAAAAAAGGAGAGATTTCAACTGGAGCATGTTGTTTGTATTTTGGCCACCCCTTCAAGATGACAGTCTTTAGAATCTGGAGTGCTTTATCCTCCTCTGTACAGATCTGTATTTTTTTAAGCTGGTCCTTTGACACAACTAGGTATTCACACATATTGATGCTTTCAATGTCCTTTTCATCTTCACCTGTCATGGGAATGTAAGCTCTGCTCAGAGTATCTGCGATCAGTAAGTCTTTCCCTGGACAATAGCAGATATTGAAATCATATTTCTGAAGTCGTAGTAGCATGCGCTGTAATCTCTTTGGGGCATTTAGTAGTGGTTTCTTTGTAATGCTCTCCAGAGGCTTGTGATCAGAGTGCACCATTACTTGGCGGCCATAAGTGTACTGGTGAAACTTCTCCATCCCAAATACTACAGCCAGTAGTTCCTTCTCAATTTGAGCATATCCTTGTTCGGTCGGCGTTAGAGCTCTGCTGGCAAATGTGATTGGCTCTCTATCCTGCATTAGTGTGGCTCCCAGACCTGATTCTGATGCATCACATTGGACTACCACTGCAGCCTCTGGATCAAAGTATTTTAGGGTTGCTGTTTCTGCAATGGCCTTCTTCACCGACTGGAAGGCAGTTTCTTGGTTTTCTGTCCATTCCCAGAGAACATCTTTGTGAGTTAGCTGTCTCAGTGGCTCACACATGTCTGACAGATGCTTGCAGAATTTGGAAAGGTAATTTACCATGCCAAGAAATCTCTGTACTCCACGTACATCTGTAGGGGTGGGCATGTCCTGTATTGCTCTTACCTTTTCAGGATCCACTTTAACACCGTTAGAGGTTAGAAGATGTCCTATGTACGGGACCTCTGCCATTTTCAGTTTGAATTTTTCCAGGTTCAGTTTTATACATTTCTCTCGACATCTGTCTAAAAATTGTCTCATTTTGTGATCATGGTCCTTTATTGCCGAGTCACGGTCTTCTCCTTCTCCCACAATTAGTATATCGTCTGCAATTGTTTTTACTCCAGGAAGTCCTTCCAGGGCTTGCATCAATTGCTGCTGGAATATTTCTGGGGCGGGACTTATTCCCATGGGCATTCTGAGCCATTTAAAACGTCCAAATGGGGAAGAAAATGCTGTCAATAAACTTGATTCTTTATCCAGTTTTACATGCCAGAAACCATTTTTCACATCACATACAGAGAATATTTTCGCCTTTGATAGGTCTGGTAGAATGTCTTCTATTGTAGGCATTGGATAATGGTTTCTTTTCAGAGCTTTATTCAATGGTTTTGGGTCAATGCAGATTCTTAACTTGCCTGATGGTTTCTTTACTATCACCAAACTGCTTATCCAGTCTGTGCTCTCCTGCACTGGCGCTATTATGCCTCTGCTACTCAAATCGTGGAGTTCTTCTTTAAGTGGTTGCATTAAAGCTACAGGCACTCTTCTAGTCGGCAATCTTGTAGGTTGTACTGTGTGATCAATTTCTAGGTTGTATTTGCCTTCTAGGCACCCATCCCCTTCAAATAAATCAGCATACTCTATTTTTATAGTTTGCATATCAAGCTTGCATTCTGCATTTCCTTTAAAAGTGTGCGTGCTCTGTGAAGCTTCAAGTGCCATAATATTATGAGACTGTACCCTTATTAAGTCCATAGCCTGAACTGCCTTTACCCCCAGTAAAGGTATGTGATCACCTTCCGGTAGTACAGTAAATTCTACTCTGTAACTCTTCTTGTTACATGGGTTCCGTAATTTTAGTTTGCAAGTCCCCTTGGGCTTTAGCACACTTTTGTTGTACATCACCAGTACTTTGTCAGTCGGCTCAATAGTGACCTTGTTGGTCAGCCGAGTAATTGGAATTACATTGCAGCTTGCTCCACAATCCAGCTGAAATTTTATGGGCTGCTCATCCACCAAAAAGGTTGCAAAAAGCTGCTTCCCCTCATTAGCTGCTGCTGGGTGTTTGACTGCATGGACATTCTCTGTTGCAGGCTGCAGCTGTAGCCATGTGATCTCCTCTGCACTATCACTCCCAGCATCCTGTGTCACAGTGTGGACTTGTCTGTGCTGTCTGTATGGCTTCTGTCTGCACATAGCTGAGAAATGGTTCCTCTTGCCACAAGTCCTGCAGGTCTCCCCATATGCCGGACATTTCTCTTTATCTCTCTCATGTCTTCTCCCACAATATTTACATTGTACTGAGGCTGCAGGGGGCCGGGGTCTTGCTTTCCCTTGTGTTGACACTGCATGTACTGTGACATCACTGCTGCCCTCCATCATCTTCAGGCTGTCTCTAGTCAGCTCAGCAGCCCTGCAGATCTGCATGCATCTTTCTAGGGTCAGCTCTTCTTCTCTCAATAATCTCTCTCTGAGATGGGAGTCCTTGATGCCACACACTATCCTGTCTCTGATGAGGGAGTCTCCGATATCCCCAAATCCACAGGTTGCTGCCAGTCTCCTCAGCTCTGTCACATATCTGTCCACATTCTCCCCAGCCTCCTGATCCTTGGAGAAGAACCTATATCTCTCCACAGTCTCATTCTTTTTGGGGTCACAATGCTTATCAAATGCCTGTAATATGTCTGCCAGAGTCCCCCTGTCTGTGCTGTCTGCGAGCAATGTCTGGGCTATTTCTCTGCCTTTTTCTCCAATCAAATAATAAAACAGCTTGACTTTTCTCTTCTCATCACTGGGGTTCACAGTGAGATCCACATACAGGGTGAATTCTTCCCTCCAGTGTCTCCATGTCTGTGACATGTTAGGAGAGGTGACATCCAGTCTGTGAGGGGGTTGCAGTGCAGTCTCCATTACTGACAGGGGCTCCGTACTCACTGTTGTATAGATTCCGCTTCACACAATCTCAATGCTTGCCGGCTGCCGACTTGTTATTCCGAGGTTCTGTGCCCCGCTGCCACCATGTTCTGTTTGTCAGTTATTCTTATCTCAAGCTTTGTAACTGATAACTTTATTCCAGTGAGCTCTTGACCTCCATTACACACGAGGCTCTCCACCACACTGATAAAACCAACAACTCCCACAACACAGAGAGGGAAAAACACATAAAAGTAGTGAGACCCCTAGAGGCCATAGACAGTATATACCTATTGCTACAGAGACCATCTAGTCAACAGCATCACATATTGGCTGGAAGGGTAACAGAAGAAAACTGGATGGTTTGGTGATTAGGATAGTTCAGATCCCATCCTGGTTTTGAACTGGTGGCATGGTATTATGGATACAGGGATGGAGATGATGAATATAGTCTGCAGCCCAGGGAACACTTAGGGCCACATGTATGAAAACTGTCTAGGTCTAAAACTCACTCTGTTGCCCACAGCAACCAATCAGAGAGCCCCTTTCATTTCATATAATGCTTGGCAAAAATGAGGGGGGCGTTCTGATTGGTTGCTATGGGCAACAAATTTAGACCTAGACAGTTTTCATACATGTGGCCCATAGTCTACAATGCAATTATGGGTGGCCCTCAGCTATTGGGACACATACATGATTTGTCTGTGTCCTAGTAATTCTGAAAGAAATGACTATCTTTTGACATCAACATTCTACTGAGGGTATAGTTACGGTTGACACTGTATGTCCATTTTAAGCAAAATCAAGGGCATTCCAGGCAAAACCGTTTTCTGTGTTATGCTTTGGTACATAACCATTTTTTTTTACCAGAATTCTTCGAAAAAGGGATATTCCCTTCTGACGCAGTCGTGACATATTCACCAGATATATGTCATGAATGATGGGGAACCTATAGGGCAGAAGTAGTCTGAATTAGACTGTTTGCTCTATTTCCTGAAGGTGTATGAGTTATGTGTGACACATAAGGTGTATACCAACAGGAAATGGAGCCAACGTAGGCCAATTCAGACTACCTTAGTGGTTTATGGCCCTGTGTAGACTCCATAGCTTTATTGGTTAGGATAACTTTTTCTAGATATCCCAAAGGATACCACCGACGAAGACCAATAGCGTGATGTGAATGGAGCCTAAGGCTGTTTGCAGGTGATACTTGTATGAAGGTTTTGCAGTTGCTAGGAGACAAGCCTATTCCAACCCCCTGCTTTCCTGTGCTGCTTTATGTTATCAGCAGGATCTCCAGCGAAGTCCTCCTTACTCATGTGTCTTTGAATTACCGTACATACATCTGCTTTATATGTTTACTGTTTGTCTATGTGTTGTCCCATAATGGCAAAATCCACAGAAACTAGCATCACATATTGAAGCTTTGCCAAGGTTAAAGATGTATACTGATCCTGGCTGCTTAATCTTTCAGTTGCCTTGTTCAGTTAAGGAACTAGTGAGACTGCAAAATGTGGAAAAAAAATAGATGGTAAATAAAAAAAAAACTTTTACACAATGCTTTATAATGGAATAAAAAATATTGAAAAGCTACATATTATCCCCTTAAAGGGGTTGTCTCACTACAAGGATTGCTTTTTATGTTAAAGATCTTGCAAAAACAAGTCACTTTGCAATATGTGTCCATTAACATTATCCTACTATTCCGAGATATCCCCTCTTGTATGGGCTGTATCAGCTCCTCAGGTTGCTTTAGCTACAGACCTGTTTACTCTCATGATAGGCTACCAGTGCTGGTTGCTATAGCTACAGACCTGGCTTTTACTGCAGCCTAGTAGAAGCCAGTAAACACGCCCCTGAATTCAAAATGAGACCAAGAAAACAGGACTGAGGTAAGATGAATCAATGTAGTTAGACAACCCCTTTAATTCTGACAACCTGTGCTATATAATGGTACCATTGAAAATGACAAACTGCACCCTCATACAGCTACATTGACAAAAAAAGTTAAAAAAAAATTGTAGTTCTTTGAACACACTGAATTTATTTGTACATAGGATGGTTTAAAATTATTCAAATTTGTTGGAAGAAAAAAATGTCCTTATTTTGCTATGTTTTTACATAGTTTTTGGCAACAACTGCTGTGGCTAGATGTTGGCAGTGTATAGGGAAATATAAAATACAGTACATACATCAGTTCGGACAGTTTGCAGAGTTTTTGCTCCTCATTAAGATCCATTGTTTTCTTTGTTTTGCTGCAAAAAAAAAAATCACCCCAAAACATTCATCTGTAAAGAGGTGTTGAATTTTTGTTGAATTCTTGGTGCTGTTTTTCCAATTGTGAAATTGTGGGAAAAAACGCACATAAAAACGCAAGTAAATTTGTACGTTGTTTTGAAAACAAACGCCACAAGAATTGCAACAACCCCTTACCAACTGATGGCATAACTATACTTTACACGGTTGGTATGGGAATATGAAGCGGGCTCGCTCGCTAAGCCTGGCTCATATATAGCAGGTAACTGCTGTTAATTGCAGCCAGGACCTGCTGGTAGCAGCTGGGGTAGGAAATAAATAATACTTTGCTTTTTAACCCTTTAGATGCCATGGCAAACACATCAACAGCGTTTAATGAATAAAAAAAAACATTCCCAAATCATCCCCGATCCTAGAGTGCCCATCAGTCGTCCTGGCAGCCGGAGGTGTAAAGAAGACCTCCATGACTCCATTCTTGCTACAGGCATAGTGTAATAGGAGAGCTATTTTTGTACTCTGTTCTGCAATATGATATCATTGCAGAACAGTGAACAAGCAACTGCACTCCCTAGTGGTCAAGTACCCTATTGGGACTACAATAAAAAAAAAAAAAGTTAAGTTTTAAACTCCCCTTTTTACCATTTTACATGAAGCCTGTTTGCACAGTATGCTGTCTTGGGGAATACATATTGGTTTACTGTTGTTTAGTATGTCAGAATTGGTGAATGATGTTCCTAATATGTACACTTTTCAAGTACTACATGTTCTGCTTTCTATGTGCTTGGCACATACTATACACCCGTGTGCCTAAAACTGTATTCAGAATATGTTTTTCTTCTAAACTGTGAAATCTTGAAGAATAAATCATTGCATGCTCCACATGAAGACATCATTACACGGTTAGTCCCCAGGCCAGTATTGTCTATCAGGCCAGAAGGAATCAGGTTGTATCAGCTCATGACAAATCTGTTCACGGCCTGCTCTGCATTACTCTGTGGTTTATATTCAGTTCCTATGTGTTCCAACTGCACTTTCATGCATTTGCAGATTTTCTGTTTGTGGTAAAATCAGAAGAGGTACTTTAACCCCTTCACGACCTTGGACATATGCATACGTCCAGGTCGTTTGGGGGTTCACGCCCCTGGACGTATGCATACGTCCTGAGGATCGCGCGAACTCTAAAGAAGTTAGTAACATACAGCTGACATCCCGCAGCGTCGGCCCCGACCCGCGATCACTCCGGGGAGGGGGGTGGGGTGGGGTGGGCGTTTAACCCCTTAATTATTGCGACCATCGGGTCGCAATAACTAAGGAAGACTCAGGAGGAGATCGCTCCTCCTGCGTCTGTCGGCGGCAGCAGCGCACGGATCGCTCGATCCGTGCAGCTCCTGCCTTCTGACAGACAGCCCGGAGGGCATAGAATGCCTTCCGGGTTGTCTGTGACGTCACGATGCCCGGCCGTGCCCTGCATTGATTCCTATTGAATGAGAGATCTAAAGATCTCTCATTCAAATCCCCTATGGGGAAAAGTTTAAAAAAAAAAATGTGAAAAAGTAAAAAAAAGTGAAAAACATGTAGAACACAAACACGAAAAATAAAATAAAAACCCGTACACCGCCCTTTCCCCTTCCAAACGCCAATCGGCCCAAAAAAGATCAAAAAAATAAAGTACCCATATTTGGTATTGCCGCGTGCGAAAGGGAAACCTGCCCAAATAAATCTGTCATGTTAATTTACCCGTACGGTGAACACCGTAAAAAAAAAATCATTTTTTTCATCCCCAGCAAAAAAAAGGGAATAAAAGTGCCCCCAAAACCAAACCCCTAAATAGTCCTTTGAGGGGTGTTAAATCCAAGATGGGGGAACTTCTGAAAGGTTTCACCTATTCTGGTACTTTGGGGGCCATGCGACATGGCACCCACCAAAATCTGCATTCCAAAAGCCAAATAGCGCTCTCTCCCTTTACGCCCCGCCATGCCCCAAACAGCAGTTTCACCCACTTTTTAAGGTATTGCCGAACTTGGGAAAAAATTGCTTAACAAAGTTTTTGGGGTTCTTTTTCCAGGATTCCTTGTAAATATGAAACATTTTAAGCTAAACTTTTCAGATTATTGGAAAAAAAATTTTTTAATTTTCAAAAGCCTAATGCTAAAAAAAATTGTGAATCCCCCTGTGGCGTCGATATACTCACTACAAAACCTTATATATACTTTAAGGGGTGTAGTTTCCAAAATGGGGTCTTTTTAGGGGTGTTTAAAAGTTTTAGCACCTTAGGGCCTCTTCAAACCTGAAATGGAACCTAAACAAAATTGCATTGAAAAAGAGACCTCAAGTCCAGTAGGTGCTCCTCCTATTTTGGGACTTATGGGGGGAGCCAAATAATGCACTAGGGCCACATATGGGATATTTCTAAAAACGGCAAAACCTGGGGGAAATGATATTACATTGCATTTACCTGGTCACATTTACCGTTTTTCCAGTGAATAATGGGTAAATATTTGAAAATCAAACAAAAATAGTGAAATTTTGAAACTTCACCATCACTTTGCTTTAATTTCTAAGAAATACCTAAAGGGTTAACAAACTTCCTAAACACTGTTTTAAATACTTTAAGGGTCTAGTTTTCTTAGAAGGTGTCATTTTGGGGGTATCTAACATGCAGGCCCCTCAAAGCCACGTCAAACTGGGTTGGTCCTAAAAAAATGTATATTGCAAATTTTCTTGAAAAAGTAGAAATTACTACTAAATTTCTAAGCCCTCTAATGTCATTAAAAAAAGGACATTTAAAAAATGATGCAAACCTATAGTGGACATATGGTAGATGCTAGTTATAAACTATTTTGTGGTGAATAATTATCTGTCTTGTAAGCAGAAATTTTGGAACTTTCACAATCACACACTTTTCATATTAGTCATCAAATTTTGTTATTCTTCACAAAAAAACAAGGCTTGTATGGATCAAATTTTCTTACTAACTTAAAGCACAATGTGTCACGAGAAAACAGTCCTCAGAATCACATGGGTAGTTTAAGTGTCCAAAAGTTATTCTCACATAAAGTGACTCATGTCAGATTTCAAAAATAGGGCTGTGTCAGGAAGGCCAAAACTGGCTGAGTCCTTGAGGGGTTAAAATTTATAAATGGCTTTTCACCTACTAGGGTTTGTTCACACCAAGTTGTTGTTTTTTTATCCCACGTGGATTCTGATGCAGGAGATTGTGTGGGATCTCTACACCATTGGTTTTTAAGGGAATCCGCATTGTAGATCAGTGTGCACACAGTTTTTTCCACCAGGGATTTAAAGTCTGTGATGCAAAAAAAAATCCACTGTGTCACTTCCTTTATGCAGAATCCCATCAGCTTCAGTGTTGTATAGTTGGAATAGGGCAGATTATGTTGAAATTGTTCCACCTAAAAAAAGAAAAAAAAATTCTTTGCACACATACCATTAAATACATCTTAAATACACTTTAATATACAGCAGCTTACACAGTGTAAAAATTCCACTAATGATTGTGAAATCCACTAATTTCCATAGAGAATTGCACTGTCAGCTCTATGACGTAGTATAGGCTGGAGTTTCTCAAACTAACCCCTACACCTCAGGAACCACATTTAACGCAAAAAATCGATGAAGGACCTACTGACTGTGAACAAGGAAATGTAAAAATGAACATCACAAGAGAAATATTCTAGTGTATTTAGTTTACAGGGGGTTTCCAGCACCTAAGGGCTTGTTCACACGGAGTTTTCACTCCGTGTTACAAGCGCTTTTTAGTTCCGTCTTGGGGACCGACAGAGCGGACCCCAAGAAGGATCTAACAATTAGCAGTGAGATTATCACTGCGGGCTATGACGAACATGCAGCGGCGTTCACATGACAGATCGTCGCTGCGTGTATCCAAAGCGCAGCTCGGCTCCGTCTTGAAAAGAATTGCATGTCAATTGTTTGTTGTCTGTCGGTCCCCAAGCCAGATCTAAAAAGCGCTTGTAACACGGAGTGAAAACTCCGTGTGAACAAGCCCTAAGAATGCTTGTTTCTTGGGGCATGAGTAAAAATAGAAGATAAGATTCATACTTGCCTCTCGAAGACTCCCATTTACTCCCAGCTGCCGGTCTGTACATCCCGGATTAAAGCACTGAACAGTCTTCATTCGTGTGACCACTGCAGCCAACTACTGGCCACAGGTGACATTGTGGCCTGTAATTGGCTGCACCTGTCACGTGAATGATGAACTTGTCTGCTTACATCCGGGATGTGTGAACTGGCAGTCACGAGTGTCCGGGAGGTAAGTATGAGTTTTATCTTCTTTTTTTACTCATGTCTCAACAGACCAATGAGTTTTCTTAGGTCCCGGAACACCCCTTTAAGCCTGGGTCCTCACAACGTGTTTTTGACACATATTGTGGTGCATACAACATTGTATGCATCAAAATATATATATAAAACACAACTGAAGTCTCTGATGGTTGTCTATGAGAATATACACCATTGGGGAACATGGTGTATTTTTTATGTGATTTGATGCATAAAAAAACACAAGTGTATGTAATGATCAACATATTTTTTATGCGCATAAATAATGGAAACGACAACGGGAGTCAGAAATTGAACCGGCTCCATTGATCTTCCTAATATATGGTGAAGAAAGATGTGAAATATGCACCAGAAATCTAAGGCTATGTCTACACAGCACAGGAATACTGTCGGATTCAGTATTTTGAAACTGCCGAAAATACAACGGTACACTGTACTGCATATACTGCAATAAAAATATCTGTGCTGTAGTTTATATAGCACAGATTTTTTACCGTTGCATTTAAAATCCAGCAGAATATGCAACATGTTGTATGTTCCGCAGGATTCAGCTCGGTTTTGTTGTCAGCCTCATACATTGAATTGCGCCAAAAACCCCATACAAATCTGTGCCAAAAACCGCAGCCCTGCAAATGTCTGCATTTTGACATTTGCTGTGTAGACCTAGCCTAAGGATGTCCCTTGGATTCCGGTTGAGTATTACATGGCCGATTTATGTGGTTGAAAAATGTCCTGTTAACCCACCCTAAGGGGCCGTTTACATGGCACAGGACAAATACTGGTCGGTTTATCCGAAAAGCCCTCCCCCTTCACATAGACATGGTCTTCTGCCGCCTGAAAACCAGACGGAAGAATGAACATGTTCTATGTTTTTGAGGCCGCCGGCGGTGGGAAGTACCGCCGGGCGGAAAACCCGTACAGTTAGTTTTCCATGGAGGCCCGTGTTAATAGTTTTCACCTGGTTTGCAGATGGTTTTCAAAACCAAAAACTGGGTGAAAACCCCTGCCGTGGGGATAAGGCCTAAACGTCTACAGACCTCTAGTCACAGATTAGCTGAAGTGAACAAAATTTGTATAACTAGTATTGCATGTTCTAGCATGCATACAAAGGGTGGATCCACTGCTGAGTTCGTTGCATATTTTTCAAAGCAAAATCTCCCTTCAAAATCTGCGGAACATAAAGGGCTGTTTTCACCTTGCCGTCTCAAAGAGCATGCTCTTAGCAGCCATCTTCAAGCACTCACTTCCTGGTTAGGCTGTGGGTGGTTTTACAGCATTGATTGCTATATTAGCTCTGCTATTCCTAGCTATGGTAGAAAACTACAGAGCTCTAAAAAGTTGTCATTAACATAAATAAACAATTTCCTGTGCTGGAGTTTACACTCAGCAGGGAGTGACTTACCATTAGACAGGGCAGCTGGAGCAATGAGAGCCGAGAGAAATGGTCAGTAACCTAGAGAAACTCATGTCCACAAAGATCTCCTCTTCCATTTAAATGAAGCAAAATCAGACTAGCAACTTTTCGGTAATAGTCTTTACATTTGCCTACACGTTTAAAGCTAATCAATGTGGTGAGAAAAATCTGCAGTTAAATCTGTAACAAGTCTGCAGCAATTCAGGGCTGTGTGAACATACCCTTGGAGTCTGTCAGTCAGAGCCATTTGCACAATTAGATCAACTAGCAGGTATATACAGTTATATTGAGGTGAACTGTGGACTTTGTAAGGAGAAAAGCCTGTTTTAAGTAGTATGGAAATGAGCCACTCACTCTCTTTTACTTTGCCAGCCCCATGGCACTCCCTTTGATGTAATTGACAGCTAGTGAGAGTGATTTTAAACTTCAAAGGGGCTGTTGATCAAGTCAAAAGAGGGAGGCACAGGGGTGCCATAATAGGGAAGAGACCTGCAACTGGGCCTGTACTATCAGCTTATTTGCACATCAGATACAAGCAGATTTCCTTTAAAAAACCATGGTTCATGTCAGTAAATCTTGTGCTTCAAACCCTGACTTGGTGTTTTTAAATGGTACACAAAGTGGCGCTTTTTGAATGTCTTCATATGTCTTGAATGTTGGACATGGGATAATTTTATTGTAGACAATGCATATAATTATAACACAAGGCTCCTATTACAAGCTGCACGTGACTCCTGTGCCTTTGGTTAAGGACAACTAGTATAGACCACTCATTCAGGTACTGTTATGGTCAGCAAATAGTCAGGGATTTTCTATGCTATTTTTGTTGTTTTTCTTTGGGTTTCTGTTTGGGGTCGTTACACAGCAACTGCTCATGTTCTTTGCATGTTGACTGCCTATGTTGCGCAGCATTGACTCATTGAATGAATTGGCTAATTGCTAGTCTCTCTATAAAGGTTCCTGGTTTGACAGTTTAGGGTTGTTGTGTGTTTGTCCATTGTGTTTTTGTCTTGTTTTCAGAATTATAAATGGGCTAGGTAAAGTTTGAATATAGTGCTTGTTTTGAAAGATTGGCAAAACAAGGTGTATTATGCATTAGATGTGGGCAGGATTCCTATTGAATAGATGGCCACACATATAACTCTATAATACTTTTGCGTCCAAGGTAGTTCACGCTCAACTCAATTGCATGTTTCTCAGGTTCAAAGGCTTCAAAACGAGCCCGAATTATTACCCCTTCACCACTATCCTTGACAACAGATGTGAGGCGTTTATATGCTGTGTTTGGTTTTTCCA
This sequence comes from Phyllomedusa bahiana, assembly GCA_025379985.1. NCBI lineage: Eukaryota > Metazoa > Chordata > Amphibia > Anura > Hylidae > Phyllomedusa > Phyllomedusa bahiana. Next base: position 67,702 of record JAODAL010002800.1, on the reverse strand, counting down.
AACATGGCGCTGTACATTCTGAATAAACATCTTTACTTTGGTCTCATCACTCCAAAGGACATTGTTTCAAAAGTCTTGTAGCTTGTGGAAATGCAACTTTGGAAACTTAAAGGGGTTCACCGGGATTTATAAAAGCTTGTTGGTCAGCTAGTGTATGATTAGAAATAGAAAAAAATAAGCATACTTACCTCCTTGACACTCTCGTTCCGTCCCGCTGACCGGCCCCTATATCCCAGCTGCACAGTGGCCAATCACAGGCCTCATGGTCACGTTCACGTCCTGGAAATCCCTTTAAGCTGTGCCTTCAATGCTCTTTTGGGGGTTTCCCATGGCAACCCTTTCAAACAAGTACTCCATACTTGTTCAGTCTTTTTTTTTATAGTTGTGCTATGATCATTTGAACATTTAACATACTGATTCCTATAGGGATTGACATTTCGCTGTTGAGTTCTTTGCCGTTTCTCTGAGCATTAAACAATCTGGTCTTTTGGTGAATTTTCTGCAATGTCCACTCCTGGAGAGATTATCAGCTGTCTTGAATGGTTTCCACTTGTGACTCTTTCTCATTGTTGAATAAGAAACTTAAAAACATTGGCTCATAATCCTTACCTGATATTAGAGGGATAGCAATTCCTTCTCTAAGACCATTGCTGATATATTACCTCTTTAGCATTGGGTTAACACATACCTAAATGCTTCAGGCTGGCAAACTGCCAAATATTGTGGTTACACTTAATGATGATCAGTTATTAAAGGGGTTTTGCCACGATGTAATGTTGATGTGGGATCCTCCAAAATGGTTATTTAATCACTTTTCTAAATATATGTGATTACAAAAAGTGAAGCCTCTGATAGCTCCAGCATTGCTCAGTCCCCCTTAGTTTTCTGAAAGTTTACATTAGACACGACCAGGACACTGACAGGAGCTGATCTGGCCGCACTTGTGTGTTTTCACTTCTTATCTGATGACAGGGAACATGAAGGAGTTTGCAAGGGGCTTTGGAGAAAAGTACGGTGTATGAGGCTGTCTGCCGTAAAGAGAATCCACTGGTTGTAATGTTATTATTTGAGTAAACTTTGCAGATGCTCCCTGCTTCCTCGCTTTCTGCTCACCCCCCACTCCCTGTCCCCCGTAACAGCATGCTTTATCTTCTCTCCTGAGCAGATAAGAGGTAAGGAACTCACTTCCTGGCAAAACCCCTTTAAGGGGCATTTTAACTAGCAGCACCATATTACTACACACTCTCTTATATCCCGTGGAATCCGTAAAAGTGTACGTTTTTCTCATGCTGCTTTTGCACTTCAGCCTAGTCATTGTTAAATAATGACAAGTTGTAACTTGTCTTGTGATAGTGTTTATCCGAGATTGCAATCACCTAATTTAAACACTTTTAAGGACCAAATTTATTTATTTTTTATTTTGCCCTGATATGTAAAACTATAGAATTTAAAGCAGGTGCAGATTCTTTTTAATGTGGTGCCTCTCCCCACTGAGAAACCTTAACCCTCTAGAACTATACTCAATGCTGCCCACCTAGCTACCACATATTCTACTCTGCACAGATTATAGGCAGCACCATGAAACCGATGTTTGCAGATGAACGAACCGTCTTGGCTAGTGTAGTCCCTTTGCATTGAAAAACTCATTTAATCAGATGTTATTTGATGAATTCTACAGCCAATAGGGGGCACAGCTGATCTTTTTCCACAAGCATTTTAGAAAATGTCTGTTAATATGATCTAGGGGTACAATCAATTTAACCTTGCCCCCATTCATATCTTTGTAGTTTGTTAAATAGCTCAAAGGGGTAAGGTTTCTTATTGGGGCTCAGAGGTACCATGCCGGCGTGTGGAGACTTATTGCCTTTATTCTCCATTAAAATTTAAATATTCCAAAAGGCTCATTGGAAAAGAGCTGCAGCACACTCTATTGGATGTAGCCACTGAGCACTGATTTCATGGTCTGTAGGGATCTATGTAAAAAAAAAAAAGTGACTTCCACCTTTATGTCATATCCAGGATCTTTGTTCTTTCTTTATCTATTCAACAGACTATGCTAGACTATGGGTATTAATATGCCAATATTACAATCCCTGTCTTATACCATGCTGTCTGGCTCTGGTCTGTTTGTCACTTTTGACATTTCTTCATGTGATAAAATGTTAGAGGGTGGCCCTTTTCCGTTCTGGAAGTAGGTAGCAGAGATTACCACTACATAGTTGTCTAATTTACTTTACACAAACTGAGTGAATTTGTATATTTTGTCCCATATAGCAGTGCCTAAGAATAAATCTCCATACCACTGGTCTCATGAGAATCCATTCTCTCCTGAACAACATCTAGCTTACCAATCAGAACCTTACTCTGCACTGATGAGGGACAAGAACCCCAAAAACATTTGTCAGCAGATGGGTGACTATGGTCTGGCACTGGTAGGAGGGCGAATTTGTGCTATACGCAAAGACAAAGTTATTTAGCTCTAAAATAGACTTTCACTTCAGAAGTTGATTGTGATAGAACTGCAACAATTTTGGAACTGAAACAAACTGATGGGTAAGTTTACTTCTGCAGTATATATTTGCTTCCACCTTAGATTAAATATCTCTTTTAATGGTTAACGTGCAAAACGGAAACACAGGGGTCTCTACTCTTCCTCCATTTGTAAACTCAGACACAACATAGACGCTGTTTTTTGATTACTCCTTAGCCTTCTTAATGTTTGCATATAACCATTAATTACTTTCGGTTTATGAAATTTCGTTAGGCATATCGTATGTGTCTCCTAATGTCCAGCATAATTGTTCAGCCAAGACTCTACATAGTTGCTATTATGTGGTTATATGCAATAAGTATTGGAATTGGAAAGTAAAATAATGTATTTCTGACAAATATTAAGAAGGCTAACGAGTATTCATATACATCTGAACACTTTCATAAGTTGTGGAGGGTGGGAGGTTCATATAATGAGGAAAGTTAATTACTAGCAGAATGCAGAGCCTGGCTGGGGTGGTAGATATAGATGAAGGAGATGACCTAGGGGGATATAGCATTGTGTAGAGCTTTGTAGGTGAGACCAATAAGTTTAAATCCTATTTTATAGTGAATAGGCAACCAGTGCAATGATTGGCACAAATATAGGTGCTGGTGTAGCAGCTGGACAAAAAGGTGAGCCTTGCAATAGTATCTAGAAACACTATAGAGAGGGAAGAGTTTGGAGAAGAAGTGATCATACACCCGCTATAGTCACCATGTAGTTATTTAGTGATGTGAAAGCTATGCTCAAAGCAGTTACAGCTTGAGATGACATAAAAACCGTTTGTGATTCTTCACTTTTTGACTGTCTTCACTCATGTTTTAGTTGATTCAAGATCACCTGTAACAGCTGTTTGAATTTTCGTTCTTACATTGGTTGTTTATTCAGCAAGTTTATTGTTTTCAGAGTTGATGAATATCCTGTTGTGTGTCCTGTTTCTTGTTCTTTTTCTAGATTCTGAAGTTGTCTTGTAACATTAATGTAGACTTTTTAGCTCTTAATTTTTGGGTCTAGCTAGTGCCCTGTTCACATCTTTTTATTTTTTATTTTTTATTTTTTTACATATTTTATTGGATTTTTTCAGAAAGAGAGAAAAAAGAATATATATACCATACATAAAAGAAAACATATCAATAACAGCTCTATATTAGCTTTTTAGCAGAATAACGGAATCATCGAATATCCGATACGACACAGTCGTCACAATAATAAGTGAAGATATCTTAACAAAAATACTCTGTCGTTCAACATAGAACAGTGTTGAGAAAGGTACCATTGCAGAAGTGCGGTGGTAAAAGATTTAATTAACAGAAAAGAATAACTAACATCAACTAAAAAAAAATCTAAATCCGATTATAATTTTAATGAGTCTGACAATTGTGGGTCTGAATTGTCTCACTTTCATGAAGAAATGGAGAAAGGTGAAGGAAAGGCAAAAACAACAAGGGGGGGGGAGGGGAGTCATCACAATTCAAGGACGCCCAGGGTGCCTAATATAGCCTCCCTTGCGTACCAGCCTGTGTATTGAAAAGAAGACATCAGTTGGGCTGTCTCATCCCTGGAGAAGTGAGAGAGAATGAACTGTTTCCATTTCCTTAAAAACCCTTCAGTACGAAGCTCTTTGTGACGTTCGGTCTCCAGTTTGTCCGCTATCATATACTGCCTCATACTGTCCTCCAGTAAAGACATAGGGGGTATTTGTGGCTTCAGACAATGAAGTAGGAGGCAACGTTTGGCAACCAGGATAGCTATGTGGACAACACTGGGGACGGAGCCCACACCTCCAGATTCAACATCGTCCGGGGGTCTAGTGTAGTGGAAGATCAACAGCTCGTAACTCTTGGTTAGTTTAATGTGCCAGTGACGCCAGACATAATTAACAAAACGATCCCAGAAGAGTTGCGTGGAGGGGCATTGCCAAATTCCATGCCACATAGTCGTGGCTGGGGCATGGCATTTGGGGCAAGACTGTCGTCTATCAGGACAGTTGCGTGTTGGGGGGAGATTAAAGCCATAGTATGCGTTGTGTAAGATTTTAAAATGAGTCTCCCTCCATGTCTCACAAATCACTGCCTTGCGGACCTTTTGCGGGCCCGTCAGGATTTTGTCAGGTAGCTCCTGGTCTCCTAATGTACGTCCCCATTTAACAAAAGGTGACCCACCACCCCTCCCTCAGTCACACTCCCTCAAGATGCTATAAATGCGAGAGAGGGAAAAAACCGAATCATGACATTTCAGCAAAGAGTCAAAACCATTTGAAGAACAGAGTCTGGAAAGGTCTAGCTTTACAAAAGGAGAGTATCTGCAATGCCGGGAATACATGAACCGCTGGGAGCGAGCATTTACTCCTAAGTTCAGAAAGGGTCAGCCACCTTTTCTCTTCCGCATGCATTAAATGTTCCGCATACAACACTCCTCTCTCCCTCCACAGCCTAAACATGGGGTTATCCCTGCCCTGAGGAAACTCTGGTAGATCCCACAGTGGTAGCTTCTTAGACATTTGGTAAGGTAACTGAAGCAGTTTGCGAATATGCTTCCAGGTTGCAATCGTGTCTTTGAGCAAAAGGGAGCTCCTAGTCTCCGGAGGGATCATCGAGAGTTTAGTATGAAGGAGGGCCTGGGGATGCCACGGGTACATCAAATTCCTCTCTAAATCAAAATTGGAGTATCTGCTAGTTTCCCCCAACCAATCTAAGACGTGTCTAGTAAGGCACGCCAGGTTATAGAATCGGACGTTAGGGAGGTTTAAACCTCCCGTGCTGACCGGGAGCATTAATTTGCTAAGGGCCATCCTGGGTCTCTTCCTTGCCCAGAGGATGCGAGAGAAAGAGGAGTGGAGCTTGTTTCTATCAGTATGTTTGAACAATAGGGGGAGAGTTTGGAGGGGGTACAAGAGCTTTGGAAAACATATCATTTTGATTGCATGGCAGCATCCCGCCAAAGAGAGAGGAAGACCATGCCATCTGCGGAGGTCATCGGAGATTTTTGTAAGCAGAGGGGGAAAATTCAGGTTATAGATAGTGTGAGGAGTCTTACCAATTTTTATTCCCAGGTATGTGATGTGAGAGGTTACGGGAGTGATGCCTAATCCCAGATTGCTCCAGGCAGCTTTCGGGAGGGGGGAACCAATTTCTAGTAATACACTTTTAGAGGCGCTGAGTTTGTAGAGAAGAAGATCTTTGGGAGGTGTGCAATCGGGTCGGACAGAAAGAGGAGGAGGTCATCAGCAAAGAGGGCCAATTTTACCTGTTCCCTCCCTATAGTAGTACCTGTGAAGAGATCTGATTCTTCTAAATAGCGCACCAGGGGCTCTAAGGCAATATCAAATAAAAGAGCGGAAAAGGGGCAGCCCTGGCGAGACCCTTTATGAAGGGAAAATCGCTGGGATAGGAAACCTGGGCTATGAACTTGCGCAGTGGGGTCGCTATAAATAGCTGACAGTAGATTTTTGAAGTTACCCCTTATCCCCATACGATCGAGGACCAACCACAGCCAATCCCATTGGACATTGTCAAATGCTTTTTCAGCATCAATCCGGTGTCCGATGGGAGGGGAGGTTCCTTTTACTGTTTCCAGCACCACCAGGACCTTCCTGAGAATGCCCACTGCAGCACGCCCCTTAATAAATCCTTTCTGGGCAGGGCCAATGAGAGAAGGTAGCAGGGCGGCCAGTCTGTCAGCCAAGATTTTAGTGAGAAGTTTCTGGTCTGTGTCAATCAGCGAGATCGAGCGGTACGAGGAAAGCAAAAGGGGGTCTTTCCCTTTTTTTGGAATGACCTTTATGTAGGCATTTTTGGACTCGGGACGGATGTTGCCTTCCCTGATTATTTGATTAATGTATTCGGTCAACATGGGGGTTAAAGGTTCTACCAGGATCTTATAAATATCACCGGAGAACCCATCATGGCCTGGGGCCTTTCCATTGGTCAATTGACGGATGGCTGATTGCACCTCCTAAAGGGGTGATCTCGGCATTAAGGCCTTCTAACTTCAGGGGATAGTCTCGGAAGGGGAGTCGAAGCCAGGAATTTTTTACTATCTGCTGAACTAGCATGGGCTAAGTCTGGGTCAGGGGAGTATAGCTGTTCAAAGAATGACTTAAGAGAATCATTTATCAGATAGGGACCAGACGTGATCTGGCCCCTGATAGTGCGGATGGAAGTAATATGGGAGGGGGTATAGCTACCCTGGAGCAATCTGGACATCAATTTCCCTGCTTTGTTACCGTACCGGAATAGGGTGGACTTCAAGTGAGAACTTTGAACCTCCTCTCTGCAGTTTAGCCACAGGTCAAAGATTCTTTTGGCATTTTCCCAGCCCCGTCTAGTTTCCTCCGAACATTTAGAGAGAAACTTTGTATAGGCCTTCTTCACCTCCTCCATCGCTTTCTCATACTCTTCATTCAGTTTATGTCTATAAGAGGTGTAGGCTATTAGTCGGCCCCTGAGGACTGATTTGGCCGTGGCCCAAAAGAGAGAGGCATCCGCCAAATGTTGCTCATTGGTGGACGCAAACTCTAGCCACCATCCTCGTATTATGTCGGCAAATGCCTCAGTCTTGGCCATATAAGTGGGAAAACGCCAAATGTAATCCAACCATTTTGGGAAAACATCAGCTACTTCGATCATTACAGGCGAGTGATCTGAGATGAGCAAGTTTAAGATCTCGGAGGTAACCACTCTTCTTTGAACATCCTGGGATATTAATATATAGTCTAATCGAGACCACGACTGTTGGGAATGGGAGAAAAAAGAGAATTCTCTACTATCAGGGTGGAGGTCTCTTCAGCCATCTCTGGTCCCTGTTGTTGTCAAAAAACGTTGAAGAACCCCAGGGGTGGGTCTACGTGAGGGAATAGCCAGGGGAACTCGCTGAAGGTCCTTCTTCCTGTCAATCACCTCATCCAGAACCACATTCATGTCACCCTCTATGATTGTGGAAGAAGCAGAGTCTTTCTGAATTTTATATGCAAAAGCTACAAAAAATGGTCTACTAAGAGCATTAGGGCCATAGATGTTGAACAGGCTGATAAGGTTGCCATTGTAGGTAGTTTTCAGATGTGATCATCTGCCCTCCTGGTCAGAGTCGTGGGAGACGACCTGCAGAGGAAAGTTCTTATGCACCAGGGTGATAACTGCTTTACCGCCCGTCGCTGGGGAGCCATAAACCCCTCTAACCCACAATTTTTGCATTCGAAAAAAATCTTCCCGGTTGAGGTGAGCCTCCTGTAGTAAGACAATGTCAGGGCGCAATTTTTTCAAGTGGCGAAGAATTTTAATCTGCTTATTTGGGGAGCGGAGCCCCTTTATGTTCCATGTGATGACCCTCATAGGGAGCGAACGGGAAAGAGAGGGAAGTTTAAGAGGATAGGTTGTGTGGTTCTAACAGTGAGAGGGGAGATATCAAAGTTAGACGTCAGACTCGGACAAAGAGGGTTGCATAATCAGGAACACACTAAAAAGCTGTGCAGATTAGAAAAAACAAAATAAATAATGAAAAAGGAATGTTAAGGCACGCAGAGATCCAGGGACTAAAACCTCTCGGAATCTCTATCGGCGTAAAAGAACTTCACTTTTTTCTGGCCCGAGGGATGCGATCAGAAAAAGACAAGAAAATTAACGTTCAAATTTTCTCCACACCTCCTGCCAGAAATAAGGAAGAAAAAAAAAATTTTGTAACTCCCTATGTATAGTAATCAACAGCGGGTTAACCACTTGGACCAGCAAGAAAAAGTCTCTAGTGAAGTGGTATGACCATTGCAGCCAAAGAACATTAGACATACAGGTGCTCGCTAGAAACATAACAGAGTTAAGTACAAAAGATTCAAAATGAACCGCATGTGTCAACGCGCTGGCATCATTTAAATGAAATGGGAAGACCACTGCATCTAAAGTTACATGGCCCATCAGCAATAGGTCATGTAAATGCTTAAAATATTTAACTATGGAAGAGTCAACAGTAAGCTGTATGTATTAATTCCAAGGCATTACTCACGACCCCCGATCGTTGAAACAGTCCAGGAGAGTCTTATGAAGGGACTTCAGGTCGGAGAGTGTCGAGGAGTCTCAGGAAGACGTCGAGAGTTCGGAGACCTCTGTTCTTTTGGGGAAGAGAGACGTGAAGTAGAAGAGGCATATCCGTTCTCGCTGTTGAGAGGTGACCGCGGGGACGAGGGTCCAAGACCATCCAGAATATCATTCTGTAATTTACTCAGGGATTTTTGCGGGGCTGCCCTATGTGGTTTGAATTTCGGAGAAATATGTCAGTCACCCCCAGGGCTAAAGACTTTTTATTCCAGCAGGGGAGGGAAAGCCCACAGGGAGTCAGGAACGGGCCAAGCGTTTGGGGCAGCTGTATTTAATCCTATTTTCCGCGCTCATGTGAGCGATGGACAGACCCCCTTTTGTCTAGAGGCGGGGGGCCCGGGCAGGGGGGAAGCGTTTTTTTTTTCCGCCCAAAGGGACATACCTGTCCAACCCCCTTTTGCGCTGGGGGTGAAGGACACTGGAAACGGCAGGGGAAACCCGGGGTGAGTGCCGCCGAAGCGGCTATTGGCGGGCTAAGCAGGGGGGGTAACGAGAGCTCCCTGCGCTCACCCCCCCGGGCCCGCGTGGAACCGAAGTCCTCCCTGTTAAATCTTGTTTATGTTGCTTTTTTACAACAAAGAAACCCCAAACAAACTATACTGTTATGTTTTTATAGGTGAAAAATATGCCAAATTATCTCGCTCCTCCATGATAGACCAGTTTTATGTGGTACTGTATAGTCTAACTATACGCACAAACCAATACCAAAAATAATCTCAAATCGGCAGATAAATATTCGCTACAAAACTAAAAAAAAAAATTGCTTCCTTTTAAAACATAACTTTTAATGTATTATAGAACAATAAAATGTCCCCCAAAAATTTTTAAAAAATCCATTAAAATATAAAATTTGATATATACAGTGGTACTTTTTCAGTTTTCTTACATTGCACCCTTTTGGGTAAGATCAAAAATTTAAAATTTTTTTTTTCTAAATTACTGTACACCTGCACCCCATCTTAAAAGAAAAAAAAAACAAAAAAATGTAGATATTAGACAAGAAAAATAAAAATATCACAGGGCAAAGTATTCGGGACCCTTTGTGTGACACTATTTTCTCACATTGTCCCATTTCCTTCTCTCTTTCTTGACAGGTTCTACTACTTCTTTGGAGTCCACTGTGTTTAAAAAAACTGTTTTGGGACTTGTTAGGAAAGGCAAACAACTAATAAACTTCACAGCTCAAGTGCATTCAAGCACATAGTCTAAGGAAATGCCCCCAAGGGGCCAAAACAGAAAATTTTGGCAAGGCACAAATCTGGCCAAAGTTACAAAAAAATTTCTGCAGCACTCAACAACGGGGACCTTGGTGACAGAGGTAAAAGAACCCAAGATCACTGTCGAGCTCCAGAATGCAGTAGGGATGGGGGAAAGTTCACAAAGTCAAATACACTGCAGGGCCCCCCACCCGTTGGGGCTTTAGGCAGAGGTGCCAAGGAGCCCCTCCTCGAGCAAACATATGAAAATCGCAACAGTTTTGAAAAAAAATTCTTGAAGACTCCCGAAAAGAAAGTAAGATTCTCTAGTCTGATGAGACAAGATTAAACTTGTTGGGGTTAATTTTAAAACGGTTTGTGTGGGGAAAAAACCCGGGTTGCTCTCACCCCGCCCAATACAATCCCAAAAGTGAAACATGGGAGGGGAGCATCATGCTAGGGGGGTTTTTTTTCAGTGCGGGACAGAACGCCGGTTGCAGTTGAAAGAAATTGAATGCAGCCAATACAGAGCATCCGGATGAAAACTCTTCCGGGCGCTCTGACCCCAGAAAGGCCGAAGGTTCTTTTTCCAACAATACAAAACCCAACACCAATAAATAACAAACAGGTTTAGAAAAACCTGTGACCATGTGACCATTCTTGACTGGCCCGCCCCAGCCCGACCTAAACCCAATTGAGCATCCTGGGAGACTTGAAAATGGCTGTCCACCAACTTCACCATCCAACCCGAGGAATGGGGGGAAACGCAAGGAAGAATGGCAAGGGGCCCCAAACCCCGGTGTGAAAACTTGTTGCATCATTCCCCAAAAAGAATCATCGACTAGCTCAAAAACTGCCCTAAACCCAAAATGAGCAAAGGGGGCCGATATTTTAAGACCATGTGCTTTTCATTTTTTTGTTAAAAAATTTGAAAAAAAAATTACTTTTCTGTTTTTTTTTTCTTTCAAGATGGGGGGGGCAGAGTTACATTTAGAGCAAAAAAAAACTTTTTGGTCTTACCAAATTGGGGTGCAATTAAGAGTGAAAAATTTAAAGGGGTTGAAAATTTCCGACCCAGTTATACCTTTTTATATTTTTCCTGGATTTTAATCTTTAGGGGTACATTTTTATTGTTCTATGATACATTAAAAGTTATGTTTTAAAAGGAAGCAATTTTTTTTTTTCGTTTTGTAGCGAATATTTATCTGCCGATTTGAGTTATTTTGGGATTGGTTTTTTGCGAAGTTAGCTAACCCACAAAAACGGTCACAGGACGAGAAGTTTTTCATATTTTTCACCTTAAACAAAACGAAGTTTTGAATTTCTTTTTTGAAATCCGACCAAAAAAGATGTTACGGCCTAGCTAGACCCAAAAAATTTGGCTAAAAAATTACATTTAAAGTTTCAAACAACTTTAGAATCGAAAAAAAACAAAAACAGGGCACACAACGGAAAATTCAACTCTGAAAACAATAAACTTGCTGAATAAACAACCAATGTAAGAACGAAAATTCAAACATCTGTTACAGGTGATCTTGAATCAACTAAAACATTAAGCAAGACAGTCAAAAAGTAGCTTCAAAACTCACCACACCAAACTGATGCAGATTCCAGTTATTTCTTACGCACCAGTGGCTCGATACAGCTCCAAGTAGAAGCTTCTCCATGTACATTTTAATGGTTAAATAATATGTGGCAAACAGGGGAGATGTATAAGGGCCTATTTTTCTATGCTCTTGCCCTATTCTGCTCTATAGCAGAGTAAGCACTCCAAAAAAGGTGATCCAGCGTTGCTAAACTTGAAATCTCCTATTTACATCCTAATATGAGATCAATATAGCCCGTTATTACCAAAAATGCGTTTTGTCAAATAAGACACAACAACGGGCTCCAATGATTGTCAGGAGATAAATGCGGCATAGTTATCACCAAAGTACATCAATATTTTACATGTCCTCTGATGTACAAGTCAGCTGATGTTCAGACTTTATTAAATAAGCATGCAAGTCCTACCTAAAAGCTAATTAACCAATCATTACCAGGATCTGTTATTTACCCAGACTGATACCACAAATCGTGCATTACTTACTTCAGTTGGTAGCCTACAAACCACTAGAAAAAGATTTGGAAACTGTATCGATTTGATGTGGCAAGTTGTGAAGCTACTAAAGGGGTTTTCTCAACACAATTATTAGCTTGTAACATGTAGGGATAGGTAAATAAAGACTATTACCAAATAAATTGCTGTTTTGATTTTGCTTTAGTCAGGAGATACAGATTTTATTTCTTCTCAGAGTACACAAGTTTCTCTGGTTACCGACTACCTCTCCCTGCTCGCTCTCATCTCTAATTGCTCCAAGCTGCTGTGAGTCAGTTCGACCACGGTGAATAACTCCCTGCAGAGTCTTATTTCTAGCAATGGATTTTATTTACCTAACTAAATGAAAAAATGTCAGTCTTGAGAGCTCTGTAACCTTGTGTACTACACTTTTATAAATCTCCTGTAATGTCACTATAACAGGAATAGCTAGGAACAGCAGAACTGATATGCTAATAACTACTATAGAACCACCCACAGCCTAACCAAGAGTGTGTGTTTGAAGCTGGTTAGGGCTGTGAAACTGCATGTTGAGAAAACCTCTTTAAGCACACATCTGATATGTATCTGGATTTTAATCTTTAGTAGTAAATGTTATAGTCCTACAATACATCAAAGTTATGTTTTAAAAGGAAGGATTTTTATTGGTTTTATAGTGTACAGTGAAGGAAATAATTATTTGATCCCTTGCTGATTTTGTAAGTTTGACCACTGACAAAGACATGAACAGTCTATAATTTTAAGGGTTGGTTAATTTTAACATTGAGAGATAGAATATCCAAAATAAAATCCAGAAAATCACATTGTATAAATTTATATAAATTTTATTTGGATTTTGCTGAGAGAAATAAGTATTTGATCCCCTACCAACCATTAAGAGTTCTGGCTCCTACAGACCAGTTAGACGCTCCTAAGCAACTTGTTACCTGCATTAAAGAGCTGTCTTAAGTAGTCACCTTTATAAAATACTCTTGTCCACAAACTCCACTAATGAGTTAGACTCTAACCTCTGCAACATGGGCAAGACCAAAGAGCTTTCTAAGGATGTCAGAGACAAGATCACAGACCTGCACAAAGCTGGAATGGGCTACAAAACCATAAGTAAGACGCTGGGTGAGAAGACAACTGATCGTGCAATAGTAAGAAAATGGAAGAAATACAAAATGACTGTCAAATGATATCGATCTGGAGCACCATGCACAAATCTCACCTGTGGGGTACCCTTGATCATTGGGAAAAGGGGAGAGATCAGCCTAAAACTACACGGGGGGAACTTGTTAATGATTTCAAGGCAGCTGGGACCACGGTCACCAAGAAAACCATTGGTAACACATTACACTGTAATAGTTTAAAATCCTGCAGTGCCCGCAAGGTCCCCCTGCTCAAGAAGGCACATGTGCAGGCCCATCTGAAGTTTTCCAATGAACCCCTGGATGATTCTGTGAGTGATTGGGAGAAGTGTTGTGGTCAGATGAGACAAAAATTGAGCTCTTTGGCATTAAATCAACTCGCCGTATTTGAATGAAGAGAAATGCTGCCTATGACCCAAAGAAGACCATCCCCACTGTCAAGCATGGAGGTGGAAACATTATGTTTTGGGGATGTTTCTCTGCTTAGGTCACAGGACCACTTCACCGCATCAGTGGGAGAATGGATGGAGCCAAGTACCGTAAAATCGTGAGTGACAACCTCCTTCCCTCCCCCAGGAAATTTAAAATGGGTCATGGCTGGGTCTTCCAGCAAGTCAATGACCCAAAACATACAGCCAAGGCAACAAAGGAATGGTTCAAAAGGAAGCAGATTAAGGTCATGAAGTAGCCTAACCAGTCTCCAGACCTTAATCCCATAGCCTCAAACTCTTAATGATTTAGAGATGATCTGCAAAGAGAAGTGGACCAAAATTCCTCCTGACATGTGCGCAAACCTCATAATCAACAAGGTCTGGCTTCTGTGCTTGCCAACAAGGGTTTTGCCATCAATTATTAAGTCTTATTTTCCAAAAGGGATAAAATACTTTATTTCTCATTTAAATGCAAAATCCAAATAATTTATATAATTTAAAAACAATGTGATTTTCTAGATTTTATTTCCGAAATTCTAAACTCTCATGTTAAAATTAAACCTACCCCTAAAATTTATAGACTGTTCATGTCCTCAATCAGCAAGGATCAAATAATTATTTCCTTCACTGTAACTATGCTATTTTGCTAAAATGGTCAAGTCGTAACAAAAACAAATGTATAAATTTACCATATGCTGAAATAATGCCAAATATATATAATGTTTTAGTCCCAAAGTGTGTAGCTACATGTGTGATCAGTTTGGAAACTATTAAAGATAAATTTTCCCTTATTTTGATACAAATACCACTTATGTATGGGCATGTCCTCACGGCACAGAGCAAATACTGGTCGCTTTATCCGACCGGTATTTGCTCTGTTTTGGAGCAGTGTTCACGGCCGACAGCGAGGGGGGGGCTTTTTCTGTTGTTTTGCGGAGAAAAGCCCACCCCCCTTCGCATTCACATGTTCATGTTCCATCCCCAAAAAACGGGTTGAAGAATTAACGTGTTCAATGTTTCAATGGCGACCGCTGCATGGATTTTCCATTAACCGAAAACCGTCTGAAAAACCTGCCGTGGGGACATGCCTTACTGGTTTTACTTTTTTTCCTGAACTGACTTCTTGATTCTTGATTATGTTCAGGCTAGGCTGCTAGGGTCACATGCTACAGCAGCTTTATGTGGCTGAAACCATGTCTGTATGCAGCTGATCGTGACCATGGGAGTTCTCCGGCCAAGCAACAAGTTTTGTCAGTGACTACTCAGACAGCCCCAACTTGGCATCAGCATCCAAATTTTTGTCTCCAAAGGCTAACGGCACAGAATGTTTACCGCATTAAACAAACTACACTTAATGTCATATAAAGCTTTGACTTCAGGACCACCTACTGTAAATTTACGTGCCAAATTAACTTGTTGGTTTTCGTGTAACGTATATTTATGTCTATTCTTATGATTGTGTTCCTCACATCTGCCCAACTGCCTTGTAACTAAGAGCCCCTGGTCCTGGAGATATTATCAAGACCTGATTGGTCCAACCAGTTATGGCATTCATGATGGCAGCCATTTTTCCTGGGTTTTTGTTGCATAAAACCTTCTCCTGTCAGAGCGAGATTAGAGAAGTGAGAAAAACTGTTGTACAGGACAGACATATTTGGATAAAAGCAGGGCCTGGACAAGGCATTTTGGTTCCCTAGTTAAGTACAGCCAATGGCGCCCCCCCCTCTCTCCCCAAAAAATGCACCCTCACGCACACTATTTCCTCTCTCCCCATTTCCAGGGGCCTGTTTACTAAATTTCCTGCATATTCCACATAGCTCCAGTCCATCTCCTCAGCAGTCAGTGCACAATGAAAATCAGCCCTGACGAATTAGCTTTTTCAAAATCGCTCCCCTCCATATGACAGTGTAATACACCTAAATAGCAGTCACCAAAAATACACCAATACATGGAGCAAATCTACCAGACGAATGATTGTTACTAAAAAAAACCCTACAAAACCAAGACCCTAAACGATTACTACTTAAGGATCAAATAACCCTGCCAGACCCTGACCGAACGCGACCCCCACATGTGACTATCAGCTGTAGACAGGCTCTGATTACATATACCACCACCATACAGGGACCATATAGTGGTAGATATTAGTTGTATGTAGAAAGCTCTGCAGAAATAATAAGTGATTACACTGCAGTTACATTTAGTGACTCACAGGAGACCTCATTTCTGATCAGCGTCGTTCACTTTCCCTTTTCTTCTCCATCCGATCACACCTTCATGCAGAAATTTCTCCCGGGCCCAAAACTCGTCCCTGCAGATTTGGACACCAAATATCTTTGAATCCTCACATTTCCAGTAACTCCGTAATTATAGGTATTAAAGTCCCCTCAGTTAGACAGGTATATAGATATGTCCCCTCAGTCAGGCAGGTATATGTAATTTTTGTCCCCTTAGACCGTAGTAATAAAAAATAGGGGCACTCCAGGCAGGTATATAGATTTAAGGTCACTCTCAGGCAGGTATATAGATATAGGGTCACTCAGGCAGGTACATAGATATAGGGCACTCTCAGGCAGGTTACATAGCTATAGGGGCTCAGGCAGGTATAAAGGGGGCACACAGGCAGGTAAATAGCTATAGGGGCTCAGACAGGTATATAGCTAGGGGCCACAGGCAGGCGTATGGGGCCTCAGGCAGGCGTTTTAAAGGGGCTCAAGGCAGCCGTATAGGGGCTCAGGGGAGGCGTATAGGGGCAACAGGCAGGCGTATGGGGGCCAAAGGGAGGCGTAAAGGGGGCTCAGGCATGCGTATGGGGCCACAGGCAGGCAATAGGGGCCACAGGCAGGGCGTATGGGGCCACAGGCAGGTATATAGGGACCACAGGCAGGCGTATGGGGGCCACAGGCAGGCATATAGGGGCCACAGGCAGGCAAATGCAGCCACAGGCAGGTATATAGGGGCAACAGGCCGGACTATTGGGGCAACAGGCAGGCGTATGGGGGACACTGCCCGGCTTATGGGGCCACAGGCAGGTATATAGGGGCTTCAGGCAGGCATATGGGTCCACAGGCAGGCGTATGGGGCCACAGGCAGGTATATAGGGGCTACAGGCAGGCGTATCGGCGCCATAGGCAGGCATATGGGGCCATAGGCAGGTATATAGGGGCTACAGGCAGGCGTATGGGTGCCATCGGCAGGCGTATGGGGACACAGGCAGAAAATATAGGGGCCCCCAGGCAGCGTATGGGGGCCCACAGGGAGGTGTATGGGCCACAGGCAGGGATATTTGGGGGTACAGGCAAGGGCGTATGGGGGCCACAGGCAGGTATATAGGGGCTACAGGCAGGCGTATGGGGCCACAGGCAGGTATATAGGGGCTAATATAGGGCCCACAGGCAGGCATATGGGGCCCACAGGCAGGTATATGGGGGCCACAGGCAGGCGTATAGGGGCTACAGGCAGGTGTATGGGGCCACAGGCAGGCGTATGGGGGCCACAGGCAGGTATATTGGGGCTACAGGCAGGCGTATAGGGGCCACAGGCAGGTATATAGGGGCTACAGGCAGGCGTATGTGGCCACAAGCAGGCATATATGGGCTATAGGCAGGCGTATAGGGGCCACAGGCAGGCGTATGGGGGCCACAGGCAGGCGTATGGGGCCACAGGCAGGTATATAGGGGCTACAGGCAGGCGTATAGTGGCTACAGGCAGGCGTATAGGGGTACAGGCAGGCATATAGGGGCCACAGGCAGGCGTATAGGGGCCACAGGCAGGCGTATGGGGCCACAGGCAGGCGTATGGGGCCACAGGCAGGCAAAAATACCAACATTTATACTCGCCTTACCTGCTTCCCGGCCGTGCGCTCCTCTTCTTTTCCGGCAGCTACTCGGGCGCACGGCCTATGACGCGCTGTGCGCCCGAGGAGAGGCAGCGTCGCAATGACATCACTTCATCGCGACGCTGCCCAGCTGAGCCGCACGGTGCCGCGGCGGGTCCTCAGCGCAATGAGGACCCGGCGGCCCCGCTGTGTCGGCACTGCGGCTTACCGGAGGATCCAGCGATCCTCTGGTAAGCGGGTCCAACACTGTCTGCGGAGCAGGGAGCGCTCGCTCTCTGCTCCGCAGAAGCGGTCAAAGAGACCGCCGGCGCTTCAGGCCCATGACGAGCCCGGCGAGGTTCGTGCCCCTTAGGGATAGGCAGAGTAGGCGTCTTAGGTGATCGCCTATCTCTGCCTACCCGTCGTCCCGCCTCTGGCTAAAAGTAATTAACAATAAATGACTTCCTTCCTATCCCATGTAAATTAAGTCTAATGGCAGTCTTTAGACTTTAAGTCAGACTTGGACACTGCTCCACCAGCGCATCTGAGCTTTTACGACAGCCCAACACTGTACTGTGATTGTGAACTAAAATAGAATCTACTTATCTGTAAACCTAAATCCCCGCTACATGAGACAAAAAAAAGTGTGTATATATAATATATATAGTTGTGTGTATATGTATCTATATGTGTGTGTGTATATATATATATATATATATATATATATATAATATATATATATATATACACACACACATACACACACAGCATACCTCCAAGGAAGCAGTCAATGTGTAGAGCATCATAATAAATCAAGCATCATAATATAATATGATAGAAGAAATGGTAGCAGAGTATGAAACTAGCTTTACAGATTTAGATTTTAGTATCTGTCGGACATTGATCAAACCACTCCAGTGCTAACAGCAACTCCACAGTTCATCCAACATGTTGTATCTTGATATTTTGTGTTGAGATGTGTCTCTCAGAGGGAATTACTGCCATAACTTAGATACTCACTAAAGGATCAATAGCAAAAGAATATAAATGCAGCCAACTGGCAGAAACTTTCTCGTGACGTGGCCCACCTGACTGGCTTGGCACACTCAGTCCTTTTGCTTTTACTATTTATCATTTTGTGTGATATATATATGGCAGCTTTAGTTCCTTATCTTAAAGGACAGCAAATATCATGCTGGGACTTGGGGAATTAAAAGTTGCAGTATGCCACACTACCCATCCTTTGAAATAAGAGTGTGTGTGTTTATCTGTCATTGCTATAGCCCTCACCCTCTCTGTAAGAACTTGTGGCTCCTTTTCCTCCTCTGTGGTGTGTTTCTTGGGGTGTGTGTGTGTGTGTGTGTGTGTGTATTTATACACACCTGTACCTTGCCTTATACACACACAACTGTACCTTGCCTTATACACACACAACTGTACCTTGCCTTATACACACACACCTGTACATTGCCTTCGCCATTATATATAATGTCCATAAATATTTGGACAGAGATGACATTTTTCTAATTTTGGTTCTGTACATTACCACAATGAATTTTGAACAAAACAATTCAGATGCAGTTGAAGTTCAGACTTTCAGCTTTAATTCAGTGGGTTGAACAAAATGATTGCATAAAAATGTGAGGAACTAAAGCATTTTTTAAAAAAAATCCTTTAATTTCAGGGGCTCAAAAGTTATCAAACAAATTAAATAATTGTAAATAAAATGTTAATTTCTAATACTTGGTTGAAAACCCTTTGTTGGCAATGACTGCCTGAAGTCTTGAACTCATGGACATCACCAGACGCTGTGTTTCCTCCTTTTTAATGCTCTGCCAGGCCTTTACTGCAGTGGTTTTCAGTTGCTGTTTGTTTGTGGGCCTTTCTGTCTGAAGTTTAGTCTTTAACAAGTGAAATGCATGCTCATTTGGGTTAAGATCAGGTGACTGACTTGACCATTCACGAATATTCCACATCTTTGCTCTAATAAATTTCTAGGTTGCTTTGGCTTTATGTTTTGGGTCATTGTCCATCTGTATTATGAAATGCCGACCAATCAGTTTGGCTGCATTTGGCTGGATTTGAGCACACAGTATGTCTCTGAATACCTCAGAATTCATCTGGCTGCTTCTGTCCTGTGTCACATCATCAATAAACACTAGTGACCCAATGCCACTGGCAGCCATGCAAGCCAGAGCCATCACACTGTCTCTGCCGTGTTTTACAGATGATGTCGTATGCTTTGGATCATGAGCTGTACCACACCTTAGCCATACTTCCTTTCCATCATTCTGGTAGAGGTTGACCTTTATTTCATCTGTCCAAAGAATGTTATTCCACAACTGTGCTGACGTTTTTATATGTTTTTTTTTAGCAAAATCCAGTCTAGCGTTTTTATTGTTGAGGCTTATGAGTGGACTGCACTGTGCAGTGAATACTCTGTATTTACTTTCATGCACGCATGTCTTCTCTTTATGGTAGATTTGGATATTAATTTTCCTACATCCTGGAGAGTGTTGTTCACTTGGTTGGTTGTTGTGAAGGGTTTTCTCTTCACCATGGAAATTATTCTGTGATCATCCACCACTGTTGTCCTCCATGGGTGTCCAGGTTTTTTGCATTAATGAGTTTACCGGTGCTTTCTTTCTTTCTCAGGATGTACCAAACTGTAGATTTTATCACTCCTAATATTGTAGCAATTTCTCAGATGGGTTTTTTCTGTTTCCGCAGCTTAAGGATTGCTTGTTTCATCTGCATGGAGAGCTCTTTTGACCGCATGTTTTCTTCACAGCAAAATCTTCCAAATGGAAGCAACACACCTCAGATCAACTCCATGACTTTTATCTTCTTAATTGAGAATAACTTAACAAAGGAATTGGCCATACCTGCCCATAAAACAGCCTTTGTGTCAATTGTCCAATTACTTTTGGTCCCTTTAAAAACAGGATGGCTCATGTTAAGGAGCTGAAACTCCTTAACCTTTCATCCAATTTGAATGTAAATACCCTCAAGTGAAGGTTGAAAGTCTGTACTTTATGTCCATTATATAGCTAAAATGTGAATATGTTTCAGTGAACCGTAAAAAAAAATGTTGTGTTCGTGTTGAAACATATACACTCACCGGCCACTTTATTAGGTACACCATGCTAGTAACGGGTTTGAACCCCTTTTGCCTTCAGAACTGCCTCAATTCTTCGTGGCATAGATTCCACAAGGTGTTGCAACGATGCTCAATTGGTACCAAGGGGCCCAAAGAGTGCCAAGAAAATATTCCCCACACCATGACACCACCGCCACCAGCCTGAACCGTTGATACAAGGCAGGATGGATCCATGCTTTCATGTTGTTGACGTCAAATTCTGACCCTACCATCCGAATGTCGCAGCAGAAATCGAGACTCATCAGACCAGGCAACGTTTTTCCATCTTCTACTGTCCAATTTCGATGAGCTTGGGCAAATTGGAGCCTCAGTTTCCTGTTCTTAGCTGAAAGGAGTGGCACCCTGTGTGGTCTTCTGCTGCTGTAGCCCATCTGCCTCAAAGTTCGCCGTACTGTGTGTTCAGAGATGCTCTTCTGCCTAACCTTGGGTTGTAGCGGGTGGCTATTGAGTCACTGTTGCCCTTTCTATCAGCTCGAACCAGTCTGGCCCATTCTCCTTTGACCTCTGGCATCAACAAGGCATTTCCGCCCACAGGACTGCCGCTCACTGGATGTTTTTTCTTTTTTCGGACCCTTCTCTGTAAACCCTAGAGATGGTTGTGCGTGAAAATCCCAGGAGATCAGCAGTTTCCTGAAATACTCAGACCAGCCTTCTGGCACCAACAACCATGCCACGTTCAAAGGCACTCAAATCACCTTTCTTCCCCATACTGATGTTCGGTTTGAACTGTAGGAGATTGTCTTGACCATGTCTACATGCCTAAATGCACTGAGTTGCCGCCATGTGATTGGCTGATTAGAAATTAAGTGTTAACGAGCAGTTTGGACAGGTGTACCTAATAAGTGGGCCGGTGAGTGTATATCGACCTGTGTCTGCGTCTGTTTGTGGGTGTGTGTATGGGTGTGTATATATACATCTATATATATATATATATATATATATATATATATATATTGGGACAGACAACATTTTACTAATCTTGGTTCTGTACGTGTGTGTGTGATGGTATATAGTTATATATATATATATATATATATATATATATATATATATGTTTATGTATATATATATACACACATGTACACAGTATGTAAGCAGAGCTGTTTCTTGGGGTAGGTGATCACCCACGGCAACCCTCCCCCCTTTTACTTCACATGGCACCCTGAGTGGTGGCGCGCCCTGAGAATTGGCCCTGCCTATATTATAAAGTGGGAGATGGAACACATTTTGCTATGTTTGCTTATTTGGCAAAAGGCTATTGTTGTATTTGGGCATTTTAACCAGTACTCATCACTGTTATGTGTAAAGAACTGAACATGTTGGACTGCATGGTAGTAGTAACTAGTAGTTACCCGGTTTCACAACTTAATCGCTAATGTCAGCTTGGAGAACAGCTTTGGACTTTGCAGTCTTAGCGGTTCCACTGTTTAGCTGAGACTGCAGTTGTGCCTAAGTCTGTTGGGGAGGTTTAGCAGCTCACTGTTGGCTGTGAAATATCTGTTCTGAGTGGATACGGGCTTTAGTCTGCTGTTTGTTTCCCATTGAAACAGCAGTCATGTCTCAGTCTCTTGGGTCGGGGGGCTTCAGTAGCACGCTGTTGACTGAGACACATCTAATTTTTGTGAATATATCAATAACAGTAGGTCCTTAAGAGATTAAACTCTCCGTATGTGCCATCTTTGGTGCTGATTGGTCCAATCGTTTGGCCATGCATAAAAAACAGACAACAGAAATCTATTTTTATGACTAGAAAGATGAAAAATCTTACTGAGAACAGATATGAAATCAATCTCCTTCTAACGTCATAAGCAAAGGTCATTGAATTGAGAAGAGAGATGTCCGCATTTAAATCAATCGGTTATAGCAAAGCTTAAAAACAAATACTCAAGATAAGTTAAAAACCGCTACAAAGATAGAGGAGTTGTAGGATAGGTTGTGAATGAAAGGACTTTCTAAAGCTTCTATGCAGCTGAGAGTGTGGTAATGACTTATTGTTTCTCATTATGCTGAACTGAACTTCCCATATGCTTCCAAAATTAAAATGTAGAATTAATTTACTTGAGATTGCCAGGTTAAGTTGTCCCTTAATTGAACTTGCCCTGCAATGAACCGTATGGGATTATTAAGAATAAACCAAACCACTCTGTCTCATCAGGGGTTCCAACACGGAATATTAAAATGAAATGTATGTGTGGGTTGTTGTACTGTCTGAACATGTGCCAAGCCAACACGCCTGGAATTTATACGACTTCCTCACCCCCTCCCACCCCCCACCCAACAATCATGTCGAAGAGCCCCTGGCCGGAAAAATCAACACTTACTAATTCATTATTCATACAAACGTAACCAAGCAACTGAAATCAGCTGGTGGATGGACTTGACGAAACGTTGGTTACCAAGTAGACCCTTGACACAAGCTAGGAAATATATAAGAAAAAACAAAGATTTGTAACAAACAGCAAAGGCTAAGAAGGCAGTGGTGGACGCCGATAAGTGTTACTATGAAGTAGGATAAAGCCACTGTATGGATCTTGAACGAAAGACATCGTTGCTGTTATTTTTGAGATAGTGGAGTACCATGCAGCAGTTATATAGTCTGGATCTCCACAAAGGGAGCAAAATGTATCTGTTTCTAAATTTTTGTGAATATCAGTGTTTTAAACATGGAAATTCACTTATAATGTGGGTGTCTTGCAAAAAGACAGATAGCTGTATTTGCTTTAAAGGGAACCTGCCACACTGGGCATGCTATTGAATCTACCAGCAGCATTTTATAGAGCGAGAGAAGTTAAGTTTGATGTACAATTTTGTGGGGAATTTGTAATTCATTCATTTAAATTTCTGCTTAACTTTAGTTAAAAAGTCCAGTAGGTGGGCTTATCAGTGATTGACAGCTATGTCTGTCTGTATACACATGCAAGGAAGGCTGTCAGTAACTGATAAGACCATCCCCTGGACTCCTTAGCAAAAAATAAAAAAATGAGTAACAAGCTCTACTGATTTTTCTTCCCACAAAACCATAAATCAGTCTGCTCAGCTCTTCCTGCTCTAAAACGTGCTGCAGGCAGATCCAATAGCATGTTTAGTGTGACAGGTTCCCTTTAAGGAAAGACATTGACTCAATTGATTAACTACTAATCAAAGAAGAAATCGTAGAAGAAAGATAAAGCAGTTTTTTCTTCTTTCTTGTATAAGCATCCCGACGGGAGCAGATTCCTCCTTTACGCTGTGCTAGTTTTCATTGAAGAGTACAACAATTACAGATAAAGGCATCTTTCTTTGAAACGCAAATGATGATCTCGGGTTATTTGTGAAAACATCTAATTATAATACAGTCTGCTTGCTTCGGATATTCTGTTCAGCAAGTGGCAATAGAAAATATCTGAAGTGGTAAGAGGCAATTTTTTAACCACTGCCTTTTACATGTCTATGTCAATAGATGGGGCCATTTAGGTTTATGTATCTGCACGCATACTACACCTTATCTCCTCTTCATGTTATTAATAATGCATCTGTGATGTTAATGTGAACTTATTCCTTCATCTGACTACTCGGCCACAATGACTGCCTGAGTGCCAGCTTTTCTAGATACCATTCAGTGCTTCCAAGGTGTTTGCTGAGCATGAAGTTTTGCTTGTATAGAAAGTTTAATTGCTTTTTTGCACAATTTTACTAAATATATGAACCATTTCTTCTAAAATGAGCAGATTTTCTATAGCTGTGTACATCTTATATAAAGACTCATCTTGTCCATAAATAACATTTCCCACTAATAATAATGCAAAATACAATTTTGCTGTCAGATTACTACAGATTTTCTCTGCTCTGGTTTAAACCTGCTGTTCCAATAATTCTAAACTCCTTACTGATCAATGCACCAGTCCGTTCATTGATTTTACTTCTCTTTCTGTCTTATTGGCTTTGCTCTAAGTGTTGCAGGTCCATTTAATCTGATTTAAGTTGTCTTGCATTAATCAGGTTCTCATAAATAGCCTGACACAGTGATGAACTATGTGCAGTTCTATTCCTAGGCTGTTTATGTATAAATCATGGTATAAATATATTAGACAGTCGTCCTTGTTTTAGGTATATTGTATAAAGTGAATACTGTATATACTCGAGTATAAGCTGACCCGAATAGAAGCCGAGGCACCTAATTCTGCCTCAAAAAACTGGGAAAGCTTATTGACTCGCGTATAAGCCTAGGGTGGAAAATGCAACGGCTACTGCTAAATTTAAAAAATAAAAATGGATACCAATAACATTACATAGGCAGGTTTAGGCAGTTTAATGTCCCCCACAGGCAGTATAGGCAGTTTAATGTCCCCCACAGGCAGGTATAGGCAGTTTAATGTCCCCCATAGGCAAGTTAATTTTTGAGCAAGCAGTTTAATGTTCCCATAAGCAGGTATAGGCAGTGATTAATTTTTCCCCAAAAGCAGGGTTTAAAGGGGAGTTTTAATGTCTCACATAGGCAGATATATGTCCCCCACAGGCAGGTATAGGCAGTTTATTGTCCCCCATAGGCAGGTATATGTCCCCCATAGGAAGATAGAGGCAGGTATAGGCAAGATTTTTTAAAGAAATTAAAAATACAAGTACTCACCTTTCCCCGCTTCTCTGATGGACTCCGTCTTCTGGCACAGGCTGCGTGATGTCATCAATCTGCTTGCGGCCTTCCAGAGTCCTGTTGCGGAGCAGGGAGCCGCATACAGCTGAAGAGATCGCCGTCGGCGCCTAGGCCATGGCAGCGTCTAGACGCAGACGGTGACTCTCGAGTATAAGCCAAGTAAGGCTTTTTCAGCACATTTTTTGTGCTGAAAAACTCAGCTTATACTCGAGTATATATGGTAATTCTCATATATATTTTGGCAAGTTACTGAAATCTGAAGTGGTCAGCATCAAAAACATCATTAAATACTAAAATAATATGTTATCTGTGTTATGGGCAATCTTAAAGGAAGCCTGGCAGCTGCTTTATGCCTGAATAGCAGGCAGCATGAAATAGCTGCAGGTTACTCGGTCTCAACCTTGTGGGTTTTACCCTGAAATTCTGAGGCATTTCAGGTAAAACACCCGGTGAAGTTGGAAGAGAGAGCTGTCCGCTTAGCTGAGGGGGCAAAAGAGAAGCCACACAACAGACTAGTCTCTCCCGGCCACTGTGTCTTTTTCCCCATGACTGGATCACAAGGTTGAGATCGGGTAACCTGCAGCTATTTTATGCTGCATGTAGTTCAGCTAGCATAAAGTAGCCGACAGGCTTCCTTTAACATTGCACATAAGACTGATAACCAACAATATTGAATTCTTTTTTTAATGCTGACCATTTCAGATTGCAGTAAATTACCAACATTAAACCTGGAATACTTTTGATCCCTGTGAAATAATTCTTGAGCATCTCTGCATGTTATACTGCATGTATAACTGTTTACACCAATACAGGTGTTCTGGTTAAAAGTATTGCTTGTGGGGGGAGGTGACAGCTCTCCAGGCATGAGAACTGTCCATTGCAGGAGGTATGCAGAGCTGTGACATCCTCTCCCTCCTTCTGCTCACACAGAATAATGATGACAACTCAGGAGGGAGCAGGGAGGGGGTGTGCTGATGTCCCCAGTATTCACTGAGGGAAGACCCGCCTACTGGGAGGAGAGACCCGCCCCCGGATTTGAAGCTGTAAGAGAGAGAAAGCTCAAGATACCTATGAAAGCCTGTACAAAGAAAACCCCTTTAATTACATGATCGTATTCATAAAAATAATAGTTCACCCCCTTTAATTCTAATACTGATCATATTTTGTTTTCTGCTAACCTTTTGTCTAAGTTGGCTTTAATATTCAGTTCTGTTTGGCAAGAACTGAAAACTGATTTGTGCAAAGTTATAAAGTTTTATTTGTAATTTCAGAGAAAAACTTGTTATTGTATAGCCAAAACTAAAATTACAGGGAGGCCACTTTCCTTAGGCAGTTTTGATCTGTTTCTGAGCAGAAAAACAAAAAAGTATCAAACATCATATTTTCTGAACAGGTTTCTGGTTGCACCAAGGCTTTTTATTAGGTCAGATGTGATTGAAGGCATCCTACTTCCAGTTGGGGGCAGGGCTGTGGAGTCGGTGCCTATTTTGCAGGAGTCGGAGTCGTCATAAAAGGGACCGACTCCGACACCCAAAATATATAATAAGTTGGTCAAGTTAGTTTGATGCAAAGAGCAAGAGGCATTGGGTTTCCCGGGCCCGTGCTACTGCCCATATCTTCAGCCTCATCACATGAGGAGTGATAAGTGATGACAATGGAGCATGCAAAGCGCTTTCCCCAGGGAAAAGATTGCGATCCCATGACACACAAATTTTAGCAACATTTTTCACCTGCTTTCAAAGAAGTAGAAAAGTTCAACCATTCATCAAAACTGACTGTGGATGAGGCAATTCCTTTATACCTTGACATTGTTAGAGATGTTGCCCCTGTGGTCACCGCGTTGCCCCAAGTTAGTGTAGAGAGGCCGTTCTCTAGCCTGGAAATAATGGAATCAGGGTGTGAGGTCATTTATGCAGGATCTGATGGAGGCAATACTATTTCTCAGAACAAATTCAGAGGGCTCCACAAATGTTCCTGCAGTGTTTTGCATTTTTTTACATTTTTTTGTGTTCTAAAGTCATATCCAATAAATATATTTTACACTGACAAGTAAAATGGTAACAATGTTTTGAATTTGTGACTTTCAGGCTCCATATCTCTCCATCCACTACAGCTTTGTACATGAGGCTACTGTACTTTTATATACAGTCATCTTACCTTCTTATCATAAATTTGACTTGCAAGTATTTTTGCATCTGCTTCGTTCTGCAGATTCTTTCCTGTAACTGCTTAGTTACAGTTTTGCTCCAAAAAATCAAAATGTTAATTTTTATTATTTTGTTAGTATTTGGGAAATCCACCTTTTGGTTTTCAATACTGCCTGAATCCTTCTGGGCTCTGAATCAGATTCAAGCATATCTTGACCAAAATCTGATCCCAGGTCTCTTCTACACATTTCTAATGTTGGTGAATACTGGACTTGGATACAAATACAGCTTTTTCTTCAGCTCTACCCAGAAGTGTTCAAAAGATCAAAACATTGTTACCCTTTTGCTTGTCAGTGTCTGTTCTACCTAAATAGCTTGATTATTGTATCATAAGGTGATAAACAGCCTGATGTTACCATTTTACTACAGTAAAGTTATCACATAAACATGCGCCGTGTATGAGGGAGTCGGAGGTTTGGGAAATTGAGGAGTCGGGGCTTTAGCTTGCCGACTCCACAGCCCTGGTTGGGGGCACCAGAGACCTCGCTCCCAGACCTTATTTACATATTACATTTTCCCAGGGAGTATTGCATGGCCAACTTTATGTTGGTCGCTTCAATTAGAAACTTTACACCCATATAGTTACTATAGTTAGTGGCCTCTCAACAACCCATCCGAAACCCTGTTCTGCACTGACCATGGGGAAACACTACAAAACAGCTGTCTGTGGATAGATTTTTTGATATGGAAGAGTTACATACTTGGTTTAAAATACCCAGTCATGTTTCAAACCTCTTTAATGGGTTGGATGTGACATTTCTAGGAGGGACTCCAGAGACATAACTCTTTCCTAGAGCTTATTTGCATTTTTGATTTTCCCACGGAGCGTTGGGTTTCCTATAAGTCTCCATACATCTTTATGATTTTCTCCTCAAGGAGAAACATTACGTTGTAGAGGTTTTTGTTTGTGATGTCTGCTCTTTTCCTAGCAATGTATGTTAAACACCAATTAACTCAACAGGATAAACTTGTTTCATTACGGGAATCATGTAACTGCACCCTTTGCTATTAATCTAACTGCCTACCATGAGCGTCAACTTTTCTTCTAGTTGCACTTCAGAGTAATCTAGAGTGCTCAGTAATTTTGCAAATCTAATAAAATTGTAGTAAAGCTAAATCTAGACTGTATTAGAAAACATATTCTTGTGGTTGAGATTGTGGTTGTAATGAAGAATCATGCCACACTCAAGTAAATTACTCAAATTCAGGACTATTTTAGTTCGGTTAGCCTGTACTTTTCTTAAAGGGAACATGTCAGGAGGTTTATGCTACCCTATCTGAGAACAGGATGTGACCGAGGGAGAGAAGCTGAGTTATGTGATACAGTATCTCACAAAATTGAGTACATCCCTCATATTTTTGTAAATATTGTATTATATATTTTCATAGTACAACACTGAAGATATGGCACTGATATATAAATAAAGATTATAATTATTATTACGCCAACAAATTCCACAGCACTTTACAATTTAGAGGGTATAATTACAGACAAAAAGACAGACCTTACACCGTAAAAGCTACTTACAGATGAGCTACAAGGGGTGAGGGCCCTGCTCGCTAGAGCTTACAATCTATAATGGTGTATGGGAGAGACGAAGGGTGAGAAGTGCTAAGTTTACAATGGTCCAACCATGTTTCATAAATATGGGGTGGTTAATCTAAAAATTTGGTGAACCTGCCACCCTGACAGTACATCTATATACAGATAAGTGCCTGTGATTGCCCTAGTCTAGGGAGTGACAAAAGTGTGTGATAGAAGGTCGGGGTTAGCAATTAGGGGTTTTGGTAGGTCTGCCTAAAAGATGTATTTTCAGGGCACTCTGGAAACTATGAAGATTAGGATATGCAGTATGGTCCGTGGTATAATGTTCCAGAGAACTGGTGCAGCACTTGTGAAATCTTGGAGACGGGCATGGGAGGTTCGGATGATTGTGGTCTGTAGTTTGATATCAGCAGCAGAGCAGAGAGAGCGGATAGGGTGGTAGACCGAGATGAGGGAGGAGAGGTAGGGGGGGTGTCGCGCTGTGGAGGGCTTCATAGGTGAGAGTGATGAGTTTATATGGTATCCTGTACTGAATGGGCAACCAGTGCATTGAACAACACATGGTAGAGGCATCAGTATAGCGGCTGGAGAGAAATATGAGCCTGGCTGCTGCATTCAACACAGATTAGAGAGAGGAGAGTTTTCAAAGAGGGAGACTGATAAGCAAGGAGTTACTGTAGTCAAGACGAGAAAGAATAAGAGCAACAATGAGGGTTTCAGTTGTTTCCACAGTGAGAAAAGGACGAATTCTGTAGATGTTCTTGAGGTGCAGGTGAAAGGAGTGGGAAAGGGATTGGACATAGGGCGAGAAGGACATATCTGAATTTAGTATAACCCCAAGGCAGCGGGCCTGCTGCCTAGGAGTTATGGTGGTACCACACACTGAGGTGGAGTTGGTTAGTAGATGGCGGAAAGACAAGAAGTTCAGTTTTAGTGAGGTTTAGTTTAAGATGGAAAGAGGATATGATGTCAGAGACAGCGGACAGTCACTGGTGTTTTGTAGCAGGGCAGGAGTGATGTCTCGGGAAGAGGTTTATAGATGAGTGTCATCAGCATAAAGATGGTACAGAAAGCCAAATCTGCTGATGGTTTGTCCAATGGAGGTGTATAGATTGAAAAGAGGAGAGGACCAAAAACCGATCCCTGGAGAATCCCAACAGGAAGAGGAAGTGAAGAAGTAGAAACTGCAAATGTGACAATGAAGGAGCGGTCAGAGTTGTAGGATGATAACCAAGATAGCGTTGTCTTGAATGCCGTTGGTGCTGAGCTTGCTGAGGAGCAGATGGTGATCAACAGTGTCAAATGCTGCAGAGATATCCAAAAGAAGCAACAACAAGTAGTTGCTCTGAGATTTAGCAGTGAGGAGGTGAATAAAAACTTTAGCTAGAGCAGTTTCTATGGAGTATCAAGTGCAGAAACCTGATTGCAGAGGCTCAAGAAGAGAGATAATGGATTAGGCGAGAGTAGACCAAGCGTTCCAGGAGTTTAGAGATGAATGGCAGGTTAGAGACTGGTCGGTAGTTAGCAGCTTAGGATGGGTCCAGAGAGGGATTTTTTAGTAAAGCAGTTATAGCAGCGTGTTTAAAGGAAGATGGAAATATCCCAGTGGAGAGAGAGGTTACAGACTGCAGTTAGGTGAGAGTGGACAGCCAGAGAAATGGACTGGTCAAGGTGAAAGGGAATGGGGTCCCTAGAGCAGGTAGTAGGGCGAGCAGACAAGAGAAGCCTGGACACTTCTTCTGTCGTCGGGTCAAAGGCTGAAAGCAGATTAGAGGACGTGTGGGGAGGGACAGGATGGGTAATTGATACAAAGTAAAATATTTACTGTACAACTTGTATGCCAAATTTGCTCTGCTATACCCTCAAAGTAACTCAACACACAGCTATCAATGTCAAAACCACTAGCAACAAAAGTAAACAAGTAAGTGAAAATGGACAAATTGTGCCCAAAGTGTCAATATTATGCGTAGCCCAAATTATTTTCCAGCACTGCCTTAACTCTCTTCGACATGGATGTCACCAGAGCTTCACAGGTTGCCACTGGAATCCTCTTTCACCCCTTCATGATGACATCACAGAGCTGGTGGATGTTAGAGACCTTGCGCTCCTCCACCTTTCGTTTGAGGTTACCCCACAGATGCTCAGTAGGGTTGAGGTTTGGGGACATGCTTGGCCCATCCAGCACCTTTACCCTCATGTTCTTTAGCAAGGCAGTGGTGGTCTTGGAGGACCAGGTTCCTAAGGGAGGGAAATCATGCTGTTCTTCGGTATGTCACAGTGCATGCTGGCATTCATGGTAACCTCAATGAGCTATAGCTCCCCACAGCTGACAGCACTGCTGTAGCTCCAAATCATGACACTTCCACCACCATGCTTGACTGTAGACAAGACTGACTTGTCTTTGTACTCCTCACCTGGTTGCCGCCACACATGCTTGACACCATCTGAACCAAATAGGTTTACCTTTGTCTCCTCAGATACAGAGCATGGTTCCAGTAATCTAGAAACTGTTTGAGGCCTTTCTTGTGCAGCTTCTTTAGAAGAAGCTTTCTTCTGGGTCAACAGCCATGCAAACCAATTTGATGCAGTGTGCAGCGCATGGTATGAGCTTTTAAACCCTGCAGCAATGCAGACAGCACTGATACGTCTATTTTGAAAAGACAATCTCTGGATATGATGCTCAGCACGTGCACTTAACTTACTTGGTTGACCATGGCGAGGCCTGTTCTGAGTGGAACTTGTCTTCTTAAACCGCTGTATGATCTTGGCCACCATGCTGCAGCTCAGTTTCAGGGTGTTGGCAATCTTATAGCCTAAGTGATTTTTATGTAACGCAGCAATTTGTTTTTTCAAATCCTCAGCATTCTTTATCATAAGGTGCCATGTTAAACTTCCAGTGTGAGAGTGTGTGAGAGAAATAACAGCAAATTTAACACTCCTGAAGTTATCTGAAGATATCAATTCTGCCTTATTTGAAAGACCAAGAGTGCAGTGATCAAGTGGATGAGCTCTTACAGCGATTACATGCAAAAATGTTTATACTGCCTGCCTTTGCTATCTGTGTTTGCTTTGTGCAGATTCTCCAGTGTATTTTTATGAGATTCAACCTGAGATTTCTTCCTCCTAAATGTACTAGTTGACAAGAAAAACCCATCACAAGATGATAGCTTGAAGCTGCATCTCATTGGAATACAATAGGACTCTGCAGTGAGTAGAGGTCAGAACTTCTGTGTCATTAATCAGTCACTTGCTGCTCTTAAATAAGATTCAAAGCAGATCAAGTACAATGTACTGAAAATCCCCTACTTTGACTCTTTAAAGGCAGAGGTAAAATGGAACATGTAGACTGTGTTAGAAAAACCATATCAGAGGGTAAAAATCAAAATGGCAGAAAAATTAAAATACTCGGCTGCTGATAAGACTTTGAACTTAGAAAGAAACGAGATAGGAAGATGAAACTTTACATTTATTCCACATACTCTCCACTGATGTCAACACACTTCTTACATCGGTATTCCAAGTTCTGTAAGCCTTGCAAAAAGAAGGATTTCAGTTGTGCCTCAAACCAGTCATCCGAAGCAGCCATGGCATCAGAAATGGTGTGAAATTTGGTACCCTTGAGGTGTTTCTTCAGGTTTGGAAACAGATGATGACAGTCGGAGGGAGCTAGATCTGGTGAATAAAGTGGGTGGTCAACCAGCTGGAAGCCTAGCTCCAACAGTTTTGCCGTGGACGCTTGTACAGTGTGAGCGGAGGCGTTGTCTTGCAGGAACAAGATTTCTTTGGACAGCTTGCCGTGCCTTTTGGCCTTCAGAGCTGCCTTCAATTGGTCCAAAAGTTCAGTGTAATACCTTACAATGATGGTGGAACCATTTTGAAGGTAGTCCACTAGCAGCATGCCCTCGTTATCCCAGGACACAAACGCCATCACCTTAGTGGCTGATTTTTTCACCCTGAATTTCTTTGGATGAGGAGAACCACTGTGCATCCACTCTTTTGACTGCTCCTTGGTTTCAGGGTCATACAAATAAATCCAGGTCTCATCCATAGTGACCAGTCGATCCAGGAAGTTCTTATCAGTCTGGAAACACTGGCAAATGGACCGTTTTCATTCGCATGCTTTTCTGATCTGTTGTCAAACATTTGGGGATCCACTTTACAGATAGCTTCTTCATGTTCAAATGTTCATGGATAATGACTAGAGATGGACGAATTGATTCTAACGAAGTGGAATTCGTTTAGAATTTCAGGAAAACTTCGGTCCTGAACGAAGTCGAACTTTGGGGTACTTCGCGTGAACGAAGTGTGCTTTTGATTGATAAAATGGCTGCAAGCACATGGCGTTACATGGGGCAAAGAACTCTGGGAGGAAGAAGGGCATAGCCTGCATGACATGTGCAGAGATTAAGCCAATACGAGACCGGCGGGATTCTGTGACGTCACCACACTATATACAGTCATATGAAAAAGTTTGGGCACCCCTATTAATCTTAATCATTTTTAGTTCTAAATATTTGGGTGTTTGCAACAGCCATTTCAATTTGATATGTTTTATAACTGATGGACACAGTAATATTTCCGGATTGAAATGGTTTATTGTACTAACACAAAATGTGCAATATGCATTAAACCAAATTTTGACTGGTGCAAAAATTTGGGTACCCTTATCATTTTATTGATTTGAATACTCCTGACTACTTTTTACTGACTTTCTGAAGCACAACATTGGTTTTGTAACCTCACTGAGCTTTGAACTTCATAGCCAGGTGTATCCAATGATGAGAAAAGGTATTTAAGGTGGCCAGTTGCAAGTTGTTCTCTATTTGAATCTCTGTGAAGAGTGGCATCATGGGCTCCTCAAAACAACTCTCAAATGATCTGAAAACAAAGATTGTTCAACATAGTTGTTCAGGGGAAGGATACAAAAAGTTGTCTCAGAGATTTAACCTGTCAGTTACCACTGTGAGGAACATAGTAAGGAAATGGAAAACCACAGGGACAGTTCTTGTTAAGCCAGAAGTGGCAGGCCAAGAAAAATATCAGAAAGGCAGAGAAGAAGAAGGGTGGAAACAGTCAAGGACAATCCACAGACCACCTCCAAAGAGCTGCAGCATCATCTTGCTGCAGATGTGTCACTGTGCATCGTCAACAATACAGCACACTTTGCACAAGGAGAAGCTGTATGGGAGAGTGATGCGAAAGAAGCCGTTTCTGAAAGCACGCCACAAACGAGTCATCTGAGGTATGCAAAGCACATTTGGACAAGCAGCTTCATTTTGGAAGAAGGTCTGTGGACGATGAAACAAGATTGAGTTGTTTGGTCATACAAAAAGGCGTTATGCATGGCGTCCCAAAAACACAGCATTCCAAGAAAAACACTTGCTACCCACTGTAAAATTTTGGTGGAGGTTCCATCATGTTTTGGGGCTGTGTGGCCAATGGCGGCACCGGGAATCTTGTTAAAGTTGAGGGTCGCATGGATTCAACTCAGTATCAGCAGATTCTTCAGAATAATGTACAAGAATCAGTGATGAATTTGAAGTTACGCCAGGGATGGATATTTCAGCAAGACAATGATCTCAAACATAGCTCCAAATCTACTCAGGCATTCATGCAGAGGAACAATTACAATGTTCCGAATGGCCATCCCAGTCCCCAGACCTGAATATCATTGAACATCTGTGGGATACTTTGAAGCGGGCTGTCCATGCTCGGCGACCATCAAACTTAACTCAACTTGAATTGTTTTGTAAAGAGGAATGGTCAAAAATACCTTCATCCAGGATCCAGGAACTGATTAAAAGCTGCAGGAAGCGACTAGAGGCTGTTATTTTTGCAAAAGGAGGATCTACTAAATATTAATGTCACTTTTCTGTTGGGGTACCCATACTTTTGCACCGGTCAAATTTTGGTTTAATGCATATTGCACATTTTGTGTTAGTACAATAAACATCATTTTAATCCGGAAATATTACTGTGTCCATCAGTTATTAGATATATCAAATTGAAATGGCTGTTGCAAACACCCAAATATTTAGAACTATAAATGATTAAGATTAATAGGGGTGCCCAAACTTTTTCATATGACTGTAAGTCCGGGCGCGGCGCTGGGAGCTCATACCGCTCTCACTGTACTGATTAGGGAAGGTGCTGCCGCGGCTGCTTATGATAGCAGATACTAAAGAACTCATTTTTATACAGCGATTTTTGGGGGGTGTCTCAGCTTGTATCAGAGACTGCTTTTCTTAACGTTCTATTTCTGATTTTGTGGGGTATTGGATCTGAAGTCCAGTGTGTGTCCAGTGCAGCTGCATATACATTTTAATGCTATCTGCTCACAGAAAAATTGAATATCCAAGGGTGATCTAAGCCTGTTCCTGTTGTATTCATTTAAAGAAAAAGCGTTTTACAATACAAAAACCACTTCATTTTTGGCTGCTCAATTCTTTTGCGCAATTTACATCCAGGGGTTAATTAAGCGTTGTTCTGCTGTTGTGGTGACTAAAAGAAACCGTTTATTTCACCGGCAAAAATAAATTTTTCCTGTAGCATAATTCACAAGCGAAGGTTAATTACAAGTTTTCCTCTTGTTGTATAGCGTAAAATACATGCCATTGTAACACGCTACAAAGCTCGTAGTTTTTGGTTGCTCATTTCTTTTGCGCAATTTACATCCAGGGGTTAATTAAGTATTTTTCTGCAGTTGTACTCAGTAAAAGAAACTTTGTTTTTCACCGCCACAGAAGAAATTCTGTAGCATAATTTATATCCGAAGGTTAATTAAGCCTGTTAGTGCTTTTATATTCAGTAAAATACACAGAGTTTTTAAACGGCACATACAAGTCAATTTTTCCTGCCCATTTGTGGAGCGCAATTTATATCCACGGGTTACCCAAGCGTCTTAGTGGGTTCATTTGAAGTCACATACCGTGTGTGTCTTGATCAGCTCCAGATAGTTTCCTCAAACAGTGTCTGTCCATGTTAGAACAGACCGGCTGTCAGACAGAGAGGTGGCAGGCTCTTCACCGGTGAGTGGCAGAGGCACAAACATTCCTGGAGCAGGCCCAGGTCGCAGCACAGCAAGGGAACGTCACAGCAGGGTCACTCGGTGAGGCCACAACTGCCGCTGTCATCTAGCGGCCGTGTGCGACTAGCAACCCAAGGTTCTTGTTTGGGTTGACTAGGTCATCCACTTCCTCCCAGAGGGACATCTGACAACCCCACCCAAGAGTCGGTGGGAACGTCAGACACAACCTTTAGTTGGCAGGGCCCCGGGGGGAGCGGGGTCACGGCCCTCACCTGCCCTCAACCCGCCCTCTGTCCCATCCGGTTCCCTCAGCCAGAGATCTACTATGTGGTCTGGGCTCAGCGCCACTATATAGCGAGGATGAACAATTTGAGGAGGGCAGTCAGCAGCAAACTTGGCAGCGAAGAAATGGGGCCAATATCCCGCTTCTTGCAGTAGGCGGCAAAGTATAGATGTTGAGAGTGGCTTTGGAGGTCATGTTGTGAGGGGCCCAGCTTCTGCATACCAAGCCCGGTGAAGAGGACAGCAGTGACGATGAAACACAAATAGATGATGATGTAGCCGACCGCACTTGTGAGCCGGGTGAGGCAAGGGCTTCATCATCGTCAGGAAAGGGGGGCGTCAGCTTGCGCGTCAGGCAGCGACGCAGCCAGCAAGTGGGTTGTGTGGCCGCGAGTCAGCAGGGTAGCAGCAGTGTGAGGTCGGGAGCCAAGCGGCCACGGGGTAAAAAACCCGCTTCGCAGGTCCAAGAAAGTAGCGGCACAGGGGCTCAGCGAGGCAGCGGCGGTAGTAGTCACTCAGTACGGAGCGTTGGCGATAAAATCCGATACTAGGTAGTGTGGCAGTTCTTTGCTAAGACACTGGAGGAGCCGAATATGGGTATATGTAAATCTGTGGGCAGAAAGTGAAGCGTGGCCAGGGAGCAACGTTGGCACCGGCCCTGCATCAACACATGCAGCGTCACCACCCGGGTGGCCTGGGAGAAATGTGGCTCAGATGGGTGGTCCATCCTGCCACCCGCAGAAAGCAGCAGCAGCGCCCCGTGGCACGCCTGCCATTGCAGCCAGTCAAGGCTCCCCCCCCTGTGCAGTAGGGAGCTGTTTCTCTTTGACATCATCTCTCGGTCCAGATGCTCCTGCTCCTCGCTACTCATGGCGCCAGCCAGCGTTCAGCGAGGCTTGCAAAGAGACAACGTATGCGTCCACCATCCAAAAGGTGCAGCAGCTGACCATGCTCCTGTCCAAGTTGTTGGTACTGCATTCCCTCCCTTTCCAATGGTGGACTCTGCCCCGTTCAGAGAACTAATGGCTTGTGTCCGAGCCGAGATGGAGAGTTCCAACCCCGTAATTTCTTTTCCAAAAAAGGCAGTACCAGCACTTCATAAATATGTAGAACAGAAGGTGGGCCAGTCCTTGAGCTTATCGGTTTTGTTCCAAGGTGCAGGCAGCGCGGACGTCTGGAGCTGTAACTACGGTCAGGCCAGTACATGTCCTTTTTCGGCCCACTGGGTGAATGTGCTTCCTGCCCAGGCACACCAACAACTTGGACAGGAGACGGCGCTTTTTTCCTCCACGTTGTCAAAATGCGGCCCTGCCCCCAATGTCCGCCTCCTCCTCCTCCACCACCACCACCATTCAGCCTCCACAAGTACTGCTCCATCATAAACCCCATTGTAGAGCACAGCGGTGTCACGCAGTTCTACACCTGGCTTTTCCTCGGCGAACGAAGTCACCACAGGGAGGAACTGCTCCGCGTCATGCAGCAAGAAATCGATGTGTGGCTTTCTCCGCGCCCAACTGCAAATCGGAAACCATGGTGACGGACGATGGGAGTAACATGGTGTCCGCGTTGCACCGAGGAGGGATGGTCCATGCCCCTGCATGGGCATGTGTT
Organism: Phyllomedusa bahiana; assembly: GCA_025379985.1. Taxonomy (NCBI): domain Eukaryota; kingdom Metazoa; phylum Chordata; class Amphibia; order Anura; family Hylidae; genus Phyllomedusa; species Phyllomedusa bahiana. Next base: position 29,948 of record JAODAL010002800.1, on the reverse strand, counting down.
CAATCTGGTTGTTAAAAGGTTCCTGGAGTCTTCCACCGATCTTCAGAAGATTTTGAAAATGGCCAGGAAACTGTGCATGCACTTCATCCAATTTCCCACAAAGCCAGGAACACCCTCCTCAAGTTTCAGCGGCAGAACGGCCCCCCCCAACACACTCGGATATGCGATGTTTCCACCCGTTGGAATTCCCGCCTGCACATGTTGGGCCGACTGTATGAACAGAGAAAAGGGCCCTTAACTATTTTTTGATGATCCAAGCAGACAGGAGTACTCCCCTGTGTAACTTTGATGTCAGCCAGTGGCAGCTCATGCGTGACATCTGCCCGTTTGTTGAGGCCATCGAGGAGGCCACGTTATTTGTCAGTCGCCAGGACTAAAGGGGTGAATAAAAGTCATTCCCCCTGCTTCATGTCCTGAACAGATGCTTGAAAAATTGTCTGGGCAGGGGACTGAAGTCGTGGCGGGCTACATCTCGGCCACATGAGTCCGGTGGGGACTGAAATGGGGGGGGAGGGGACATTGGAGCAGAAGCATTGTCTGGTGAAATGAGTGGATTTTCTACCCAGGGTGACAAGAGAGGAGAAGCAGGAGCAGCTGGAGGAGGTAGACGGAGATGAGGAAGACGAGGCAGATGACCCGCAAGCACCGTTGCAGTATACAGTGGAGATGGAGCAGGGAGCCCCTCGGAGTCATTTGTGCAGATGGCCCGCAGCATGCTGATTTGCCTGGCTAATGACAGCCGAATAGTCAGCATCCAGCAGAGGGATGACTTCTGGCTCTCCACCCTTTTGGACCCTCGCTCCCGGTCCAAAAGGGAGCCTTTTTCCCAGCATTGAGAGGGAGGGACAAACTCAAATATATGGGGAAATCCTCCGTAGTCAGTTGGGCGCTTCCCATGCGCGGCATCGTCCTCCCTCTGACAGGTCTGACCGGGGGGTTCTTCAGCGCTCACGTACCACTGCCGCGGCGCTGGGGGAAGGGGGGGAGTGGGAAAGCAGTACCACTCCATCAGCAGCTACCTAAGTCTGGAGTCTGATGAGAGCTTCCTTCACCCGCTTAGTGGGGAGGGCAGTCCCAGCAGCAGCGGGACCTGGAGCAGACCCTGAACTAACAGGTGATGCCCTACTTGGACAGCACTCTGCCACCCCAGTTAGAAGATCCGCTGGACTACTGGCAGCCAAACTGGATGTGTGGCCGCAACTTTCCGCGTTTGCAGTGGAGAAGCTGTCCTGCCCGGCCAGTAGTGTGGCATCAGAGCGGGTGTTCAGTGCGGCGGGGGCCATCGTTACCCCAAGGGAACCCGCTTGTCCACGGGAAATGTGGAACGACAGACCTTTGTCAAGATGAATCAGGCGTGGATGGGCCAGGATTTCCACACACCAATGCCGGAGGCATCGGACTACATCAGCCATGACGCCTCACCCAAACTGTGAGAAATGAGTCTGGGTTCAAACTTCCTGCCTCAGCCACTATTCTGATGCCGTCACCCGCCTGATCCCACACATCTGCTGACAGTTTCTCCAATCTGCCACCAACCATCTTTACCAGGACTGGTACTGCCACCCACCTCCACACTCTGTCATTGTGCCACTTTATGACCTCTGCTCTGTGTTGCTGTTGCCGTGACATCCACACTGTCTTTGTGCCACTCTGTGACCCCCATGCTGTTGCCTCCTGCCGCTGTCACCTCCACTCTTCTGTCATTGTGCCACTCTGTGGCCTACTCCAGATTTTTCCCACCTCCAGAATGTCATTGTGCCACTGTCTGACCCCATTTGCTGCCACCGTCACCTCCACTCTCTGTCATTGTGCCACTCTTTGGCCTACTACTGTTTTGCCACCTCCAGAATGTCATTGTGCCACTCTCTGACCTCTTTCTGCTGTTGCCGTGACCTCCACACGTGTCATTTTGCCACTCTGTGGCCTGCTGCTGTTTTTTCCACCTCCAGAATGTCATTGTGCCACTGCCTGACCTCATGCTGCTGCAGCCATGCCCTCCACACTGTGTCATTGTGCCACTCTGTGGCCTACTACTGTTTTGCCACCTCCAGAATGTCATTGTGCCACTGTCTGACCTCATGCTGCTGCTGCCGTCACCTCCACTCTCTGTCATTGTGCCACTCTGTGGCCTACTCCTGTTTTTTTTCCACCTCCAGAATGTCATTGTGACACTCTCTGACCTCATGCTGCTGCTGCCGTGACCTCCACACTGTGTCATTGTGCCACTCTGTGGCCTGCTCCTGCTTTTGCCACCTCCAGAATGTCATTGTATCACTGCCTGACCTCATGCTGCCGCCGCCGTCACCTCCACTCTGTCATTGTGCCACTCTGTGGCCTACTACTGTTTTTGTCACCTCCAGAATGTCATTGTGCCACTCTCTGACCTCATGCTGCTGCCGCCGTCACCTCCACTCTCTGTCATTGTGCCACTCTGTGGCCTACTCCAGTTTTTGCCACCTCCAAATGTCAATTTTGCCACTGTCTGACCTCATGCGCTGCCACCGTCACCTCCACTCTGTCATTGTGCCACTCTGTGGCCTACTACTGTGTTGCCACCTCCAGAATGTCATTGTGCCACTGACCTCATGCTGCCGTCACCTACACACTGTGTCATTGTGCCACTCTGTGGCCTGCTCCTGCTTTTGCCACCTCCAGAATGTCATTGTGCCACTGTCTGACCTCATGCTGCTGCTGTGGCTGCTGCCGTGATCTACACACTGTGTCATTGTGCCACTCTGTGGCCTACTCCTGTTTTTGCCACCTCCAGAATGTCATTGTGCCACTGTCTGACCTCATGCTGCTGCCGCCGTCACCCCGACTCTGTCATTGTGCCTCTCTGTGGCCTACTACTGTTTTTGCCACCTCCAGAATGTCATTGTGCCCTGTCTGACCTTATGCTTCGCTTTCCTGACCTACCACTGTTCATTGTGCCACTGTCTGAACATGCTGCTGCTGTGGCTGCTGCCTGTGGACCTACACCCCTGTGTCATTGTGCCACCTTGACCTATGCTGCTGCACCGTCACCTCCCTCTCTGTCATTTTGCCACCTTGTGGCCTACTCCTGTTTTTTCCACCTCCAGAATATCATTTTGCCACTGTCTGACCTCATGCTGCTGTGGCTGCCGCCGTCACCTCCACACTCTGTCACTGATGTTGCCACCTGAGCCCTCAGCTTGTTTTTTTCCAGCTGTCGCTGCAATGACTTTATCAGGCTACATTCCCCCTTCAGTTTTTTGGTCAGTTTTGCCCTTTTAAGTGCTCAGGGAATTCTAGAGTGAAGCGATTCTAAGAGCGGCGGCAGTCATCTGCGTGTCATACTAAAACAACATTGTATGAAGACCAAACCAAGCTCCCTCTGCATATTTAAGCATGGCACAACATTCTACAGCACCCTGCAGGCTCTGTGCAGCCTGGAAATAGCTGTTTTTTAACGCGATTCGGACCAAAGTTATTTTTGTCGGGAAATTCGGCGAAGTGACCGAACCGAATTTTTGAGAAATTCACCCATCTCTAATAATGACACAAACACGTTCGTGGGAAATCACCTTGATGTCTGCTATTCCTTTAGCTGAAATTCGCCGATTCTCCAGTATGAGGTTGTGCACAGCATCGACGATCTCCGGAACAACAACCACTCTCAGTCGTCCAGGACGTTCCTCATCATTGGTGCTGAAGTGGCCGTTTTAAATTTGCCAATCCAGTTCTTAACTGTAGAATATGAAGGGCATTGATCCCCCAATGTCTGTGACACATCACCATGAATATCCTTCGCGGACTTTCCTTGCAGAAACAAGAATTTTAGCACTCCTCTGCTCTCATCTGCTGTGAATATCGTCTTAGACTCCACCATTTTGTTTTCCCACGTGCCTAGATCACTGTTGCCATAAGCTGCAAACACAAAATTTTGAAAACATATATTAGACACATCAGGCTTTCATGTGATGTAACATTCGTAACCATAGAAACAAAAAAAACCACAAAGACAAAGTTCAGCAGCCCCTCGTATACACACATTGGCAAAAAATGTTGGGGTGCTTCTTTGTTATTTATGCAGAATTGCCAACACTGCTCTATGTTAATTAAATTGTTTTGGTTTTTTTGGGTTGTGAGAAACCAGCTGTAGCGTGATTCACTTAGGCAAATTTCTATATGTATTTATATTCTTATATATTTATTTCTTTTAAATAATCGCTAGTGCTAACCCAAGATTCATACTGCATACTTTTTCATGCAATCACACTACAATCACTTTTATTACAACAGTTTATTTATAGTATTCCTGTAGGAGTGGGACTAATTCTTTCTTGTTTAACCCCTTGTCGGCAATAAATGTATTGATACGTTCTGTTGTCATTAAGGAACTATGGAGAGGGCTTACTCAAAAAGTCCATTACATAGGAGGTGGGTGCTGGCTGATTATTACAGCTGACATCTACAACGAACAGCAGAGATTGGAGCCTGCTCCGACCCCTACTGTTCATCTATTTAGACCTCGCTGAGGAAGTAATAGGACCGCCATGTTTGCACACCCTTCTGCATTACTTATATAATGCAGAAGGGTGTACAAGTGATCGACTATATGTCCTAGAAAAAAAAAACATTTAAATTATCTCCCTTTTGTCATTTTACAAATAAAAAAAAATAAAAAAGTTACACATAATTGGTGTTAAAGTATAACATCTTTTACCCCGTACACTGAACACCGTAGAAGAAAAAATATGTTTTTTTGGTCACATCCCCAAAAATGTAAATAAAAAGTGATCAAAAAGCTGCATGTATCCCAAAATGGTCTCAATAAAAAGTACACATCTGTCCGCAAAAAATTCACCATCACTCAGATCCATAGGTGGAAGACATAAAAAGTTATTGATGGCAAAAAATGACACTGCAGAGCAAATTTAATAGAGAATCTCTTTATTTTTTTTAAAACATACCAAAACATACTGGAAAACCTACATTTGGAATAGTACCAACCTGCAGAATTCAGATAACACGTAATTTACAAAATGAACATAAAAAAAAACCTGCAAACATTCAGAAGTACATTGTTTTAATTCACCCCACTTAGAATTATTTTTTCCAGTTTCAAAATAAGCCCTTTTATGTTTATGTGGATGGAAAAATAAAAAGTTATGGCTCTTGAAAGGCAGCAGAAAAGAACTAAAAGCCAAAAAATTATGACCGGCTGACAAGAAGGGGGTAAAACACGATGAAGACTATTTAGCATCCATACTCTTAAAGGGAATGTGTCATCAAAAATTAATCATTGTTTAACTCACGTTTTTATGTTAAACACATTTTTTAAGAATTTTTGGTTATATTTCTTTTTAATTTTTCATATCACTTTCAATATTTTTTAATAATTCTTAAGTCCTGCAGTTTTCACTTTGGCCACTAGGCCTTGTTTGCACAGCTTTAACAGCAGTCAGAGAGATACTGTACAGCAGCTTCATGCACATAGGAGACTTAATACTGTTTCTGTCCCATAGACTTCAATAGGACAGTTTTCTAGTCATGCTGTGTGACCTAGGAAGAATTCACTCTGCAGGGAGGAGGGGGGTGAGAGCTGTGACTATCTCCTCTGGTGACTGGTGGATCCTGTGTTATCTATTCACACTGGTGTCTCCTTTCAGTTTGACCCTGCTTGTGTTAATAATGAACACACTGCCGAAAATCTTTATCTATAGGGCAGGAAGTGTCAGACTGTTATTAGGCTTAGTGGCCAAAGTAAAAAACTGCAGGACTTAAGAATTATTAAAAAATATTTAAAGTGATCTGGAAAATTAAAAATAAATCTAACCAAAAATTCTTAAAAAATGTGTTTCACATAAAAACGTGAGTTAAATAATAAGTCATTTTTGATGAAACATTCCCTTTAAACCTACAGTGCATCATGTATTACATAAAGGTGTGAACATAAACACTTGTATCACTTTCAGATATGAATGTGAGTTTTACTGAAAAGCAGTAGCTCTGGAGAAATTTTGAATAATGGAAGTTGTAGTGATCATGAAGAAGGCAGGCTTTTTTTCCCCAGTGTCAGAAGTCAACTGGGGTCACTTATATCTTAGCTTATTGACAGTAGGTTGTATTTAACCATGATGCAATCACAGAATACCTATTTTGGACTTTACATTAATGGACTTTTATAAAGTACTGTATTTAAAGGAGTGGTCCAAATTTCATGTTATCAACTAGTAGTTATTGCAATTTTGTGTGTTCTTCTGCAATAAGTGTAACTACTGTATGTTAGACTAATGGCATGCAATGACTAAATTCAGGGATCCCTTAACAACATGCAGTATTAATTAATCATTATATGGAAAACTTGAAATTGGTTCCAAAACCAAAAAATATCAACCCAGCATAATGCATTCACCATTATTAAAAATTGTGTACCATTTTTGTTTTAGCTGCTACCTTAGTGCTCCATAGTTTACAGCCCATTCCTATGGGGTACAACAAGTGATGAAAGCTCCTCAGTCCTGGCTGCACATGCTCAGACATCACCTCTCCTCTCAGGCAGCTATTGTCAGTCTTTTCTTCTGCTTAGTAATCACACACACCCAATTCTGAGCAAGTGTTCAACCGCAGGTGCTGTCATTACTACTCCTGTCCTCTGTACTTCTTAGTAATTAGTCAAGTTGTGCAACTAGATAAAAGGAAAAAAAAACTCAATCAGGTATGTCCATTGAGAAAATTGAAAAAAAAATAATTACGGTTTCTGCAGAGATTTGAACCTAGGACCACTATTCTGAAAGGCAGAAGTGCTAACCACTCAGCTACATTGCAGCTGCTCACAGTTCTTTACATAAACAGACCCTTGTTTGACTAGGGTGAGCACATTGTGGGAAAAGGCTTGGTAATATTAAGCTTGCTAGGTCACATGATATGCAGTTCAGACAAATTTTACATGCCCCCTCTTGAACACACTGAAGCAGGATAAACCAGGCATGAAATACCTTCGAGGTAAAACCCCTTTAAGAGTAAAGAAAATTAAACAGATCACTAATAAAGATAAAGTTAGTCCATATGTATAACAGTCAGAGCTCATCCTGGTGCATGTAAAGAGCAGTACAGAACATGTAATACTACACTATACTGTAGAGAGGCGTTAGTAGACCACTGCATGCATTTCACTAATACAGATGATTTACATGTAAAATGTTCATTCTTATTGGCCAGAACATGTAGTACTGAACTGTACTGTAGAGAGGCTATTTGACCACTAGTCATTGCATGCACTTCACTAACACAGATGCTTAACAAGTAAAATAGTTATAATTGGTTGGATCTTCCAGTCAATAAATGAGCCGCAGATCAGCAGTGTCTGTGACATTGTATGGGGACTGTGGTTTCAAGACACAATGTCTCAGGAAGGACCATTATAAGTTGAAAGTATTGTATCCTAAGACCATTATACTTTGAGGGACCACTGTTATTGGCACGTTATACTCTAAACCATGGCTAGCTGTTAATGTTCCTTAGTTTGTCTGCCATTGCCAAATCTTCTTTATAAGTAAAAGACCTGATTGTTCTAGCAAACAATGAAAATTTTCTATTTATTATAATGTATTCCTGTTACAATATTTAGGTAATTTAAAAGTTTCTGGCATCTTTTACAAATGGATTTGAATCTTTTCGGTGTTTAAATGTTAAATAATTATTGCAACCTTTGGAAAAAAAATCCAGTGAATGCAAAGAACAACTTTAGTCACCGTGCGCCATCTTCATTATGTTATCTCAATGTGCCTCTGCAATTCCAGACTGATTATATGAATATTTAAAAAGACTGATTAAGTAAATATTTAAAATGTGAATCTATGAATATAAATACACAAGATGAGGGCATTTTTTCTTTTAAACGGAACTGGTAATGTTAAATAAGAGCAAAGTTTATGAGAGAGATTTCTTTTCATCAAAACTCAAAATTAGTAGTTACAGACGTCATAAGAAAATAGCCAAGCATTATTTACTTTATATTCCCTGTACATGGTGCCTTGCCAGTTTGTACTATGTACACTACTTGCAAAAAGTTAGGGATATTAGGCTTTCGGGTGTCATATTTGAAAAATGTAAAACAGAATCACGATCCAGTGATCTTTGATCCTGAAAGTCTGCCATTTAAATTATAATAATCTTTATATAGCGGCAACTATTCCGCAGCACTTTACAATTTTGAGGGTATACGTATTGACATTACACATTAAAAGAACTTACAGATGAGACCCAAGGTGTGAGGGCCCTGCTCGCGAAAACTTACAATCTATAAGGGCGTATGGGTCAGATAAACGGGGGAGAAGTGCTAAGTTTACAATGGTCCAGACATGTTTCATAAATATGGGGTGGTTTACATAAAAATTGGGTGAATCTGCCACCCGGAGAGTACATCTATATACAAATAAGTGCCTGTGAGTGCCCTAGTGTAGGGAGTGACAAAAGTGTGTGAGCTAGAAGGTGTGGGTTAGCAATTAGGAATCTTGGTAGGCCTTCCTAAGAAGATGTATTTTCAGGGTACTCTTAAAACTATGAAGGTTAGGATTGTGCCTTATGGTACATGGTAGGATGTTCCAGAGAACTGGTGCAGCATGTGTGAAATCTTGGAGACGGCATGGGAGGTTCGGATGATTGAGGAGTGTAAACTGATATCATCAGCAGAGCAGTGAGAGCGGGTAGGGTGGTAGACAGATATAAGGGAGGAGATGTAGGGGGGTGCAGTTCTGTAGAGGTTCTTTATGGGTGAGAGTAATGAGTTTATGCTGTATTCTGTACTGAATGGGCAACCAGTGAAGCGAGTGACACAGGGTAGAGGCATCAGTATAGCGGCTGGAAAGAAAAACAAGCCTGGCTGTTGCATTCATGACGGATTGGAGAGGGGAGAGTTTACAGAGAGGGAGACCGATAAGCGTCGATTTACAGTAGTCAAGACGAGAAAGAATAAGAGCAACAATAAGGGTTTGAGTTGTTGCCACAGTGAGAAAAGGACGGATTCTGGAGATGTTCTTGAGGTGCAGGTGACGGGAGCGGGCAAGTTAGTGGATATATTGGGTGAAAGACAGACCAGTATAACCCCAAGACAGTGGGCCTGCTGCCTAGGAGTTATGGTGGTGCATTACACAGAGACAGAAATAGCAGGGTGAAGTTGGTTAGTAGATGGTGAAGAAACAAGAGGTGCAGGTGATGGGAGCGGGCAAGTTAATGGATATATTGGGTGAAAGACAGACCAGTATAACCCCAAGACAGTGGGCCTGCTGCCTAGGAGTTATGGTGGTGCATTACACGGAGACAGAAATAGCAGGGTGAAGTTGGTTAGTAGATGGTGGAGAAACAAGAGGTTAAATTTTAGTGAGGTTTAGTTTCAGATGGAGAGAGGACATTATGTCCTAGACAGCGGACAGACAGTCGCTGGTGTTTTGTAGCAGGGCAGGAGTGATGTCTCGGGAGGAGTTGTATAGTTTAATGTCATCAGCGTAGAGATGGTACTGGAAGCCAAAACTGCTAATGGTTTGTCCAATGAGGGCTGTGTAGAGTGAAATGAGGAGAGGACCTAGATCTGATCCCTGAGGAACCCCAACAGCAAGAGGAGAGGAGGTAAAATGAGACACTGAAGGAGTGGTCAGAAAGGTAGGAAGAGAACCAAGAGAGAGTGGTGTCCAGGTTGCGTGTGGCGCTGAGCACGCTGAGGAGTTGTAGCATGTAATGTTGATTTTCTCATCTCAAACAATTTAATGAAACAAAAGCCAACAACAGTAGAGGGTATACACCATAAAAAAGTCAATGTCTCAATTACGTGTCGTGTGGCCTTCAGCATCATTTACAGCTTGACAACGACGTCTGATGCTCTTCACAAGTCGAGTTATTGACTACGGAGGCATGGCATCTCGCTCTTCAAGGACATCCGTCAAGTCATTAAGGTTCAGAGGTACGGAGGTACGAGCTTCTAGATGGCAACTCAGCTGATCCTAAGGGTTTTCTCGGGGGTTCAGGTCTGGAGAAAGTGTAGGTACCCCAGCCTCCAACAACCATTCCCTAATGATGCAACCTCAATGAGTTGGAGCATTGTCATCCATGAAGTTGAAATTAGTCCTGCGTTGTTCATTCAGAGGTACAATGACTGGTTTAATGATGTTAGTCAAGTATTAAAAGCTTGTCAGTGTACCATTCACAGTGTAGGGGAGTTCTGTATTGACTACATACCTGTTCACACTGTGACACCACCACCATCAAAGGTTCGTCTGGTGGCAACATGGGTAAAAACAAGTTGTGAAAAAAGTACTGAAACATTGAACATTTGGACGTGTGCTTTCAGAACACACTTACCTGGTTAGGGCATGTCCCCACGGCACGGGTCTTCGGCCGGTTCTTCAGCCGGTTTGCGTTTTTTCAGACCGCCTGAAAAACCGGCCGAAAATGAGCACAATGGTGCTCTATGGAAAGCCCGTGCAGCAGTCCCCACGGGTTTTCCGTTGGGTGGTTTTTCCGCCCGCAAAACATTGAACATGCACATTCTTCCGTCCAGTTTCCGGACGGAATCTGTGCATGTCAATGTGGAGGGGAGTGCTTTTCTCCGCTCATCGCGGAGAAAAGCCGTACCCCCGCGGCCGTGGGGACGGCCGCAAAACAGGACGAATACCGTCCGGCAAACCGGCCGGTATTTGTCCTGTGCAGTGGGGATGCAGCCTTAGCATCCGGTTTGCAAGGAGCAACGCACTGTACCTGTTGTTTCCCCAGGTTTGGGTCCACACCCAAAGTGACAGGCGGCCAGCCACTCTCGACATGGGGTGTGTCACACGGGGCCAGAGGAAGGCCAGAAGGCTGCAATAATGAGCTATGGGGGCTGTTTCCAGGCACACCATTTAAACCTGCTGGAATCTACCTGCTGTGCCTCTGATATTTCTTGGCTTGTCTTTACTTACCTGTGTTTTGTAGCTTGCTATTCTTGTTTTCCTGACCTTGGCTTTTTTTCCTGACCTCAGCTGGCTTTCTGATTTTGTACCTCGCTCCTGACAGTGCCCTGACCTCTGGCGTGAGTAGTGTATAGTGCTAGACTGCGCTGTTGTGTCTACCTGCAAATAGAGCAAATATAGTGCTCTGTTGTTCTTTTTGGCTTGGCTACTGTACCTTTTGTAATACTGTTTTTCGGTTGTATTTTGACTTATACAATGAACTTATACAAAAAAATTTTTTTATTGGCATTTTAAAGGAAATCTAAAACCATTTTTTTTTTTTTACTTATTAAGTCGTTTTTATTTTCCAATTGTAGATTTTTTTTCCTCTATGTTATTATAGGGGCAGCCATCTTGCTTGAGCACCTTTTAACAGTATTTAGAGAAATTCTTTGAAGCAGCTCGTACATGGGTATAGGAGCCTATGAACAGGAGGGGACCCATTGCCCTATATAGGAGAGTTTTCTAGGCATGCTCTGTGACCTAGGAAGAAGTCATTATGGAGGAAGGAAGAGAAGGGAAGTTGTAACTGTCTCCTGTTGTGAATGATGCATCTTGTGTTATCTGTGCACATTGGTGTCACCTTTCAGTGTAATCCTGCCTGTGCTGATAATGAGTAGACTGCTGAACAGTTTTCTCTACAGAACAGGAAGTGTCAGACTATTATTTGGCCCATAAGCCAAAGTGAAAATTGCAAAAAAAACCTCAAAAAATGTGTTTAACATCAAAACATAAGTTAAACAGTAGGCTGTTTTCTGATGACGCACTCCCTTGAAGTGTATTCTAGCAGCTCCACTGGTTTGTACTATATAGTGGTAGACTACATTGTTGTGTCTGTAACAGATAGCATGTATGTATATCTAACAAATAGAGCAAACATGGCGCTTTAATGCATTGTATGACTCTGCTGCGGTACCTGTAAACGGAGACAAAAACCTTTTGTAAATGGCCACTTGAATGTATTCAAGAAGCTCCCCCTGTAGCCATGTATTCAGTTGGTCTGTTAGAATGTGTATCTTTTTTTTCTATGATTAATAATCTCCATAAGAAAGATATCGAAAACTAAACATTCTTCAGTCAAATAAAACATTTTCTTGATCTGTATTATTCTCATGTTTACACGACTACACAAAATATACTTAATGTATACATTTTGCAGATTGTGTGATTATTCATCTTCTTGCCTTGGATACTGTCTGAGTGACTAGTATTTTAGTGCCGCAGATGCATGTGCTGAAATTAATTTTTATGGTAATTAATTGCAGGAATAAAGCACTCTGTCCTCCATCCTACATAGAGGGCGATATAATATAATTGCAAGCTGGATAGACTTTGTGGTCTGCAATCCTGTATTTTTTTTTATGCATAATATTGTGCATCTGTTACATCAGTCAATAGCACTAAGATGATGCTACATTCGAAGCAAACACTGGGCTCTTCAATACAGGAAATGTTAATGTCATTTATGACATTTATGAATCATTACAGCCCTTGTCCAACTTGATAATTAGAATTCATAGCCATTACTAATGGCAAGTTGAACTCAAGTTCAAGCATGACTTTAGTAAATAGGGAACATTTTTGCACAGATAAGCCGTTTTAGGCATCATATTTTTATCTTTTCTTATATTTTTTCTAACATATTATAGATTTTCCTTGTATTGCACTACATAAACTGATTGGTAGATTCTACAGTGGGGTAATGAAGAAGGATACAAAAGCTTGCCAAGCATGTGCAGTGCCTTTCCCCCTTAGTCTAAGTCCACACAGCGTTTGTCAAAATGGCGTTCAAAATCCAACTTCATTTTGACATTGCTGGACCGCGACAGGACCGCAGTTTTTGGCGCAGATTTTCACAAAAGCCGCGGTCGGTTTTCGGATTTGCCATACTTTCAATGTATGGGGCCGATGGCAAATCCGAGCAGAATCCGGTAAACAGCTGAAACGTTGCGGGATGGACATGGGCAAATAAAGTTTGTGGAAATGTATAGTTTTTTGGGATGTTCTGCTTCATATCTTGTTTTTTGTTAAAAGAATTGGGCACGGTTTATGATCTGACTTTCCAGAGTGTGCACTCCGAGCACACATATGTGTTTAAGAGGGTTGTCTCACTATTTTGACTCATTTTATCTCAGTCCTGTTTTCTTGGTTTAATTTTGAATTCAGGGGCATGTTTACTGGCTTCTCCTAGGCTGCAGTAGAAGCCAGGTCTGTAGCTATAGCAACCAGTGCTGGCAGCCTATCAGGAGAGATCAAACAAGTCTGCAGCTATAGCGACCTGAGTAGCTGATGTAGCCCATACAAGAGGGCATATCTAGGAATAGGTAGGACACAGTTAATGGACATATATTTCAAAGTGACTTGATTTTGCACGATCTTTAACATAAAAAGCAATCCGACTATATAACCCCTTTAAGTGTTAGTATGACTTCCAGCCATTCCAAGACGGCTTTTTATTGGGAGTACGCAAAGTGTTGGGCGGGTGCTTACTCCCCATGTTCCACGCCAGGATTTACCTGTCGTATATGAGTCAGCAAGTCAGTTGACTATGTGTGGCTACACGGGACTAGCCATTTTGACCCTGAGAGTCTCTTTCGCGCTCTCTCTATGGCCGTGTTCACACGGCTTATTCCCGACGGATTTGTGAGCCGTATTGAGCTCACAAATCCGGCGTGAATAAGGGGCGGGACGGGGGCGGGGCCGGAGCGCGGCGGGGGCGCCGCTCCCGGCCCCATAGACAATGCATTGTTTACGGCGCGTCCGCGCCGTAAATAATGTGCATGTCACTTTCTCACCCCGCGGCGGATTCGCCGAACGGGGAGGAGCGACGGATTCCACTGTTCTCTATGAGAGCAGTGGATTACCGTAATTGCTGCCGAGGATTGGCGCCGAACTGCAGCGCAAATCCGGCGCGCAGTATGGCGCCAATACGCGGCAGAATAAGCCGTGTGAACGAGGCCTATCTCTCTCGTTTTTCACCTCAGCGACAAAGTTTCCGAACGGAACCACTGGTTCAGATGTGAACCTGGCCTTCGGTTGATTTTTGGTTGCAGTTTAGATGACAGATCGTACATGGATAGTATTGGCAGATATATAAGTATTTGTTTAATCGCCACATTCAAATCATACACTTTTGTTCACAGCTGGCAATAACACACGGTCAGATCGATGAACTGTTGGATGTAAAGTTAACCTTATAGTGCATGATGATGGCTAATTTTTAGTTGCAGTCAAGGTGGACAGATCCGGTACATAGATGTTGTCAGCAGATACATATAGTGAGGAAAATAGGTATTTGATACACTGGAAATTTTGGAAAACTGGGAAACGTGCAAAATTGCCATTGTATCAAATAGTTATTTTCCCCACTGTAGGTATTTGAAATGAGTAGAAACATACCGTGTTTCCCCAATAGTAAGACACCCCCGATAGTAAGACGTAGCGGTGTCTTAGGGAGGTCGCCTAATGTAAGACGTACCCCGAAAGTAAGACGTAGCGCGGCCTGATGACGTCACTGCCTGTGCCGGGATGAGCGCGCGGGAGCAGCGAGGAGGCGGCGCGGCGCGGGAGACGGAGCAGCGGGGAGCCAGGTAAGTGTTTTTCTGCCTACAGCTGGCCCTATACCTGTCTACAGCTGGCCCTATACCTGTCTACAGCTGGCCCTATACCTGTCTACAGCTGGCCCTATACCTGCCTACAGCTGGCCCTATACCTGCCTACAGCAGACCCTATACCTGCCTACAGCGGACCTATACCTGCCGTACTAGCTCGGGCCTTTTATACCTGTTACAGCGCTGCTCTATACCTGCCTACAGCTGTAGCCTTTATACCTGCCTACAGCTGGCCCTATACCTGCCTACAGCCGGCCCTATACCTGCCTACAGCCGGCCCTATACCTGCCCTATATAAGACATACCCCGAAAGTAAGACATAGTGGGACTTTTGGGAGTAAAAAGAATGTAAGACGCTGTCTTACTATCGGGGAAACACGGTAGAAGTTCTGCAATATGCATTTTTTATATTATTAAATGCTTTTGACTGTGCCGATAAATGTCCTTCATGTTATATAGATTATGTCATTGGAAAAATGATTGCAGTACCAGGATTATGTCCCTTAGCGGATGTCATTGTGAAAACATTTCTGTGAAGAACAACCCAGCTGCATCCCTTGTGTGCTCAGTATCATCTTGATAACAAGTTCTGCATAAATACCATGACCTTCATGAGCTTCACATTGTTCTTTCTCCTAGGGGCAGTTACTAAAATACATTGGCGCCCCAGAACGTATGTGTCAGAAAAGTGACAAAGAATGTTGATGTATCCGTATCTTTAGAGCAGATAGTTATATTTGGCATCTCTTTTACATTTAGAACTTTCAATTCCACAGTAAGCTGCTGTATATGTTTGCTTACCTATAAGGTTAGATTATATAAATAAAGTATCACATAAGCATTATTTCAATTACAACAAAATGTCATAGTTTAAATCTAATTTTAAAAAAAGTTTAGAAAATGATCAAATATCTAAGCCTTGTTTGTGCCAGTTTTGGGTTTTCAGTTCTCAGTCTAAAACTGAACTTTTATTATGTACAACACTTAACCTTTATTACACACTTTTTAAAAACCTGATTTCTAACCTCTCAATTTGTCTCATAAATTTATCCCTTTCTAATTGTGAAAGAATAACTCCTTTTCTATTATCAAATCTGGTGGAACACCACCTATTATATCAGCAGGGAAACCCTATATATACAGTGATTTGCTAACTGCAAAAAGGAATCCAAAAACATCTTACTTGGAACGCAGCAGCAGTAAATGGTATTAGTATGCATGGAGAGAAAGGGGTGTGTTTTGAACGGGGGAATGGGTATTGTTGAATCTCTGGTCTCTAGTTGGTGAGCACCTGAATAGGGTGTGTACCTAAGACCATATAAAAGGAAAGGAACTAGACCACATGGGACCGGACCTCTATCCCCTGATGAAGCCAGTTAGCTGGTGAAACATGTTGGGGAGGTCAGGCATGGCATTTTAATTTGTGATTTTCTACCTCTTTTCACTGTGTTACCTGCTGCCGAGGGTTTCACAAGGAAACCTTATATGCTTCATGCCCATCAGATTAGGGATTATTGCCCAAGTAAGATGTTTTTGGATTCCTTTTTGCAGTTAGCAAATCACTGTATATATAGGGTTTCCCTGCTGATATAATAGGTGGTATTCCACCAGATTTGATAATAGAAAAGGAGTTATTCTTTCACAATTAGAAAGGGATACATTTATGAGACAAATTGAGAGGTTAGAAATCAGGTTTTTATAAAGTGTGTTATAGAGGTTAAGTATAAATTATACTTAATAATAATAATAATCATAATAAAAGTTAAGTTTTAGTGCTTTATAGACTGAGAACTGATAGAGTTTAAGTTTGCCTATGGCAAAATAGTAAATATAGTTATTAAAAGTCATTCTTTCTTCTCTTAAGAGATTCCTATATTTTTGAGACTACTTGACACGTTTTGGGTTATTTCATATTATTTTCTCTTACTATATATACATTACTGCTTTCGGAATTCTGATAGTTTTCCTTTAAAACAGACAATATTTTAGTTACCATCTGCTATCAAATATGTGTAGCAATTATTTTATGACCCCCACAATACAGTATACTTAACTAACAGGAAATCAAGGTGTTTCTGAATTGAGCTCTAGACATAAATGAAAAAATAACACAATAATGTGATTAAAGAAATTATTTCCAGTTGTAGAACATTTTTTAGAGTCGTTTCCTGTGGAAGTTGTAAATGTAAATAGTTGTTGAAAAGTATATTACTTATTTCTTTATTTGCAACAAAATTATGTACTTGTAGATTGCTTTGTTACAGGCCATATGGCGTACAGTATAACAGTCTATAAACTACTTTTTATTACAAATAAACAGCTAAACTGCGCACATGGACAATTTATAAAACAAAGGTGTGAATGCAATTAAAGAATATTGGTCACTAAAGAAGTGTATGGTTTTGGGGGAAAAGGGAAGGTTTAGAAACTGGATAAGGAGATAAATTTGTTACAAATGACCACCGAAGACTAATGAGCTCACGACATTTATATAAAATTCCTAAAACTGAATTAAAAATCTTTGATGCAAACTTCAAGTGTGTGTGTTCACAGATGTCAGAGGTTTAGCAAGCAAAATGGGGTGAGCTTGAGATTATTGTTGCTAGGATAAGGCAAGGCTCCCCATATGATTTGGCGGTCAGTCTGTAGGGCTTTAATGCGGCCATGAGAAAGGAGGGGTAAATTTACATAAATAGCTCACTCACTTCATTTTTATGGGAGAGTATACTGGTGTGTCCCGTCTCGGTCCTGCAATTTTACAGTGGAAGGGTATGAAATGCTATTTTCCTGGATGGAAAGCCTGCTTAAAGGCCAGGTACAGATCTAGCCACAAGATTTAAGTCTCATGATCTAAGTTAGGTTATCTGATATCATAGGGTATTCTTGTTTTG
>JAODAL010002800.1:0-7500 GCA_025379985.1 Phyllomedusa bahiana | reverse complement strand
CTTTAGTTTATCTGAGGCTTGAATTTCACCTTTACCCACAATGTACCTAGATACCTCGCTCTTCCATGCCCATGGCACATTTCCTTTTGGGTTCACCGTGAACCCGGCTTTTCTTATGGCCTCACGTACTGCCATGAACCTTTACCTCAGAAGGCGTCTTCCAATCTCCTGCTGAAAATAACTATGTCAACTACGTATGCTGCTGCATACTCTGTTGTGGGGGCCCTAAGACTCTTTCCATAGCCCTCTGGCAGGTGTCAGGAGCTCCTTGATAGCCCCAAAGGCATTGCTGACATACTGTAGCAAGCCCTCGGGGTGGAGAATGCTGTCTTTTCTCTAGCCTTCTTTGGAAACACGGAAGTCTGCCAGTAGCCCTTCGTTTAAGTTCCAGGGTGGTAAATACCGGCCGGCCTAGCCTTTCAATGAGCTCATCCACCCTGTGCATAGGGTAGGGCGTTAAACTTAACAACCTCATCAGCTTCTTAATCCATTGCAAAACCGCCATTCGCCTGACGGTTTTTTGGACCAAAACGATGGGGCTTGACCTGACCACTCTTGCACCATCCTCAATTACCCAGGTTGTAAACATCCTCTCCACTTCCTCTAGAAATTACTTCCGACTGCATCTGGGAATCCGGCTAGGGTTTTTAAATTCACCCCGAACATGGGGTTCCGAGATGATCCCATGTCGAATGAGCGGTGAGGCCTGGCAAAATCTGAGAACATATCCGCTATTCAGCTGCAGCAAACTCCCGACATGGTTGCTTCTGTTGACGGGGATAAAAGCCTCTTCAATATGGACCTCCTTAATACTTGACCTCTGCTGCCCCACCATGCACGCAGGTTTCGGGTGGGCCTCTACCCTTTCCATTGTTTTATTAAATACTTACGTGATATACTTGAGGAAGGCTTTCATTTACCAGGCTGTGACTTTGTAGTTTATTCACCTACTTTTCCACCACTTCATACGGGCCTTGTCACTGGCCAGGAATTTGCTCTCCACAGTGGGAACCAGTCATGAGAGCACTCCTCCCCTGGCTGGAACTCTCTAACCCTGGCAAGACTGAAATTGTATACCCTAGCGTGTGGCCTCCTGGGCTTTTAGCAAGATGCTCTCTCACATATGGCACAATGTTTAGAGATCCTCTCTTGCATCTGGGACACGTGCTCGATGACGCTTCCTCATATGTGTAACCTCATTCTCCCATGTCTCCTTTAGCCACATCAAGTAACCTTCTAGGGTGCCCGTCCGTACAATAACCAAAGGGTAAAACCCTGTAGGAGGCTTGGGGAATCTTCCCTGACCGTAAATAGTAGCAAGTACGGTAAGTAGGCAGTCCCAGTTCTTCTGCCGTCCTTCTCTACCACCTTCTTCTACTTGCCATTAGGGTTCTTGTTGAAATCTTCAACTAGGGCCCGTCAGTCTGGGGTATGGTATACAGAGGTTTCTCACTGGTGAGTATAGAGTCTTTCAGACTGTCCGCATAACCTTAGACATAAACTGTCCCCTGGTCTGTCAAATCTCCTTTACAGCAGCCTGTTTGTGAAAATAATTATTAGAATAACTCTCGGGTATCTACCTCTTGGCTGAGGTATTCCTTAACGGAACGCCTCGGGTACCGCGTAGCATAATACCACTATCAACCACATAAATGTTGATGACCTCGCGCTGACTTCGAGGTATGGGCCCCACCAATCCATCGCGTAACCGTTGTGAATGGATTTCTATATAGGGAAGCGGGACTAGAGGACCCGAAAAAGAGCCACGGGCTGTCACCTGTCAGACACTGGCAAGATTGACAGTAGTCACGTAAGTCCTTCTAAAAGCACCGGGCCAGTAAAACCTTTGTAAGACTCGTTTGCTGGGTTTTGTCGCCCCCAAAAAGACACCCAACACATGTAGATGGGCCATATCTAACACCATACGTCGGTAGGGGGGCGCTACGGCACAACTAATTTCTCCACCACTTCTTCTCTCACTTTGTTCCTCATACAGCAAGTCGTTATTACGTTGCAAAGTCGATGAAACCGATTATCAGCCCCAGCTCTTTGTGGAGCCATTTAGTACGTTACTGATTAAGAGCGCCCTTTTAGGTCAATCCCGGTAGCTGGGCATTCCCAAATTCTCCGGAGACCTCCAGATCAGGGACAACCGTTTCAGGGGTTACCTCCTCTTCCCTCTATCCCCCACCAGTACACACATAGGAAATTCATTCCCCCTGACCTATGAGGTAGATACCACCTGCCCAGAAACATCATTGCACTTCTGTGTTGATAAGGCACTTTCAGCCATGGCCCACCAGACGTACCCAGAACAGAGGGGAAGTCCCGACCAATAATTATGTCATGCAGTAAATTCGGCACAACACCCCACACCGTGGGACACGATTCCACAGTCATGTGGCTGGGAAACCTGGGCCAGGGGTACTGCCTAGTATCCCCCATTGAATTACATATGACCCCCCCAGTTTCCCCCAGGGACCAGCTCATGTGGCAGTGTAGCAGTCACCAGGGGTGACGAGCTTCCCTGAGTCCAAAGAGTCCAGTTTACTATGACTCCGTTCACACGCACTACGGCAGGCCTGCGTGTCCCCTCGCCTGGATGATGGAATCAGCACTAAAGGCTGATGGTAAGCGAAATACGACATGCGCCCGCCCCTGCGGAGCAGTCCATAGGCTCTGTTTGTAGTAGGCAACGGCGTCTATAGGCCGGGTACCTCTGACATGCCTCCAACAGATCGATGGGGTTCCGGGCCTGACTCTTAGTCACCGGTCTACTAGTCCCTCTTGGGTCTTCGGACCCCCTTCACTTGGAGGATTTCGGCCATCTCCTTGGAGCCCTAGCTTCCTCCTGGATATTCCAGAATGCCTGATCTCAGGCTCCCTTCCTGCCCAGGAGTTCTCAACACCACATATCCGCTCAACAAGCTCACCAGGTCGTTCAGCATTCTTGGTGTATCTCCTGTGCAAACCAACTCTTGACCGAGACTCAGGAAAGCGAGTATACAAAACTTCATTACAACTCGTTATTTCCACCATCTGGCGGCCGGAGTACAGGTATCAGGCTTGTGCAGCCATTTCTGGACCAGATGGAGTAGGTCAAACATTTGGGACCCTGGGAGGCTTGTCTGCTATACCCCCAACGGTGCACCCTTTGGGCCTCGGACCGCCAGCCGGCAACCCCCAGACGGGCCAGTCATCTCTGCCTTAACTTACTATATTCCTTAGCATCTTGTAGAGTCAAGTCATAGGTAGGCTTTCTGAGTGCTCGCCGTTCAGCGTATGGGGCAAGGACCTCTGCCCACAGTTCCTTAGGAGGGCATTTCTCTCTATCTGCCACTCTCTCAAACTACGGACAGAAATGTCTTCACATCGTCATTCGGGGAGCATCCTTCTGTAATTGCCTCCTCTCGACAGTCCTCTTTCCTTAGTACTGTCACTGGCGCTGGGCGAGGCACTATGCTCCCTGGTTTCTTATGGCTTCAGTCAGAGAGCCATTGCTGAATCAGGAGCTGTTTTTGTCTCTCCTGTTTGAGCCTGGTTGTCTCCTGTTTGCATCTTGCTGCAGCTGCACGTTACTCTGCACCAGGTGCTTAATGATTCCTCCATTTTCTCAGAGCGTGCTATGGCTTTTACCCAGGACATACAGTCTTATGCACCAATATTTCCAACCTGTGCTCTCGGGTCGTGTCTGCCTGCATCCAATCTCCAAAAAATTGGATCTATGTGGGAAAAACCATACAGGAGTTTCGTCGTCGGATCTCGAAACATCTGAGTACTATTAAAACTAGAGGTGACACTCCCTAGCTAGACACAATTTTCGAAGATACATAATGGCTATAACTAAGAGGTGCCTAAATCATTTGGCATTGTGTGAAAAAGCTAGGGAAAGACAGGGCGATTTGGAGTATTTTGTTTTCAAGAAGAGCAAGACTGGATACACCAGACTCAATACATTTGAAACCTAAAGGCTAAATGAAGGCCTTTTTCATTTCGCATTTATTTGCTCATGCTGATTCCCTATATAATAATTTTTGAAGAAACAGATATATGTGATTAAGTGCACGGTCAAGTGAAAAAAGCACAGTTTGAATATATACTATGGACTAGCATCAGAGTTCATATTTGAGTTTTTTTTTTTTTTTTTTTTCCCCCTCCCTTCCATCTCCCTCTGCGCCCCTCCCACTCTGCCCTCTCCCCTTCGTCCTCTCCCCCATTGCCTCTACATTTTTCCTCATTGACCCTGAGTCCCTGTAACGATGAACAGATATTCATCACGTGAGGCCACGGTTTACTATTTCCCAATTAGGATGCATGTATATTGCTTTTGCAAGGACTAATCATGCTATGTACTCTGTAATTAGAGATTTATTGTTCCTGCATGCGGCGCTGGTCTAGTGGCGAGGCATATATGCAGCAGGATGCGGTGTCATTTGAGGATACTGGAGTTTCGTACATGCTCCCATTGTGATAAGGTTGATTGAATGGCATAGCTGTGACCGTAGGAGAGTAATCTAGCATTGGGAGGAACTTGTGAGGTCAGACTGTGGGAGGGATAGAGGGCTAGCCATAGAGCATGAAAATAACTGTGATAAGAGAAGTAGTTACTAGAATATAGTCTTTAGACAATACTATACAATGGCAGTGGAACATGTATTACTATGGGGCCTGCAGCTCTATTGGAATGATATGATATTACTACATAGGAGAAGAAGTCTTATGTGAAGATAATAAGACACAGTGGTCTATTTATACAGTGGAGTTTTATCTATTCCCAATGAATATGCAGATTAGAAATTGAAGAGAAGCGGGCTTAAGGACTTGATAAGATGGGAGTGGTGCTGTGTAATGTGATACCTAGTCTGCTTAGTTCCATTCTTAGGTGAGGCAGCGCAGTTGCAATAATATTGAGAGAAGTGATATGGAACCCATTCAAAGTCAGGGCTGATAGGCTGTTTGTTGGTGCAGTGCATTGGCACGGGCATGTACGGTAATGATTGGGCGCAAGCCCGTTTATCGGAGATGGCGAATTTGACTGAAGGTTGTTGGCTCATGAGAAGCATGGTGGCAGCTTTAGCAGGACATGTTATGAGTGTAGCGCGCGAAGGGAGTGGGCTTATGTGGATTCTCTGATGGCTAATTGGTGAGACCTGAATGGGTTTTCCTAACATGATATAAAAGGATAGAGAGCTCAGACCACATTGATCGACCTCTTAAGCCTTGATAAAGCCAGGTTTTTAGACTGCGAAACATGTCGGCAGACAGGCATGAAGTTTTTAAATTGTGATCTCTTCACCTCTGTCTACAAGTCTGTCCATCTGCTGCAGACTGTGTCACAAGGGGGCACTTTATTAGTTTTCTGTCCTATGAGATTTAGGGACGACTGCCCAAGTAGTTGGCCTGGGATCCCTTACTGAAGCTAGTACTTTGCTATAGATATAAGGATCTCCTGTTAATAGTGGGGTTCCACCAGACTTTGAATTGATAGAAAGGTGAGTTATGTCCCTCTTTCAAAAGCAAAAAGGGTTAAATGATGAGGATAGAGATCAGGTTTTTAAATAGTGTGGTATAGAGGTATTAAGAGTTAGATATAATAAAAGTTACGTTTTAGTGTTTAATAGAGAACTGATAGAGTTTAAGTTTGCCTATGGCAAAATAGTAAATATAGTGCCCGCATCCAAAACACCAATTGTGGGGGTGTCAGCTCCTAGGTAGTCCCTGGATTAGCACAGACATAGGTTTAGGTGCAAAACCAAACAAAGTTTATTGTCCCTCAGACTTGAATAACGGAAAAACAAACATGCTTCCTTCAGCTTAGCACAGCAAAAAATAAAGACAGTCCTTAGCTCATGTTTACAAGCCAATACAACAGAACGAAAACAACCTCACCGGGTCCAGCAGTAGAAGTGTTCGCAGACAACGTGGTGACAAGCTTTGCATGTCTCCCTTCATCTTGAGAAGTTCTCTAGCATAATCACACAGCTCCACCATGAGCTGGTGTCAGCTCCTTTTAAATATGCCTGGTAAGGCCCGGCTGGAGTATGGGAGTGGCCGTCCCACCCAGGACATCTTGGGCCACCCCACTTTTCCGCTCCATAAAAAACCCGACCCGAACTACCACAATAAAAAATGAGCTCACCAACAAAACGTCGCTGGCAAAACTATGGGGTTTTTAAACATCCCCCGAGGGCCAAACCCCTTTGGTGTTTCCCATAAACCGTCCACCATTTACCCCTCCCTCTTCCAATAAAAATTTTTGGGTTTGCCAGGGAAAAATTCCCCATTTACTGGGTTTGGGCATGGCCCGGTTACAATTTTAAAAACCCGCTTTAATTTTACCCCAAAACCAGACGGGGCAATTTTCAGTTTAAACACAGGGGCAAAATAGAGGTAATTTTCCAGAAATATTTTTAAAGGCAAAATTTTACAGACAAAATTGTCGGGTTTTTCCCATAAACCTTTAAAAAAAAATTTTTTAACTCTTATTTAAGGTGCCCGTACCACCAACTTCGCACCTGCACTAACGGGGCACATGACACCAGGGGGGAAAAATGGCAAATTTGGGCAAAAATTTGCTATATCCCCCTATATCCTAACCCCCCTTTTAAAACCTAAGGCCCCTAAATGAATAGACAGAATTAATTTTTTCCCCTATTTTAAACCACTTTAAAAAAAGGAAAAAATGATATCGGGTTTTCCCTTTTTTCGGGAAGAAATGGCCTGTTCCTCAGGGGGAGGGGGTCTAAATTGTCGGGGTTTTCAGACATCTTTTTCTAAAATTCCCCTTTCCACAAAGCCAGCTAATTTCGAAAACCCAAATATTCCCTTTTTGTAATCCAAAAGTTTTTCCCACTCTCTAGTTTGGAGCCTTTTACCAGACTTTTATGACAATACCCCATAATGTTTCAGAAAACCTTTTCCCCCCTTTTTCCCCCATTTTTAAAATTTAGAGCTAAACATGGGCTTAAAGAACGGGATCAATTAACCCCAAAAAGTTTTGGTTTGCCTTGAACTTTTTGGGTTCTTTTTTCTAATATTTAAGCTGAATAGGGCCCTTTTAAAAAAACCCAAAAAAACCCAAAACAAAATATCAAACATGATTTAACATACAAAAAGGTAGAAAAAATAAGATGAAATGCTTTTAAACCCCATTCCCAAGCCAAACTGATATCAAAAGTACAAAAATTTATTAAAAATATCTGAAACCCTATGGAGCCCAGGATACTAAAATTTTCAATTGGGGAATCAGTTTTGCATAATTTTAAAAGGGAAATCTTGTGAAAAAACCCCTTTTAAAAAATGAAAAAATTAATAGCCTAACATTCATTTTTTCCTGTAACAAACATGTACAAGCCTTTCCCTTAAATTAATTGCAGATTTTTTCCATTGGACCAGAAACAAAATTTGCATTTTTCCAATTTTTTAAGTCTCCCATTTTTTAACATGCAAAATTTTTCTCATTTTCTGGGCCAGGGGAAAAGGGTTTTTCTGCTTTAGCAA
>JAODAL010002799.1:0-187075 GCA_025379985.1 Phyllomedusa bahiana | reverse complement strand
CGCGTCACACATCCCAGCATTCGGGGCGGAAGTTACTGCTCGGATTCCGCCCTGAGGCGGAAGTGACGGAGGAGGGAAAACAAGCATGTGACCGGGTTGCCACGGTGACAGCTAAAAACACATCCGCCTTCCGTCACATTTAAGGCTGCCTGTGCATTCAAAACAAACGGCGGGCACACCATAGCCCTTCCGTCTGTCTTTCTGAGCCATACGCTCTATGACCTGCATTGTATGCAATCTCTGCATTGGTAAGTATGGACTTTTTCTTTGGCGATATATGTCTGGGCTGCTGTGGGGCTTGGGGCCTGCATGTGTTGGGAGGTGATTTGACAACTTATACTATAAACGGGCACCTCTGTTCCCAATACATATGCACGGCTGCATAACCCGGCGCATTTTGATATATATTGACCTGTACTATGGGATTTGTCATTTCATAGACATTTAATATGGGAAAGGATAAATTGGAGGAAACTCTATCTGTTCATACCCTCAGTTTTTGAATTTTTTGATCCCATTTCTAGATTTTTATACATCACTTCATTGGTTCCTGAAGAGACTGTGGGGGGTTTCGAAACATGTTGGGACATTTTTATGATTACCACGTAAGGGTAGACTTGAGTCTATAGGGTAAGCCTCTATACCGGTGAGGGGTCGCCCTTGTCGGGGGGGGAGTGCTCTAACAATCTACACTGGTGTGGAGACCCCCTTTGGACTCGTCAGATTTAAATAGTTATCAATGCGTCATTTTTTTCATTGGCACTAATGTGTGCTTTTGATTTGTGTATTTAATGCTTAGCCGCACATTATTTTAAATTGTGAAGTAAAAGTTAAATTTTATATTGCACACAATTATCATACGCACTCCATTTTTTGGTTTTTCTGTTTATATGCGATGGAGTAATTACCTAATGCCTAACAAATTATTAGGGATAAGTTTCTTTTTTTTTGTAGATACAAAGTAACAGTAATGAGTCACACCGTGGAAGGAAAATGGCAAATTGGGACAAATTATGTCATTTTCACTTAGGGGTGTACTCCGTTCTGTTGCCAGTGGCTTAAAACATTAAAGGCTATGTTAAAGTTATTTTGAGAGCACCAAATGTACACTATTATACAAGCTGTACACTGACTACTTTACATCATATCAAAGTGTTTTATCTTCAGTGCTGTTCCATGAAAACATATAATTATATATTTACAAAAATGTCAGGGATGTACACACTTTTCTGAGATGCTGTACATACAATGCAAGTCAAAAAAAAAAAAATTCAGAACAAAAACAAGAACAAGTTGACAGTACCTTCAAACATGATAAAAAAACACACATATGCATGTGCCATAAATGCACAGTGTGTAAATAAGTATTGAATACATCATCAATTTTCAAAGTAAATATATTTCTAACAAATGTATTGACAGGGACATTCTCACCAGATATCAGTAACAACCCATCCAATCCAAAGAAATCAAACCATAGATGTTCTTTAAATTAAGTTATATGTAATAATGAGAAATGATACAAGGACATCAATTTTTCATGGGACGAGGGGGGGAGTGAGGAGAGGAAGGACTAGAATTGTAAAACTAAATGAAACAGACTGATAAAGGGGAAAAAGACTATACAGAAAGAAATGAGGGGTGGAAGTGTTGAGGTCCTTCATTGTTGGGCAAAGTATTTCTTATGAATATTTTACCACCTCTAGCCTTGAATGGTCAGATGTTGCCGGGTTTTGCGGGAGACTATTACTATATAACAGCTCTACCCCCCCTCACATGTTCTGAGCTCTACTTGGAGTAACCTTTTACCATATTTTTCCAGGACTCCAAGCTTAGAGTAAACATAAAGGAGTTAAAAACAACCATGGACTCACTGATCATATTGACATTAGGTACACAAGAAGGAGACCAAAAAAAAAAAAGTGAGAGTGCAAATGGATCTAGCAAATAAAAAACACTGCATCCAAAGTGTGTATATAAGACCTTCAGGTTTGTGCTATTCATTTCACAGTTGCTGCAAAGAAAAAAAAAAAAAGGAATTGTATTTTTTTAATTTATTTTATTAATGAGGTTTTATCTCAAGCCCCAAGCTGCAGGGAAAAAAAATATTTGGTTAAAACTTCAATAAGCATTTGCTCACCATCTGTCACTCTGGATTTTAAAATGGATCATCCAAAAAACACTTCCATGAAGAAAAAATGTTTTTCCCTTTTTCCCTTAAATTTTTAGCACATGTAGCATTATATTATCACAATTATAATCATGCTGCTTTTTTATGACATTTGTAACAAAAAAATAAAAGAAAACTAATTAATAAATTATAATCCAGATGAGACAGATAGTTTACAAGCTCCATTGGCAATGGAAATGTACATCTGTTTGACTTGGAAATGTTCAATGCTCCAAAGAAGTCTGCCCTTCTTTAACTTGATTGTGTGTATACACATCTGCAAAATGAATACTTGAAGCATCATGGCTGGGATTTCATGCTACTTTCTGAATAGTTTACAGATGCACACCAACAGCCAGCTGTGTTCATTAAAGTGTAAACTGTAGCTTTTCTCAGATTGACAAGCTAAGCATAGAAATAAGGAACTCCAACACTAAAGACTTGGAATCTTGAACATACAACCACTGTAGGCAAGCATAATATAAACACTAACTACACAAATAGAGCTTTGGGCGAGTACTGTTGCTTATGGGAGGGATCAAATTGGCTATAAAAAGGGGGTTTTATTTCGGGGCGGTCTCAAGAAAAAGATGCAAATGGACTCTAATTGAAAAGGATAAAAAAGATCATTTTTTCAAATCGGAGTTTCCTCCAAAAGAACAAGAACATCATTCAGGTCGGATGGGCCCCGGGGACCGGGGAATCCCCCGGGGGGCCCCCCCCCCGACCGCGGGGGGCCCCGGAGGCAGTGCCGTCGCCCCCCGGGGCCCCGGCCGCGCATCCGGTCACGGGAAACCCCCCGGGACCCCGCGTCCCGACGCCCAAGACCGCCCGGGGTTGGGGACTAATGCCCCCCACCCCCGGGGTGGGGCGGTGCGCGGGGGCACAGCGCCACAGGCCCCGCGCCCGCTGATCTCCCCGGGCAGGCAAAACGCATTGGGGCCTTCACCTGCCGGTGGGGCCCCCTCTGCAAAGTGGGCGGCGCGAATGACGTCATTCACCGCGCGGCCTATGCAGGGCCCGCCAGTACGGAGCCGCGGGGAGCTCGAGCGGCCGGGCCTCCGGGAGCCGGACCCCGGAGCCAGGAAAGTGGCTGTTGTTTTTTTTTTTTTTTTTTTTAAACTACTAAGGGGGCCCCTGGCTACTAGGGGGGCCCTGAAAACAAGGGGGGGGCCCGGGGCTACAAGGGGGGGCGCCCTGGCTACTAAGAGGGGCCCCCCTGATATTTAAGGGGGGGGCCCGGCTACTAAGGGGGGGGGGGCCCTGCTCTTGGGGGGCCCCGGGTACTATGGGGGGCCCCTGGCTACTATGGGGGGCCCCGGGGCAAATAAGGGGGGCCCCTGATCGGGGGGGAGGGGCCCCCTGACTACAAGGGGGGGGGGGGGCCCGGGCTAAAGGGGGGTGGGCCCAAACTACAGGGGGGGGCCCCGACTACAAAGGGGGGTGGGCCCTGACTACTAGGGGGGGCCCCCCTGACACAAAGGGGGGCCCCGGTCAAAAAGGGGGGGGCCTGACTACAAAGGGGCCCCGACTACAAAGGGGGGTGCCCAGGTATGGGGGGGGGCCCTGGCTATTTAAGGGGGGGGGCCCTGGCTACTAAGGGGGGCCCCCTGACTACAATGGGGGGGGGGGGCCCCCTGACTATAAGGGGGGGGCCCTGACTACAAGGGGGGGGGGGGGCTCTGACAATAAGGGGGGCCCTGCCCTAAGGGGGGGGCCCTGACACAAAAGGGGGGATGGCCCTTTGGCTACTATGGGGGCCCTGGCACATGGGGGGCCCCTGGTACTAGGGGGGGCCTTTGGGCTACTAAGGGGGCCCCCCTGGCTACAATGGGGGCCCTGGAACTAGGGGGGGCCCCCTGACTACTAAGGGGGGGGGGCGGTACTATGGGGGGCCCGGGGCTACTAAGGGCCCTGTACTAAAGGGGGCCCCCGGACTACAAAGGGGGGGCCCCTGACTACTAATGAGGCCCTGACAACTAAGGGGGCCCCTGACACTAAGGGGGCTCTGGCTACTATGGGGGGCCCCTGGCTAAGGGGGGCCCCTGGCTACAGGGGGGCCCTGGCTACTAAGGGGGCCCTGGCACTAAGGGGGCCGGGCACTGGGGGGGCCCCTAAAAACTATGGGGGCCCCCGACACTAGGGGGCCCCTGACTACTATGGGGGGCCCCTGGCTACATGGGGGCCCGGCTACTTTTGGGGGCCCCCTGACTACAGGGGGGGCCCCTGACTACAAGGGGGGCCCTGGCTACTAATGGGGGCCCTGACAATAATGGGGGCCCTATACTTGGGGCCCCTGACTACTAAGGGGGGCCCCCTGACCTAGGGGGGGGGCCCTGACTAAGGGGGGGGGCCCCTTTTACTAAAAAGGGGGGAGGCCGGGCTACTAACGGGGGGCCCTGACTACAAGGGGAGGCCCCTGGCACTATGGGGGGCCCCCGGCTACAGGGGGGCCCCACTACTATGGGGGGCCCGGGCTACAATGGGGGGCCCTGACTACATAAAGGGGGCCCCGACACATAAAGGGGGGCCCTGACAAAATAAAGGGGCCCCTGGCTAAATAAGGGGGGCCCTGACACAAAAGGGGGGGCCCTTACTACATAAAGGGGGGCCCCTGGCTATAAAAAGGGGGCCCGACAACTAAGGGAGCCCGACTCCAAAAGGGGGGCCCGATTTCCCTACACACTCAAAAGGGGGGCCCTCTACCTACACACTAGAAAAGGGGGCCCGACTACGTACACACACTAAAGGGGGGGGCCCTGACTTCCTACTATAGCTAAAAGGGGGGGCTGACTTCCTGCCACTAGCTAAAGGGAGGCCCCAACCCCTGTATACACCTAAAAGAGCCCCTTAACTGCCTGTAAAAATCCCTAAAAGAGACCCCAACTCCCTGTTACTCCCTAAAGGGGCCCCTTAACTGCCTGTTACTATCTAAAAGAGACCCTTAACTGCCTGTATACTCCTGCATTACTCCGGGGGGTTGGCCTTTTCCCCACCCTCAACCCCCTAGGATCTAGCCCAATTTTAGGGGTTTTGTCCCCGCTCTCCCCCCCCTGGGAAGTTTGTAGAGAGGGGGAATGGGTAAAAAAGGGCGGAAAATTGAGGTTCAAAGATTTTTTGTGTGTAATTTTCCAAGGGGTTTAGCGTGGCCGGGGGACAAGTCACATGGGGGTGTGGAACGGAGGAGAAGAAAAGGGAATAAAACGACTCATGAGAGAAGAAAACGACTCCTCAGTGGGCTTTTGGGTTATCCTGGATGTAAGGGTTATGTTACTTCTTTTAATTGATCAGTGTTGATTCACTGTAAGGGGATGTGACCTGAGCTGGTGTCTGACTTCTATGTGGTCCCTTATGGCGGTTTGTAGTTTACCCCTGAGGGGTCTGCCCTCTATGTGGTCTCTATATGGGGGTTTTTGAGGTTTACCTGGTGGTGTCTACCCTATGGGGTCACTATATGGATGTTTGGGTTAACCTGATGGTGTTTTACCTCTATGTGGTCTCTATTTTGGGGGGGTTGAGGTTATACCCGAGCTTGTTCTGACCTCTATGGGGTCCTATAGGGCGGTGTTGTAGGTTTTATCCTGGGGCGGGGGCCTGCCCTTTAATGTGGTATCTATAGGAGGTTTGTAGGTTATACCTACGGTGTCTGACCTTTTTGTGGTATCATAAGGTTTGTGGGTTTCCCTGAGCTGGTGTTGACCTCTATGTGGTCTCTTTTAGGCGGTGTTTGGGTTTATATGAGGGTGCTACCCTATGCGGTTTCTTATATGGGGTGTGTAGGTTATTTTTGGATTAGTTTAGGGCAGGTACATGTGCCCTTTTGACCCTTGATAGGAGTTACACTTCACTTTCTTGCTGGTGTGTTTTTAGAATTGGTGAGTGTGGGGGACCAATGGAAACGTGGAGGGAAAATATTGTATGTGGGTGGTGGGGATTTTGAATGTGGGTGGAGGGGGATATTTTACGTGGGGTGGGGGAGGATATTGTACGTGGGTGGAGGGGGATATTTACGGGGGGGAGGGGGATAGGGTAGGTGGGTGGAGGGGGGAAAATCGACTGAGGGGGAGGGGGATATCGTACGGAGTGGAGGGAAATATCTATGTAGGTGGGGGAGGTATCGTAGGGGGGGTGGAGGGGGGATACGATGTGGGTGGAGGGGGAAGTGTAGTGGGGGGAGGGGGTATGTATGGGGTGGAGGAGGATATGTATGTGGGTGGGGGAGGGGTATGGGGTGGAGGAGGAATTGATTGGGTGGGGGGGGATATTGTAGGGGGGTGGGGGGGGATATATTGGGTGGGGGGGGGTATTGTATGTGGGTGGTGGGGGATATTGAATGTGGGTGGAGGGGGGGAATTTTGAAAAGTGGGTGGGGGGAAAAATTTTTGTATGGGGTGGAGGGGGAAATTGAGTGGGGGGGGGGAAGTATGTGTGGGAGGGGGATTTTGTATTGGGGGGAGGGGGATATTTTGTGTGGTGGGGGGGGATATTGGTGGGGGGGGGATTTGAACGGGGTTGGAGGGGGATATTGTACGGGGGTTGGGGGGTTTTGTACTGGGTGGGGGGGGTCCCGTGGGTGGGGGGCGGGAATTTTGTACGGGGGTGGTGGGGGTTTGACGGGGTGGAGGGGGAACGGGTAACGGGTGGGGGGGATAGTACGGGGGGGGGGGGGATATTTACGGGGGAAGGGGGTATGTAGGGGGGAGGGGGAAGGAGGGAGACTTAGCCCGTGTCTAAAATGCAACAAAAAAAGTTGGCGAAAAAGAAAATTTTTGGACTCTCTGTTTTGTACTCACAATACAGTTCTGTTTTGCACACTGTATTATTGGTAAAAGGGGTGCTTTTAGTCCAGGCCCGGAAAATTTTTACGTACATAGGTTGGGCCCCCCAAGATCAAGGGTGGGCCCCCCCCAGATCAACTCCCCTGTGGGGCCCAGACCCCCCAGTCCGACACTGCACTCATTTATAAATTTCTATATCCCAACTGGGTCTCTAATATGAAAAAGTACACTTCCTTTGAGATGCATATAAGACATTTCTTTAGACAACCAATATCCTGTTCCTCACCCTGAACCCCAAAACAGCGGTCTACAAATATATTTTTTTGAGGGGACCGTTTTGAATATTTGATTTTCATTCTTTTGGAGGAGGACAAATGTACAGAGCATTGAAAATAAGTCTTCATACACTAACCGTGTTGCTTCACTGTGAAACAGTAACCCATGAGCTGCAACCCAATACCTTGCTCGTTACAGATGATAGCCATCTACTACCAGCTACAGTGTTACCACACTAATTGGAAAAGTTAATTGTGGATCCATTTTTTTTTTTTTTATAAAGAAAAAAGTTTCATCTTCTTTTGTCACATTCAGTTTTTTTGTTGGAATGGTTTTCAAAACAGAAAAGCCTAGGCACATCCCTATATTATTAAGACAGCTATAACAGCATGCAGTAGAGAACAGTGAAAAGTTTGTAACTATGGTGCATCAAGTGCCTTATTTCGCTGCTTTATGAAACAACATGGTGGCTTCTAGTAAGGCAGGGGTGTGTCAAACTGTGGCCCTCCAGCAGTTGGGAAACTACAACTCCCATCATGCCCACTGTTATAGATTATATAAATTCATGATGGGAGTTGTAATCTATAACAGTGGGCATGATGGGAGTTGTAGTTTCCCAACAGCTGGAGGGCCGCAGTTTGACACCTGTGTACTAATGGAAGCCACAGTGTCCACTTAACTCTTTTCTGCTCCTCTTTACTGTTTCTGTATTCTGATCTGGGGGAAATTAACCTTATAATCACAGGTTTAACCATAGCTTTAGCAGCTACTATTTGGTCCAGAGGACGAGGGGATAAGAAAATTGTTCTTGTTTTGGGGAAAATTTTGTTGCTTACCATTATTATATTTGCTGATTAATATATGGCGCTATAACCCCTATCTTTAATTATTGCTACTTGTATTGCGCTTTCAGTATTCTGTCATTTGGTGCTCAGGGTCCATTTCATTGTGTTTTAGGCCATTTAAATTCTAGTTAAGCTTCGGCTTATAGTCTACCTTATGGTGAGACTCCAAAGATAGCTCAAATCTAAGACATGTTTTACATCATATAGTAATATTGGGATCCTGCTAGAGACCAGGATGCACAGAATCAGAACACAGTATAGAATATTTTATGGGCAATATTTTATGATAATATAGCTAGATAAAAATGCAGACCAAGTTAACTTATTATGATTGTAACCATCATCATTTCCAACTCACATTATATGTTGCAAAAGTGTTTGGTTAGTTGTAGCCATATCTCAAAATTCAAACACGTCTGTACAATATTTTGGTTCTTATTTTTCTAAAAATATACATAAATAAAACTCAATCTACACTAAATTGACCAAAGTACTCAGTTGTCAGGTGCACAAAGACTTGATTCAAAATCTTTTTGCTACTACAAGTCAAATAAGTTTTTATCAGGTAAGATAACATAACAAAACTAGAAAATTAGAATTTATTTTGTAGGCAAAAAGATCACATGGGAGAAATTATTGGGATAATATGGTTCAGAAAACTCTTGCAAAATGCACTTATACCAAAAGTAAACATTGGCTAAAAGAAGTGGCTCTTTCCCTCTAGAGGTCCATGTATGCCGGTAGCGTACAAGCACAGCTCTTTGATGTCATTTTGCAACATGTAATGTTCCTTTTCCTGTGGCATAGCTGAGAGAACCGAACAGAAACTGCTAGATTCTCCTGGAAATTACAAGTTACTGACCAAATGGGCAAAATATACCAATATCAACAAAAAACAATGCACATAAACATAGCTCCATTTTAAATTAACATTTATTCACCACATACTTCCAACATCACTAATACTTTAAAGGTTGTTCTCTTTAGTTACAGCAAATATAAAACAAATTGTGTCAATAACTTTATAACATTTTTAAAACTTTCTCATTTAAGAAATCATCTTGATTGACAAAAGAGGACTCTTCACATACAATTCAAGTAAAGTGAATGTTTCATAAAATTCCTTCAGTTATACACAGTACATCTTTAAAACATACACGTATTTCTGAAACCCGATTGTCATTCTTACAATGTAAAAAAAATATGTCAGCTGAAAAGTTTGCTGCATTTCCAGCAGAGATATCCTTTCCAAAGGAAAGTTGAGAAAAGGCACTGTGTGGTTCAAAAAAGAGGATCTGCAAAGAGTCACATCTAATATACAGACTGAAAGCACCATACAACACTGAGCATCAGTGGGGGGACAGCCTGACATTTTTGGTTTTGGCATCTCCCCCACTGTAACAGTTTGAGTCTAAAGCTGAAACTATTAACCAATTTTTGGATTATTATATCAAAACACAAGAGCTCATTGGAGCAGTGTCAGCCATGTAAGTTTACTCCATAGTGGAAAATAAATGTATTTCTCACACTATCAGGTACTTACAAAGAATACAATGAAGATAAAACTTTTTGACAGGTCCATTGTTGAGCCCACCTTTCAATTTCAGAAAGTCATTAAACTTTGTAACCCGTTTAAGCTTTAAAAGGGAGTTCTTATGAAGACAGATATTAGCCAGAGAGGAAGACTGCTAACAGTTGGCTCTTCCTCTGGCGGACAAGTGCCACCTTTGCATTACATGGTCAGGTAAACATTTAAGTGGTAAGCATCTAAATGAGTGTTCCAGAAGTTAATAAAGCTTGTGTTTATCATGCCCTGATGGATAAACAAGTTTTTTTTTTTTTTTTTTTTTTTTTTAACTCCCAGAACATTCTCTTTAACACTACCAAATACAGAGCTGACTATAGCTTCCCTAGGCAATAACAGCTGATTACGATTCCTAGTATTTACTGAAAAGAGATTTAAGTTTATCAGTTGATTATTTGTCTGGCTTCCATCTCAATAAACCACTTTAAAGCAAACAATGTTTTAATGTACCAATACCCATCATTTTGTATGATTGTTTTTTACTATCTGAACAAAACTGTTGTTAATTGAAGCCAGGTTCAAACTACATTTGAACCCTAGACTTTATGGGTGGTTTTATTTCTATTTTTCTGTTATGATAAAAAGTTAATTTTTTTTGTCTGTTCTTTGAACTGCACATCTTTAGGCATTTAATAGATTAAGCCTTTGTTAAAGATTATAGGTCTATAACAGTAAGAGAACAATTAACATTTTAAATCTGCTGTATGTTGGATGAAAATGAATAAAAATGTTTACAAGGGTTTACTGACAACTACATATTGATTTAACAATAAACAAAAGGATATTTCAATACAACAACTTTTACTTACATATCTTTAAAATTAATAGAACTAAGAACTGGACTCACCAACTAGCAATGGGCATACATACATCCTGATTTTCTTCTTTTTCAGTAGAAAATACATTTAATATAAAAGTAGTATTCAGAATTTTATGCATACCCCAGCTGGATTAAGATGGTTATTAGCCATCCAGGTTACTCTGTCCCTATATCGGTATCGAAAAGGATCAGGATAAGAACAAGTATTAGACTTTGCAAAAGATTTTTACTGTTTTGAGATCTTCATATGTTTACGTTTTCCAAACATCAGCGAGATACAAAGCATCCCTAAACATTGTTGCAAAGGGCTGTTAGTACAACAGAGCGCAATACCTATACAATTTGAGGATATAGCCAACCCTAATCACAGTCCCTTTGAGCGAAAAACAATTTCTGAAACTCGTTCGGGCGGGGAGTATGGCAGACTCACGGTATGCTGCTCAATGTGGAAAATGCTTTCAGCAGAGCCGCTTATCCTCCTTCTGGATCTCTCGATCTCTCCAGGGGCTACACTCGTACTCTCAGCAAACAGGAACGATAGGCTCTGCACCTGCGCGACGTTTCGGGGACCACCCGAAACGTCCCCGAAACACAGAAGCCTTCGTTCCTGTTTGCTGAGAGTACGAGTGTAGCCCCTGGAGAGATCGAGAGATCCAGAAGGAGGATAAGCGGCTCTGCTGAAAGCACTTTCCACATTGAGCAGCATACCGTGAGTCTGCCATACTACCCGCCCGAACGAGATCAAATATTGTTTCGCTCTAAGGG
The DNA here is from genome assembly GCA_025379985.1 of Phyllomedusa bahiana. Lineage (NCBI taxonomy): Eukaryota > Metazoa > Chordata > Amphibia > Anura > Hylidae > Phyllomedusa > Phyllomedusa bahiana. The sequence continues at coordinate 175,836 of JAODAL010002799.1, read as the reverse complement.
ACTGTGATTAGGCTTGGCTATAGTCTCTATTGTATGGTATTGCGCTCTCTGTTGTACTAACAGCCCTTGCAACAATGTTTATGATGCGTGTATCTCGCTGATGTTTGAAACGTAACATATGAAGATCTCATACAGTAAAAATCTTTTGCAAAGTCTAATACTTGTTCTTATCCTGATCTTTTTCGATACCGATATATTGTGGGTTGGACATCCCGCTCAGGATAACGGAGTCTAATACAGACGTTTTGTGACAGCTAGGATAAATATATTTGCAGTTACTCTGTCCCTATAACCAGATAAACCCTATAACAATGCTTTGCGAGACTAGCGTCCTGAAAAGAATGGTCTTGCACACCTTGCACCTGTCACACCCTAATTGTTATCCATAATATCCTGGATTATGCTCACCCATATCCTGGATTATGTTAATCTAGACGTATTTCGCTCAGAGATGACTAAACTCATCAGTGGGTAGCAAGAAAAAAACCTTAATAGCAACAGTTGGGTACTAGTGCTAAATCACTTGGGTCAGTGAGCTATTGTGCCCAAAGGGAATCATTTCCCTCTCAAGTGTCCCCAGGCAAATGAAGTGGAGTCCTCCTTAAATGCAGGCGCATATACCGCCCACAGACCAACAGCTCCAATCACATGGTCTGGAAACATAACCACCACTCATTGAAAAGGGGAATGCTCCAAACCTAAGCCAAACACCATCTGTCAAAAACCAAGTTGCTATTATAGTAACCTCTCCATTATATTATTTACCTTGTCCATATATATCTAAGTGAGTGGGAGCTCTGTGATTGGAGCTGTTGATCTGTGAGTGGTATGTGTGCCTGCATTTAAGGAGGACTCCACTTCATTTTCCTGGGAACACTTGAGAGGGCAACAACTACCTGTGGACACACTAGCTCACTAACCCAGATCATTTAGCACTAGTACCCAACTGTGTTAATTAAGGTTTTTTTCTTTCTACCCACTGATGAGCTCAGTCATCTATGAGCGAAACGTGTTTAGATGAGCATAATCCAGATATGGGTGAGCATAATCCAGGATATTAGGGATAACAATTCGGGTTTAACAGGTGTAAGGTGTGCGGGATCATCCCTCTAAGGCTATGTTCACACAGCTAAGTGCAGGGCATACAGTACACCACGCAATTACGCCAGGTGTTCGGGAGCTGGCGCCAATCGGCGTGTACTCCCACGATTGTATTGTGTACGCGGCGAGAGGAGGCCTAATCCATAGTTCTCTATGAGAACTGTGGATTACCATAATGGTTGGGGCGCATTTTGCCCGTATTAGAGCACAGTATGCTCTCAATACATGGCAAAATGCATCCCAAAGTAAGCCGTGTGAACATAGCCTAAGGGTTGCTATAGAGTTTATCTGGTTATAAAGACAGAGGAACCTGGATGGCTATTAACCCTCTTATTATGCACAAACCCCTGAATATTGAATATATTTTCTACCGAAAAAGAAGAAAATCAGGATGTATGTATGCCCATTGCTAGTTGGCGAGTCCAATTCTAGGTTCTATTAATTTTTATGATATGTAAGTAAAAGTTATATTTTATTGAAATACCCTTTTCCTTAGTGTTTTCTTTGGGATATTTCTTTGAGATCCTAGTTCTTCCTTACATATGAATTTAGATGACTTATTCATTGAATTATGTTTTATAGTCTAACAGCAGAAAATCTCCAAAACACAAGTTCAACAGCGGTGCTGTAATTCACCTAGAGCATTGATTTATAAACTATATAAGGATGTGAAGTTACTAATAAAATGTAACCATTAGTAGGAAAGTTTAAAAAGGGATTTAATCCAACAGGCGAAATTACAATAACCTTGATTATTTCACTCCAACCAATTTAAAGAAATGTGTTGGCAAAAACAAAAGGGACATGTTAAGGTTGCTGATTAAGTAAAAATAGGTCCTGGATGGGGTTGCCTTTGTCACAGTTTTTGCTTTGTACTTAGAAAAACAATAAAGATAACTGCAAGAGACTTAAAAGGCTGGTCCGAAGTTCCATAAGCTGGTTTGTCCGAAGGGGCAAGAAAAAATTAGAAGAAATGAAGCACACATCTCCTGCACACTCCCGTTCTGTCTCAGCGGCCATCCCGTTCATCTCGGCTGTAGCAGTGAACGTTCATTGTTCATGTGATAGTTGCAACCAATCACAGGCCACATGCAGGTGATGTTTTGGGGTGCGATTATCTATAGCTGTCACACGAATGATGAACGTTCAGTGCTGCAGCCAAGATGAATGGAACGGGAGCTTCTTTTCATCATTCCCTATTGAGCTTGTGGAACTCCCGAAATACCCTTTTAAAAAGAGAAATTTCACCATGTCACTACCACCTTGTCACTATTGATTTAGATCATCTGTTTTATTTTCAAAAAATATCAGCAAGACTAACTTTTTTTCTTTTCAAAATAACCATGACTAACCTGTATTACCAATTTGGGACCATTGTGAGAATTATTGATATGGATATTTTAGTGGCACACCTGCTCCCTACGTTACTTGTTTTGTATATTGTTGACAATTTATTGTGATTTTGTATTGTGGATTTCCTTATATCAAACTACTACTAATATTTACAGTTCATTAGAAATACTAGCCCACTTAAGTGATATATTATTTTTTATACCAAAGAAATATATTATTTGTTATACAATGCATATACTTTCCAAAATCTTTGTTTACTTTATTTTTTCTTTTGTGGGCACAATTTTACATCACCACTTAAGTTTCCATATTAAAAACAAAAAAACAAACAAAAAAAAAAACACAAACACGGTTTGTATTTAAAAATAATCAAGGAATACTGATGCCAATGGTTTATTAAATTGTGATGTAAATTAGAGTAAACTTAAGTGGAATGGCTATGATTTATAAAATGGAATTAAAAAAAATAAATAAAAAGACTTTTGGGAAACGTTGAGCATAAATTTGCGGATGAAGAAGTGGTTATTTGGGTAGAGCATGCTTCATTCTTGGTTGATAATAGATGGCCTGCATATGCAATATTCAGTTAACTAGTTTGCTACAGAATTAGCAAAAAACGGAAATATGAGGTATATGGTCATTATTTTTACAAACACTAAACGTTTAAAATTGGTCGCCTCCACTGTTCGTAATAAAGGCCCATTTTATTATTTATTTATGGCCCAAGGAATCTGTAAATAGAACATGTGGGTCTACTGTACAATGAATAAAACTTTGCATATTTTGCTGGCACTTAGATTTTTTTGTTTGTTTTACATTTTATTGTTACAGTAGTAAATCCTCTGATCTGAAAGAAGAAAAAAAAACTTCTATAAATAAAATATATTATAAAAAGGCCAACGGGTTGCCAGCAGGTTGAAGACTTGGTTACATTTATGGATCAATAAAGGACACTGCAATGTATCTTGTGCCATTGGTAATGGGAAGCCTTCATGCAAGTGTGTGAGTCGACCTGGGTGCATGAAACTCCATCCTTTCCTTGGCGAGTCAATAGAACAGTTATATCTGGCAAATCTACATCCTCCACCCTACAAGAGAGAAGCAGATTTTTAAATATGAAGCAGATTTTTTATAACATCTTCTCGAGTTGCAAGATCACCTTTAATATGAGCATGTGGCTACAATGATATTGGCATTGCATGATATTCAGTAGTAAACTTTCTAATGTCATTTAGGTTCTCAGGCTAGGTTTGCAGGCTTCAAAACTTACTTGCCCCATTGTCAAGACACATGGCCGTATTGAAGCTATAGTTTCCTTTGACCCTGGCACCGTTTTGACAGTAACTACAAACATTCTTTGAATTGGGTATTACAATATGGTCCAAATTGGACCATGTTTTTGTGTCTGGCATACAAAATGTATGTGATGATTAGCCTATAGGCAAAGGTAAATAAAGACTAGTCCCAAATATGTTACTGTTCTGATTTTGCCTCCTTTCAGAGCTAGAGCAGTTTTTATTTCCCGCTTGTGTAAACAAGCTTCCCTAACCTCACTAATCAAGTCTATGTGCTCTCATTGCTTCAGCTGTCCTGGCTGAGATGTCACTCCATGCTGTGTCTTCTCACAAGAGCTTGTTTATCTAGGTTACTGACAAACGTTAACCCTATAGAGCTTTGTAGCCTTTTCCAAGGTTAAACTCTTTTGTTAGCAATGTCGCTTTAGGAGGCTCAATTAGGAATAGCAAAGCTAGCATGTCAATTACTACTGTAGAACCAGGAGCCTGTAGCTGGCTGTAAAGAACAGGCGCTGTCAAACAGCACAATGAGAAAACCCTTAAAGGAAATAGAGCAAACATAGTGCAATAAAAAATCTTATTGAAACTAAAGTCATAATATTTTTGCCCCTATTAGTTGCCTAAATCAAGCTGCAGTGTTTTCCATGCAATTTATTGGACATACGTCCTTACTGCGCAAAAATTACCTGAAAGTCTGCATCTTTTTTGTTGAGTGCTATGTTGATTGTAAATGTTGAAGCATCATGGTGAGGTCTCAAGTAAGACTGTCCTTTAGGAGTATATTTCACTACAAAATTAAGCAATGCATGTCCCTAAAAAAGAATGCATGAACATTAGGCAAACCTTAAAAAGGAGCCATCTGGTTTAAATTACAACAAATTAAAAAAAACATTTATTTAAATATATCATTAGGAAATTCTAAATAAAGATTGTTTCCTGGTTCAGGACATAGTATGTCAATGCATTTCATGGACAGCCAATTGGTTTCACAGATAACCATAATAGGATAGGTTTATTCCCCTTGTGGTTGTGCTGCAGTGTAATGTAATGTAATGTAATGTTTGCAACTATGTTCCCCCACATATACTAGCTGATATACTTTTGCGGCCAACACTGACAAATTTATAATTAGGGATGCCTTCTAACAAAAGCAAGTAAAAAAACGGACAATAATTTCTGTTTGTAACTATCCATATAGATGTCCACACACATATACAGATACATAGATAGCGAGATACAATGCCTTGCAAAAGTATTCGGCCCCCCTTGAACTTTTCAACCTTAACATAAAAATATAAAGATATAAAATGTTATTTTTTTTGTGAAGAATCAACAAGTAGGACACAATTGTGAAGAAAAAAAAATTTATTGAATATTTTAAACTTTTGTAAAAAATAAAAAACTTAAAAGTAGGGCTTGCAATATTATTCGATCCTTTTACTTTCAGTGCAGCAAACTCACTTCAGAAGTTCAGTGAGGATCTCTGAATGATCCAATGTTGTCCTAAATGACTGATGATGATAAATATAATCCACCTGTTTGTAATCAAGTCTCTGTATAAATACACCTGCTCTGTGATAGTCTCAGGGTTCTGTTTAAAGCTCACAGTGCATCATGAAGACCAAGGAACACACCAGGCAGGCCCGTGATACTGTTGTGGAGAAGTTTAAAGCCAGATTTGGATACAAAAAGATTTCCCAAACTTTAAATATCCTAAGGAGCACTGTGCAAACGATCATATTGAAATGGAAGGAGTATCAGGCCACTGCAAATCTACCAAGACTCAGCTGTCCCTCTAAACTTTCATCTCAAACAAGGAGAAGACTGATCAGAAATGCAGCCAAGAGGCCCATGATCACTCTGGATGAACTGCAGACATCTACAGCTGAGGTGGGAGAGTCTGTTTATAGTACAAAAATCAGTCGTATCAAATGCATTTTACGGCATGAAATAAGTGAATTTATTATTTAACCCCAGCCAGTTTCGCCCTCCTTAAAGGGGTTTTGCCACAATGTAATGTTGACGTGGGATCCTCCAAAATGGGTTTTTAATCACTTTTCTAAAGGCTTGCGCAGAGAGAGCTTCTTATCTGATGAGACTGAGCTGCAGAAGTTTTTAAGGCACCGGGTAGCAATATGTTTTCTTTTGTAAACAGATAAACCAGTTGTAGAGTGATTAGATACCTGCTTTTTTCTGATGACAAGGAACTTTAAGAAGTTTTCAAGCTGCTGTGTAGAAAGGTGTTCTCTTTTGTATTAGAATCCACAAGTTATAGTTTTTTTTATTTCAGTGTACATGTCACAAGATCCCTTATGCAGCTTTGTGCTCTCCGCTGTGTGTGTCTCTCTCTTTTTGTTTCTCTTTTGATTTGTTTACATTACATTAGCATCTTAGCAGATAAGGCTCCTGACAGTGCAGTCTGAGGCTGTCTTGCTGTATTGTGAATCCACTGTTGTACTGTTTATTATTTCACTTATGTTTTGAGAAGCTCCCTTTGGGGATTCCTCACTCCCCCTCCCTCCCCTCCCTGGAAGCTTCATAACTCAGCGTGATTTGTTGACATTCTGCGTGGGCTAACAAGAGAGGGGTAAGAATCTATCTCTCGGCAAATCCCCTTTAAGTTAGCAAAAAAAGTGTGGGCCATATAATCCTTATTTATTTGAGAAAAATACCAAAAGGTCATGAAAATTTAGAAAAATTTGCCATTTTAAAAATTTTAAATGTCTTTATTTGTTATGACATTAGGGGGATTAGAAATGTAATAGTATTTTTTCACATTTTCAAGAACATTTGCAACATTGATTTTTTTTAGGGACCAGTCCAGTTCGGACGTGGCTTTTATGGGCTTGTATATTAGATACCCCCATAAATTACTCCATCTAAGAAACTACAACCCTTAAAGTATTCAAAAACCCATTTTGGAAGTTTATTAACCTATAAGGTTTTTCACAGAAATCAAAACAAAGTGGAGGTGGAATTTTAAATTTTAACCTTTTTTTTTTGCATATTTTCAATATTTATTCATTATTCACTGGAACCTGATAAATATGACCAGGTAAATGCAACTTAATATCGATTACCCCAGTTCTGATGTTTTTAGAGATATCCCATGTGTGGCCCTAGTGTGCTATTTAGCTCAACCACAAGTCTTGGGGTTTCATTTTCATCATGATTGCCTTTAGGCAGCACAAACAAGTTTGCGGACACCCTAAAGGTGCTAAAATTTAAATGCCCTTAAAAAGACCCAATATTGGAAACTACACCCTTTAAAGGGAATGTGTCATCAAAAAATGACTTATTGTTTAACTCACATTTTTATGTTAAACACATTTTTTTAGGAATTTTTCGTTGTTTTTTTTTTCCATTTTCCAGATTACTTTCAGTATTTTTTTTCTAATAATTCTTAAGTCCTGCAGTTTTCACTTTGGCCACTAAGCCGAATAATCGTATGACACTTGCTGTTCTGTTTAGAGAGCTTTTCAGTGTCTGCTCATTATCAGTAAAAGCAGGGTCAAACTGAAATGAGACACTAATGTGTACAGATAACACAGAATCCAGAGATTTCAAAGCTCCCCCTCTCCCCTCCCTTCACAGTGAAAACTCTCCTATAGAAGTCAATGAGACATAATCTGTCTTAAGAATGCTATGTGCATGAAGCTGCTGTAAAGCATCTCTCTGACTGCTGTTAAAGCAAGAATGTCTTCCCCACAATCATATATAGACGGCCAAATTGAGAAATCTACAATCAGGAAATAAAAATGGCTGAGAGGAAAAGAATATGGATCAGGGTCTTGATATAATAAGTAAAAAAATAAATAAATAATATTCCCCGGGATATGTTCCTTAAAGGGAAAATGTCGCCATTTATTTGAGTATACCCACAGGTGTTTCACAATTTTTTTTGTAAGCACTAGGCTGTGAAAATGACTTTTTCCAACAATCTGTAATTTTAGCTGAAAGTGTATCATTTTCACAAGTAATCCTGGAAAAAAAAAGCATCACAAAATTTGTCACACAAATTTCTTCCACGTAAATCAATACCCTATAAGTGGGTGTTAACTGCTGTTTGTACGATTGGCAGGGCATAGAAGGGAGGGAGTGCGGTTTGGCTTTTTGGAAGACAGATTTTGGTGGGTGCCATGTTGCATTTGCAAACCCCCAAAGTACCAAAACAGGTGAAACCTTCCCAAATGGATTCAGCACCCCTCTTGGATCTCATTTATGGGTGTATTGTGCATTTCGGGCGCTCAGGTGTTCTATATATTTATAAAAAAAAATGTATTTTTATGTTGTCATAGTCTGATAGCCATTGCTTTTTTCATTTTTCTGTATATGGAGCTGATTAAAGACTTGTATTTTGCGGGATGAGTTGACATTTTCATTGGTACCATTATGGGGTTCATATGACGCTTTGATCACTTTTTATCAATGTTTTTGGGAGGCATTTTGAACACAATAAAACAATCCTGGTAGTGTTTTTTTACTTTTTAAGTGGTCGTCATGCGACATGCTAGTTTTACTCAGCAGATCAATATGATTACAGCAATACCCAATTCGTATTTTTTTTATGTTTTACTGCTTTTATACAAAAATACTTTTCAAAAAGAAAAACATGTTTTTGCATTGCATCAGAGTAATAACATTTTTATTTTTCTGTGTACGGAGCTGTGTACAGGCTTCTTTTCTGCAGTATGAGTTGATGTTTTTATTGGTACATTTTCTGGTGGAAACGCTTTTTGATAGCTTATAAATCCATTTTTTTGGAAGCCGGGTTGAAGAAAATACTGCACTCCTAGTAGTTTTTTTTTAATTTTTAACAGCACTCACCATGTAGTATACATGACAAATTAGTTTTACGCTGTATAAAGTTTTTCTTTAATGTTGAAGCGCTTTAAAAAAAAAAAAAATTAAAAGTGTTATTCTGTAACACAATATTTATGTATCACTATTTTCAGATAGCCATAACTTTTAAATTTTTCCATATACATAGCTATGTTAGGACTTTTTGTTTGCAGGATGAACTGACATTTTAATTTGTACCACTTTGTCACCGATATGACTTTTTGATCAAATTTTATTCCATTTTATGTGCTGTGGGATAAACGAAAACCGCAATTCTGTGACTTTTTTTTTATAGCGTTCACCGCATGAGAAATAAAATGACAGATTTATAAGGAAGGTTGTTATGCATGCGGCAAATCCAACTATGTGTACTTTATTTTTTAATCTTTTTGGGGGTTATTGGCGTTTGTAAATAGCGGTGTATATGTTTTTATTTAGTTTTTTTTACTTTTTTGCACTTTTTACTTGTAACAGTGATCTTCAGATAATGGAGCATCAATGTTGTGTACTGATCTCCATGGCAACGGTCAATCATTATGCCCGGTCGTGCCCTGACATAATGACGTCATAGGCAGCCCAGAAGCCTTTGTTAGGCTTTGGGGCTGTCAGGGAAGCCGATGCAGACAGAGGGAGCCATCGTGGTCGAATTTGACTGTAGCGACTAATGGGTTAATCGGCCTCCACTGGACGGGGGGCTGTCAGCATGTGTTCTTACCGTGATAGAGATCCCTCTCCTGAGGGCATCAGGAAGCCAGTCTGTTCTTTGGCAGTCTATTTCTCCTTGCGCAGTTCACCCGTCCCCACTTGCCACCCCTGAATGTTTTTATTTTTTGCATTCCGGTAGCCCCACCCAAGGGTGCGTGGTACCGAAGGGGTGATTCTGTGCACACCCGAAGACGTCGGATAGGTAGGTATCTCAACTCCCTCTGGCAAGGGGCAGTTTGGTGTGTGGCCATTTTACACTGGCTGTCTTTTCTTTTTTTATTCAGTCTAGAACCTCCATGAGCCCTGCGCTTGGTACATCCTGAAAGGGGGTGCATGTAAGGGGGCTTGGGTTACCTCATCCCTGAGTTGCCAGATCTCTTTCCAGACAGATCACTGGCAGATAGAGAAGCCCCCACTTCTGGATAGCCTCTTCTGGGGACCCCTATTGTCTTTGTCTCAGAGTCAAAAGGGAATAATGGTTTGGAAGCTGCTATGCAAGCAGACCTTCTTGGTTTGGTGTGTATGTTAAGCGATTTCTCCACAGGGCAATGTTTCTATCATGCTATGCAGACACCAGGATCCCTCCATTTTCACGAAAATGGCTCTGTGACTTGGATTACTTTTTCTCCACCAAGGGGTCTTCCCCCTTGTGTAATGTGGATAAGCCCCTTTTGCCAGACTATGAACAGGCTGTTCTCCACAGGTGGTTATATACCCCATTTTCTGCAAGTGTGTTTAGGATCAATGTGGTTCAGGCTCAGTGCAGGAGCTGTACATACATTGCATGGTAATAGAGGCATCTTTTATACAGAATTCTCTCTTTTTTCTGTGGGATCTTGCTGTCTATCATGCATTCTACCACATTGCTCTTCTCCTGGAAGACTAATGGTGGGTTTGGTTGTTACAATGTATTTTGGTTGTTACACGATAGCGTTTTGATTACGCCCTCCCATGGATAGAGATATCACAGGGGAGGTTTCCCTCTTTCCCTAGAGGTGAAGACTGGCTGTTATTTTTCTTAACAAAAGAAAAGAAACAGCTCACTTACTCTCTGTAGAGTGTAGATCCTAATTCAGTGGTGGTTGGACACAAACATCTCCTCCACCCGTCGGATTCAAATGCAGATGACCGACTGCTGTTGCTGCAGTGTTCTGCACTTCACGCATGCAATTAATCCATAGTATAAAAATACATGGCAGGGAGTAGTAAACCAGACTTCAGTGATTATCAGGTATCCATAACACACAACAAAAATGTGTTATTTTTCTTACATCTGCAATCTCTTGCAGATTTGCCTTGTTGGCCAGATGGTGCTTGCTTTTACTGGTTAACCGGACATTGGTATTCCTGGCCCCCGCTAATTGTAGTTTAGGCTACATCCGCTGTTCTCCTCATTGCCCAGCAGTTCCTTTATCCTTTTCCAATTTGCTCTGCTTGAGTTGGATAAAGAATAGTCTTTATCAGGATGGAAAACTTTTTGGGTTTTGACCAAGTTGCCTATATGGCTTGATAAGAGGTGACTGGGTTCCCTCTTGATAAATCTTGAAAAAGGATGCAGGCCTGGTATTCCAGCTCCACGCTAAATTGCCATTCCCTTCCCTGGGAACTTGGCACTATCAGCCTTGCTTACGATAAGGTCTCATTTCAAAGAGATGTCTTTAACCTTCTATGGTTTCTACTTCCTAGGCAGATGGTTGTCATGGGAGGTTCTTCCCACCTCTGTAGCCCAGATCACTCTCTTGGTCCTGGTCTTGGCTTCTTTTTCATCTAACCCTCTTGGAGGATCTTTGCACTGCATGCATTTTTTGCATCTGAAGGCTTGGGTCTCCTGTCTAATGTACTCAAAGTTTGGCATTTTTTTCCCTTGGCAGTTTGTATTTTGACCTGGCCCAAGCAACTCCTAATTAAGAGCTGCAGGCCGATAATATCAGACATCACATGCATTTATCGCTGTCGTGTTCAGTATCATGGCTTAAATGCATCAGGGAATGCCAGGGTTCCTGGCCATGACTTTTTGGGCATCTCAAATCTCACTTTGTCCTCGCATCGCTTAGGCCTGCCTGGCTTGGAAGGCTCTGTTGTACTTCAGTCTCCTGGTCCAGGCTCCTTTCACAGGGAGCTTCTGGGCATGATCTCAGGCACACATTCAGCATGAGTATTTCTTCCCTTTTAGCTCTTACAGTCTGGCGTTTTCTCTTCTTTGGAAACACCCTCCATATTCCCTTCACACTTGCAAGCAAGTCTGGGGCATGATGGTTGCAGCCTCTGAAGCCGTGTCGTTTGCACAGTTTCATTCTTGTCCCCTCCAGTGGGCCTTTTTAGCTTGCTTAGATGGCTCTCTATTTTACCTGGGGGAAATCCTGCTGCCATCTCTTAGGGGTTGTCCGGGTACTCAGTTGAAGGCCAAATGGCTATAGTCCAATGTGTAGATAATCCACGGCACTCCGTTGGTAGTAGTAGTAAATCAGATTTATTAAATCACAAAACATTTACAGTAATACAGAATATTATCGGCTCTCCACTATATGCAGTATGCATAAATGTAGTACAGGTATTCCCACAGTCCGACATTGCGTCCGTGATAGGCCTGCATATGTCCTTGATGAAGGCCTATCATGACTACAACGTCGGACTGTGGGAATTCCTATACTACACTTATGCATACTGCATCTAATGGAGAGCTGATAATATTCTATATTACAGGTGTGTGATTTAATAAATTTAATTTACTACTATTACCAAAGGAGTGCCGTGGATTATCTACACACAAGTTCCTGTCAACTGTAACTGGTGGCTGGTGTTTTCTGTGCTGCTTCAGCGGGACTCCCGGTTTCCTCACGGACATCAGCAACCCAGGATGGGGAGCAGGGTGTGGCTCCTGGACGACACAGGGTCTGGAGTCCCCTAAGGAATCTCATCTACATATCAATATTCCAGAGCTCATTGGCTCACTCATTGGTTCACTCTTCTTAATGGTCCCCAAGTTTGGATTCAGACACACACCACCACTGTGGTGGCGTATCTGAATCGTCAGAGTCACCGCACGGCTTTCCCGGAGGCACTGCGGTTTCTTCGCAGGGAGGAATGCATGGTTCCATCCCAGTAAGTGATTTTCATCCCAAGGGTAGAGAACTGGATGGCCTATTTTCTCAGCTTGACATCAGTAGATCCCTGAGAGTGGCCTATTCTGCCAGAGGGATTCAGCTTTTTTGCAGGAGGTGGGGCACTCCAGGCGTCGATATGTTTGGATGCCACCTCAACTATTTGCTCCCAAATTATGCATCCAGTTTCCAGATTCTCTGCTCTCGTCATAGGCACGCTAGTTCTTCCATGAACTTAGTTTACACTGGTCTGCTCTCCCCCCTTTTTTTTTTCCCCACGGTGCACAAATTCTAAAGAGAAAAGGGGGTTCCACCCATATTTTATTGCTTCAGATGCCCTGAGGGCATGGAAGCAGTCTAAACCACTTTTTGGAAATCTCATTGTTCAAACCACCATTGTGGCCCGCAAGCCACAGTCTGCCCATATTTATTATCATACCTGGTAAACCTTTTTTGCATAGGGAGAGGCATGTGGTTTCACCCTTTGGATTTTCCGTCATTTCTGAAGAAGGTCCTTTTGCCTTTTCGCTTTGCAAGGTCAGATTTTGCCCGCAGATTGAAAGTCCGCACCAAAGCAAAAAAAATGTCAAAAAAATTAATGACATTTATTCTTATCCAAAAAAAAAATACTGTTCACACCATATAAAATCTCCTAACGGCAGACAAGTTTCGAGAGTTAATCTCCCTTAATCATTGCCTTTTGAGGGATATCGAATAAAGTCTAGGTTTTAGAATATTTTCTGTTTTGGGTCGGGACTTCAACTCTGCCTTACAGGTTTTGTTTGGTTTCCGGGGTCCTGGAAACGTCCGTCACCCCCCCCCCTTTTTTAGCGAGAATCCAAGGGGAGCATTACACATTTTTTCGTAAAGAAAATAAGTTTTGTTCAGATTTCTGCCCCCTCTTTTTTTTAAATACATTGACCTTCCATTTCCCCAGGTCAAGACTATTCAAGGGTTTTTGTTCCGCCCCTTTCCTATTTGAGGCGATCGCGCTAGGGAATGCAAATCTTGTTTTTGAAAGTTTGTATTTTCTCCCCCAACAGGTATCCCCAGTCCACCTTAATGAGGCAGAAACTTCCCCCTCCCCTTTTTCTCCTCCCCTCACTCCTCAGGAGGGGGGCTTTGTTTTTGGGACTTTTTCAGTGCGGTTCAGATTTTCTTCACTGCCACTGAATTTTCCAGGCATTCCAATCCCCTTTTTGTCATTCCAGATGGCCCACATGGAGGTTGGGTGGCCGGTAAGCTTTGCAATCTCAGAAGTAGAGATGGGCGAATCGATTCTAACGAAGTGGAATTGTTTTTGAATTTTAGGAAAATTCGGTTCGGACGAAGTCGAACTTTGGGGGACTTCGGGGGGGGGGAAAAAAGTGGCTTTTGATTATAAAAGGCTGTGAGGGACCCGGGCGTCAATGGGGCAAAGCACTCGGGGAAGAAGGCAACCTGCTGCAAAGTGGAGGGGAAGCCCATCAGAGACCGCGGGTTTCTGTGACTTCACCGCACATATAAGCCCTTGGGCCCCGGAAAACCCCGGGAGCTCACCCCTCCTCCACTGTGCTCATCGGGGAAGGTGCTCCGGGGGGCTGATGGTTTTAACTAAAGAATTGATTTTTATTTTTCCGATTTTCTGGGGGGTGCTCAGTTGGTCCCCCAGAGACTGTTCTCTTAACGTTCTATTTCTAATTTTTTGGGGTATTGGTTTCTGAAATCCAGTGTTGCGATACTGCACTGCCATATACACCCAATACCCAAAAGGGGAAATCTAAGCCATTTTCCTGTTGTATTCTTTTAAAAAGAACAGCTTTTTTTACAATACAAAAAACCACTTCATTTTTGGTGCTAAATTCAAATTTTGCGCAATTTACATCCGGGGTTTTTAATTAAGGGTTTTTGCTGGGGGGCTGCCCCCCCAAAAAAAACCATTTTTTTTTAAACGCCAAAAAATATAAATTTTTCCTGTAGCCAAATTTCCCACAAGAAAAGGGTTTAATTTAAAACAATTTGTATCCCCTTGTTTTTGGGGGGCGTAGAAAACACGAAATTGTAACCCCGTAAAAAAAAAGTTCCCAAAAACTATTTTTGTGGGGCTCAATTCTTTGGCGAAAATTTACAACCGGGGGTTTTTTTAAGCTTTGTTTTGCTGGTGTGCTGAAAAAAAAAACCGTCTTTTTCAACCCCAAAAAATATAAAAAAATTTTTCATGTAGCCTAATTCAAAAGGAAAAGGGTTTTAATTAAAACTGTATCTTTTGTTTTTTTGGCGTGGGAAAACAAAAAATTTTGAAAACACGCAACAAACCCTCCTATTTTATCCGGCTCAATTCTTTGCCGCAATTTCATCCCGGGGTTAATTTAAGCGTTGTTTTGTTTTGGTGTGCTGGAAAAAATAAACCGTTTTTTTTCCAACGCCAAAGTATAAAACTTTTTTTCCTGTAGCCTAATTCATGTCCAAAGGTTTAAATTTAAAGGGCCCTTTTGTCTTTTAAAATTTAAAGAAAAAACCACACGGGTTTTTTTTAAAAACGACACATAAAGTAAACTTTTCCGGGCCATTTGTGGGCGAAATTTTATACCCAAAGGGTTTTCCCCCAAAGCTTTTTAAATGGGTTCTTTTGGAGTAAAAAAACAGGGTGTATATCATATACAGATATCATCATCAAACAGTGCCTGTACATTTTAGAACAAAAGAATGTCAGACAGAGAGGTGGCGGGGCCCCTGCCCTTTGCAGGGGCAGTGGCAAAAACCCTTCCTGGAACGGGGCCCCAGGTTCCCAGCACAGAAAGGGGACTTTGAAAGCAGGGGTCACTCGGTGAGGCCACAACCCCGCTGTCACCCTAGGGCCGTGTTTTTGTTTAGAAAACCCAAGGGTTTTGGGTTTGGTGACTAGGTCCATCCTCTTTTCCCCCCAGATGAATCTGAAAAAACCCCAAACCAAGAGTCGGTGGGAACCTCAAAAACAAACCATTAGTTGGCATTGGGGCCCGGGGAAGGCCGGGGCACGGCCCTCACCTGGGCCCCAGCCCCCCTGTCCCATCCCGGGTTTCCCCCCAGCCAAAGTCTAAATGGGTCTGGGGTCAGGCCCCTATTAAAGCAAGGAAGAACAATTTAGGGGGGCAGTCACACTACTTTGGAAACGGGGAAAAAATGGGGCCAATAACGCCTGCTTTTTTCAGGGAGGCGGCAAAGGGATAAATGTTTGGGGAGTGGGATGGGAGGTATGTTGTAGAGGTTTAGCCCGGCATACAAAAGACCGGGGATGAAAGGGCAGCCTTTACGGGTGAAACCAAATAGATGATGATGTAGCCGAACCCCAAATTGGGAGCCGGGTGAGGGGAAGGGCCTTTTTCAATTTTAGGAGAAGAGGGCTTTAGCTTGCGCGTCAGGGAGCAGCGCAACCAGCAAAAAGGTCCCGGGGTTGGGCCCTGTAGTTTAAAGGGTTTGGCAGTATGAGGTCCCCGGGGGCCCAAACGGCCCCGGGGGTAAAAAAACCCGCTTCGCAGGTCCAAGAAAGTAGCAGCACCGGGGGGTCAGCGAGGCAGCGGCGGGGAGTAGTCACTCAATGGGGGGGGGGTTTTGGCGGGGGAAAATCCGATACGCAACCGGTGTTGGCAGTTCTTTGCTAAACACCCGGAGGGGGGCCCGAATATGGGTAATTAAAAATCCTGGGGGGCAGAAAATTTAAGCGTTTGGGCCCGGGGGGCTAACCTTTGGCACCACGGCCCCCGCGTCCCAAAAAATGCAGCGTCACCATCCCGGGTGGGGCCCGGGAGAAACGTGGCCCCAGATGTGGGGGGTCCTTCCCGCCGCCTGCAGCAAAAGCAGCATAGGGGCCCCCCGTGGCATGCATGCCATTTCACCCCAAATCAAGGGTCCCCACCCTGAAAAGGGAGCTGTTTCTCTTTGAATCTTTCCCCCCCCCAGATGTCCTGCTCCCCCGCTACTCCCTGGCCCAGCAGCCCCTTTACGAAAGGGGATTGCAAAAAAAGACAACAGTTGCGTTTCCCAAACCCTCCCAAGGGGCAGCAGCTGACCGCCTTCCCCCGTCCAATTTGGGTTTGGGCCTCATCCCTCCCTTTTCCCAAAAATGGGGGGACTCTGAAACCCTTAAAAGAACTAAAGGCTTTGTGCCGACCCCAGATGGAGAGTTCCAACCCTAATTTCTTTTTCCCAAAAAACCCGTACCAGCACTTCATAAAAAATGTAGAAGCAAAAGGGGGGTAAATCCTTTAGCTTTTCGGTTTGTTCCAAGGTGGGACGGGGGGCGCGGGCTTTGGGCTGGGAAAATTAAAGGTCCCGGGCCAGAAAAAATGTCCTTTTCGGCCCCCCCCTGGGGGGAATGGGCTTCCACCCAGGCACACCCAAAAAAACCCCGGACAGGAGACGGGTGGGTTTTCTCCTCCCCTTTTTCAAACTGTGGGACCTTGGGCCCAAGTCCTTTTCCTCCTCCCACCACCACCCCACCCCTCTCGGGCCCCCACAAGAACCCGCTCCATCAAAAAAACCTTTTAAAATGTGGGAGGGGACAGGGTTTTCACGCAGTTCCACCTGGTTGCCTCGGCGAACGAAAATCACACAGGGGAGGAAATTGGTCCCCGTCATGCAGCAAGAAAACGGTGTGGCTTTCTCCGCGCCCAAATGCAAAAAACGTAACCATGGTGGGCGGACAAGGGGGGAACAAAGGTGTCCCCCACTTTCACCAAGAAGGGGGTGGGCCCTGAACCCTGCATGGCGCACGTTTTCAAACGGTTGTGAAAAGGTTCCGAAAGGGCCTTCCACCGATTTTTCAGAACATTTTGAAAATGGCCAGGAAACCCGTGCTGCACTTTATTTCCCTTCAAAACAAAGCCCGGAAAAAAACCCCCCTCAAAATTTCGCGGCCCGAACGGCCCCCCCCAACACAATCCCCGATATGCGATGTTTTCCCCCCCGCTGGGAAATTTCCCGCCTGCCCATGTTGGGGCCCATTTGTATGAACCCAGAAAGGGCCCCTTAATAATTTTTTCATGATCCAGGGGAGCAGAAGTACCCCCCGTGTAACTTTGATGTCAGCCCGTGGCACTATGCGTTACACCTGCCCTTTTTTTGAGGCCATTTCGAGGAGGGGGTGACGTTATTTTTCAGTCGCCCCAAATACGGGAGAAAAACAACATTCCACTGCCTTATGTCCCGGAAAAGATGCTTGAAAAATCCGTCTGGGGTGGGGGCTGGAGAATGGGCGACTACATCCCCCGTGGCAAAAAGATCCCGGGGGGGGAAATGAAAAGGAAGGGGGAGGAGGGGGAGGGCAATTTGGAGCGAAAACATTTTTTCTGGTTTTAAAAAGAGTGGATTTTCAACCCAGGGGACAAAGAGGAGGAGCAGGGCAGCTGGAGGAAGGTTGGTTTGGGGGATGAGGAAGACGAAAGGGAATGACCCCCAAGCCCCCGGGGCAGTATAAATGGGAAAAAGGGGGCGGGGGCCCCTCGGAGTCCCCTTGTGGGGAGATGGCCCCCCAGCAAGCTTATTTTGCCTGGCTAGTGAAAAGCCGAATAGCACATCCGCAGAAGGGGTGACTTCCGGGGGCCTTCCCCACCCTATTTTGGGCCCCTCGATTTCCGGGCCAAATGGGAGCCTTTTTCCCCCCCGGGTTAAATTTAGAGGGAAAGACAAAACCAAAAAACTATAGGGAAAAATCCGTAATCAGTTGGGGTGCTGCCTATGGGGCGGCCAAACTCCCTCCTCTGGGCGGCCCGACCCGGGGGTTCCTCCGCCCCTTTTACTGGGCCCCGGCGCTTTGGGGGGAAGGGGGGGGGGTAGGGCAGTACCAACTCCATCAGTATAACCTAAGTCGGAGTCCTGGTGGCAGCTTCCCTTCCCCCCGCCTAGGAGGAGGGGGTTGCCACAGCAGGGACACAGGACCTGGGGGGAGTCCCTGAACCAAAGGTTGTGGCCCCAATTTTGGGCAGCACTTCCCGCCACCTATTAGAAGAACCGCGGACCCACTGGGCAAACCCCAAAATGGGTGTGTGGCCGAACTTTTCCCATTTGGCAGTGGGGGAAACTGTCCTTTTTTTGGCCAATAGTGTGGCATCAGAGCGGGTGTTCAGTTCAATCCAAATTTTCTTTATAACCAATTGATTGAGCTACTGATTACCATCTGGGAAGCCACTTTGCAAGACAGTTAAGATGTGGCAAGTTTGGAAATTAGTTCCCACATGTTTTTTTTTTTTGTTTAGTTTCCTTTTTTCCCCTCTCATTAAGAGACCATAGATTGCCAAAGTTTTTATAAAATGCGCAATACAAAGTCCCTTTTAAAAAAAACCTCCTTTCTTTGTTTAGAAAAAACTGAAAAATGACCGCCCGTATAATATTTTCAAACAAAAAAAATGCTGTGGGAAATAAATGGGCAAGTTTTTGGCAATTTTTAAAAAATTGCTAATTTGCAGGGTGGGGGATGTTTGTTTTAAAGGGTTTTTCCCAAGATCCCAATTGGGAAACAATTTCATTTTTAAAGCATATTTGTTTCCCGAACAACCCAATGGTTGGTTTGCAAAAAAACAGGGTCCCTTTTCCCCTCAACTTTAAATGATTGTGTATACAACGGGGATATTTGGGATTAGGTGCAGGGCTATTTTTATACCTAAAGAAACAGTAAAGAATAAAGAAAAACCCCAAATCCTCATTCATGATCCACAAAATTTCTTTGGGGGCAATTTAGGTTACATTTGGCCTGAAGAGAGGCTTTAAAAGAGGCATATTAAAGTGCACCTATAGAATAAACTATAGCTCAGTGATCGGTGGGAGGCTATTTTCCCTCTTGGAAAAAGAGGGGATACAACGCTAGTAAACAACAGTTTCCCAATTGTTTTTTTGTTACCTGCAAACCACAACACAATGCACAATCAATATAAAAAAAGAACTGCTGCAGTTCTCTGTACAGTGCTGTCTCCTAGTCATTGCTATAACGTACTTTTGAGGTTTTCACGGTTAAGTATTACACAAGATTGAAACCACTTTACAGTAAAATAACACACATTCATTGCTTATAATGTGTCACCTGTACAATCACTATAGATTCGAGAAATATAGGTTAATTAGAAAACATGCATTTTTTTAATTTGATGGCATTTGTTTTGTGGTTGAAAAATGCCACAAAAATGCAGCATGAACACACCTTGAAAATCTAGCATTCTGTGCATGAATACTGAGTTACTTAGAATGTACTGTAGTCAACAAAGAACCTTGTCAAACAGACACCAACATATTAGAAAGCCACCATGTAGGTGACTTTCTAAAAAGGAAAAAAAAAAATATATTGTTATAAAGTTTTCTATACAATATAACTTACTTTTGTGTAATAGCCAGCAAAGACTTTCAGGGTTATTGGAGCAATAAATTCTCTAATAAAATGAAGCCATTCTTTGTCCATCCCAATCTGGCTCATGTGAATATCATCTGTCGGAACATTTTCATATCCACCAGCAATACGTACATCCTAATTTAAAATATATATTAGAAAGACAAACTTGTACTATAGAGTTGCCTGAAAGCAGAATATAGTAGCAATACTTACACTATGACTGGATCCGGACCACTGTCCAAAGTGCTCCATCTCTTGTACAAGTTCATCGCAAGCCTCTTCTGAAAGAACAGGAAACCAAAACACATCTGGACAGGGCTATAAAAGAAAGAGTAAGTGAACTTTAAATAAGCTATACTCAAACCAGGTTTTGACTCACTTTGTCGACTTCATCAACTACAGGGACATTGTCACGACTGTTTCTCTAAAAATGTTGGTCATTAAAGGCTATCTGACATCGGATAGAGCTTAAAGGGGGTTTTCTCACCACAATTATTAGGTTTAAACATGTAGGCAAAGGTAAATAAGGACTATGAACAAATACATTGTAGTTCTGCTTTTGCTTTGCTTAGGAGATAGAGAAGCTCCCTGCTGACTTTTCTCTCCAGCACAGAAACTTTTTTATCTAGGTTACTGACAAGCTTTTGCCCTTTAAAGCTCTGTAGTCTTGTGCACTAGAGTTTTCAAACCTCCTGCACTCATGTCACTGTAACCGGATCAGCTAGGAATAGTAGTTATATTCCAATGACTACTGTAGACCAGCTCCCAGCCTAATCAGGAAGTAGGAGTGTAAAGCTGCCTGTGGCTCTGTGAAACAGCATGGTGAGAACACCCTTATAAGAAGAGAAATTGGGTACACCTGCAAAAAGTCCATGCACTTCATACAGTAAGCATTTAAAAGGCTTCTATCACTTGCTTTTGCTTATTTAAAAATAGTTAATCCTCTCCTCTTCATTACAGCAGCATCTTTTGGGTATCCTAAAATGAAAAACACTAGCAGTAATGCAGTAACCTCAGTAGTAACATGTTGCACAATAATAGAGCCTTTCACTTATTCCTTAAAACTAAAATGAAATAGCTGTAACCAGGCCCCCCTGGCAATTTGATCAATCCAGAAAATTCTGGGTGGGCAGCTGCAATGCCTTGGTGTGCCTACTGGAGGGGCTGGTGATTGCTCCCAATGGGTCCTGAGTTACGGCGCATGTTTTCAACTGGAAAGTACAGTTGAAAAGTATGGCGAGGTAAGGAGCAATGTGATCCTTGCCCCGCCAATCTGACCAGTGGCATGGCCAGGGCTGCCATTACAGCAGTACAACAGGTAATGCCATACAGGACAGGCCACCGTGTGAAGCAAGATGGGGCCCATTGCCACTACTTTGTTTCACAGATTTGGTACAAAGAACAGGCCTCTGTCCTCGGGATGCACATTGAATTGAGATGTACAGCAGAATAGAGAGAGATATGCCCTACCTGTCCTTGTCATATGTCGCTACGCATGAGGCAAGATAAAATTACATCGAGCTGCTACTTGTCCTATGCCCCAAGCCCAAAACAACCAGCTTGAGGCCTAGAGCAGGTGGACAAAGCATGGAGGAGTGTAACTATTTTTATATTTTTTAGAATGGGGTTACTACTGAGGGGAGCCTATATAGCTACCTACCAAACAGGTGGGGGGGCTATATAGTTACCTACCTACTTATGGGCCTCTATATAACTACTTTTGTATAGGGACCCCTATATAGCTGTATACCTCCTGGGGGACCCTATATGCCCATCTACCTATTGGGGGACCCTATATGCCTACCAACTGGGGGGCTCTATGTACTTACATACTAGGGGGCCCTATATACCTACCTACTGGGGGCTTCTGTATCTACCTACTGGAGGAACCCTATATACCAACCTACCTACTAGGGGGTCCTTATATACCTACCCGCTTATTGTGGGACCTGTGTACCCATCTACTAGGGTATAGACTTCCCGGGGGGACCCTACGTACCAACTTACCGGAGAGGGGACCTTATGCACCGACCGATTCATGGGCCCTATATACCTAGCTACAACGGGGAGCATATCTACCTACCTACTGAGAAAGTCTATATAGGTATCTAATGGGAGACAATTTACCTTCCTACCAACTGTGAGGACCTTTAAACTTATCTACCGACTGGGGGACCTATTTACCTACAAAATGGGGGGCCTATGTACCTACATACTTACTGGGGGAATCTTCTATACCAACCTTTCTACTAGTGAACCCATTGTATCTACTTATTGTGGGGAGGAGAGGAGAGGGGTGGGGTCTTTATATCTACCTACTGGAGGGACACCAAAG
The DNA here is from genome assembly GCA_025379985.1 of Phyllomedusa bahiana. Lineage (NCBI taxonomy): Eukaryota > Metazoa > Chordata > Amphibia > Anura > Hylidae > Phyllomedusa > Phyllomedusa bahiana. The sequence goes on along the minus strand of JAODAL010002799.1, from coordinate 153,768 downwards.
GTGACATTATTACCATTTGGAGCACTATAGATGGGGATTTTGCACAGAGGTGTGAATTGGTAGGGCAGTTCTAGAAAAATGAGGAGTCTAAGAGGTTTGTCTTGTAAATTCTACAGGGACCAGTGGTGGCCGGGAGAAGTTGTCAAGGTGTTCTGAGCCGGAAAAAAAAAAAAGAAAGGACAACTCCCATCAGAGAAGACGTCTCTAGTAAGTCCCTGAATGTCAGTGGTTATTTTGCTTCTGTGTTGGATTGGTGCTGTAGTCACTGTCACGTGATGGTGACCTAGCCACTGGTGATCTGACCACTGTGTCGCTTTATATGTCGGTATTGTAGGTTATATTGGCACTTGTAGAGTGGCAGCATATTCCCTGATCATAAAGCAAGTACCCACCTTTAATCTTTAGAAATAGTACAAAAATTCAAATGCTTCAAAGCACAAGTCTTATTTTCTTATGCTATATCTGTGTGTTATTTGACATTGGATCATACAATTTCTCATAGACTACAGGTAAGCCTAAAATGTTATTTTATCAGGGCACAAGCATACTCTAAAAGCAAACAATGACACATTCAGCCTTGTTACATTTCCTCACCGTGAATGATAAGACAGAACAAGTCCATTAAATCGTATTAGCAATAGTTTTAAATTCTTGGTAAGGGCTGTAAATGTTTATTATAGGGCAATACAAAGCTATAAATCCCTCCATTACACGTGGACAAAAGCTGATACAGTTGCAGTGCTAAAGAAATATTTCATAGCTGTTCACTCAATTTTGGACAAGAAAAAAAAAGATTTAGCAGATGTAAAAGCAAGAAATTCCGAGTGCATAAATGTTTTCGTAGGTAATTACCTGTTCAACAATGTTTTCAGTAAAGATCTTGGAGTAATTAGCACTAATATACTTAAGCTTCCAGTCCTAAAAACACATGCAAAATGTAATAAGACAAAAGGCTTGAAAATAACTTATGTTTAAAAAAAGACAAAAAAAAACAAACAAAATACAAATTATGTACAATATACACCAATTAGGCAAAATATTGAAAACTATATATAAATTCTTACTAGTAGTTCTGACCCATCTAGACTCTTAGAAGTGGCCCAGTGGTCTGTGGCAACACATCATATTAAGATCTGGGGAACTTGGGGGCAAAATCAACACACTGAACAACTTGACGTGTTATTTTCATTAAACCATTCCTAAACAATTTTTTCAGGGTGGCAGAAGAAATTATCCAGCTTAATGAGGCTACTGTCATTAAGTTGTGTATTTGGCTTGCAAGAATTGTTAGTTACCATAATGCTTCCTAGTGCCAGCTCTTTACCAGGAAAGTGATGCACTGGCACCAACATGACTCAACAGACCAAGCCACCTTTTTCCTTTGTCCCATGCTCCATTTCCAATGCTCAGGTGTTCAATGTGGATACTTGTAGTAGTGGACAATGGTCAGCATGAGTCCTGTAACCAGTCCGCAGCTGCAGTTAGGTCCATATATATTTGGACACCAGCACAAATTTTGTTTTTGTACACGTTTACAGAAATATATTCAAGTTATAGTTATATAATGGATATAAAGACCATACTTCCAGCTTAGATTTGAGGGTATCCACATTAATATTGGATCAAACGTTAATTTCTATTACTTGGTTGAAAACTATTTCTTGACAATGACTGCATGAAGCCTTGAAGTCATGGATATCACCCTACGCTGTGATTCCTCCTTTTTAATGCTCTGCCAGGCCTTTACTGCAGTGTTTTTTAGTTGCGGTTTGTTTGTGCGCCTTTCTGTCTGAAGTTTAGTCCTTAACAAGTGAAATGCATGCTCAATTGGGTGGAGATTATGTGACTGACTTGACCAGTCAAAAATATTCCACTTCTTTGCTTTAATAAACTCCTGAGTTGCTTTGGCTTTATTTTGGGTCATTGTCCATCTGTATTATGAAACGCTGACCATTCAGTTTGGCTGTGTTTGGCTGGATTTGAGAACACAGTATGTCTCTGAATACGCTCTTTGGACAGATGAAACCAAGATCAACCTCTACTAGAATGATGGGAAAAAAAAAAGTATGGCAAAGGCAAAGTACAGCTCATGATCCAAAGCATCATCTGTAAAACATGGCGGAGGGAGTGTGATGACTTGGGCATGCATGGCTGCCAGTGGCTCTGGGTCACTAGTGTTTAATGATGATGTGACACAGGACAGAAGTAGCCGGATGAATTCTGAGGTATTCAGAGACATACTGTGTGCTCAAATTCAGCCAAACTGATTGGTCGGCATTTCGTAATACAGGTGGACAATGATCCAATACATAAAGCCAAAGCAACCCAGGAGTTTATTAAAGCAAAGAAGTGGAATAGTCTTGGTCAAGTGAGTCACCTGATCTCAACCCAACTGAGCATGCATTTCACTTGTTAAAGACTAGACTACCGACAGAAAGATCCACAAACCGCAATTGAAAACCGCTGCAGCAGGGGCGTCACTAGGCAGATTCATTCGGGGCACGAGCCCCGAATGAATCTGCCTGTGCCCGAGTCTCGATCTGTCAGAGTCGGGGAGGAGGCAGGACGGATCGTTCCCATCCGGTCTTCTCCCCCGTATGTATCGGCACTTGCTGAGCGCTGTACATACACGCAGGGCCGTATTTACAGGGCGGCAGCCTGCAGGGAGCGCCACCAGCGGCCAGTAATAGCAAATGCACGTTCTGTTTTTTTTCTTTTTTTTTTCAGTCCCCTGCCTTGCGGTTCAGGTCCTAATGTGTGCTAAAATGCTACTTTTTCTGTGGAGGGAGAGGGGGTGGGCAGCTTTGTGGCAGGCTGTGTGCCGTGACTTACTCTTGGCTGCTCCACAGTCCTGGTGTTCAGGAGCACCGCAGCAGAGCCTGCTGTCTGTCGGGGCAGGGGGAGGGGGCGCACTGACAGCACGGCTGGAGATGAGCTCAGAAGCAGGACGTTCCTCACTGTGGGTGGTGTTTCTACCCCCCTGCGCGCCTGGGGATGTCACCAGCAGCACTATCCAGGAGCAGCTCTTCTGTGTCATGACCCCCCCCACCACCGAAGTCTACAGGTTAGTTTACAGTGTGTGCATTTTTGTATATAAATGTGTATGTTAATATATGAGTGCATGGCTATATTTTTTATGTGCCTTTTGGTGTGTAAAATGCACATTTTATGCACCAAAATGCATCTAAAACGCACCTGCACTGTTCCTAGTGTTGTAGATACAGGGGTTTCAGAAGCTGCAATTGCGAATGGGACCCTTATCCAGGAGGCCCACAGGGCCCACCCCCCACATCACCTAGCTGCATCACTGGGTTATATAGACTCAGAGATGCAGCGATCGCAGCTGCTGCCTGCGCAAAGCAGGTTTAGAATGAAATACATTCTTCCCGACCATTAGTCCCTAGCCCCCTCCACCATCAGCCACCGATCGTTAGGGCGCATCCCCACGGCTTTGGACAAATACCGGTCGGTTTGCCGGCCGGTATTTGTCCTGTTTTGTTGCCGTCCCCACTCCCATTGAGCAGCACAGATTCCGTCCGGTTTTCGGACGGAAGATGGTGCTTGCTCAATGTTTTGCCACCAGACGGAAAAACCCGTACAGTGGGGACTGCTGCACGGGTTTTCCATAGAGCACAATTGTGCTCATTTTCGGCCGGTTTTTCAGGCGGTCTGAAAAACCGCAAACCGGCTGAAAAACCGGCCGAAAACCCGTGCAGTGGGGACATGCCCTTAGGGTCCCAAGTCGATACCAATCACTGAGGTATTGGCTCAGGACCTTGGTGATTGGTGATGGCAGCAGCGCCAAGGACTATTGGAAGGCTCTCCAGAGTACAAAGCACAGAGTGTGTCATCCCGCTGCCTGCACGGTTTAATGACATCACACCACCTGTGAAGGAAGAACCTGATGGCGGACTTATAACCTACCTATATACATACTTGGGACCTATAACCTGCATATACCCACTGGGGGATATATAACCTGCCTATATTCCCACTGGGTGACCTATAACCTGCCTTTATACCTACTGAGGGACCTATAACCTGCCTATATACCTGCTGAGGGACTTATAACCTACTTATATACCTCCTGGGGGACCTATAACCTACTTATATACCTCCTGGGGGACCTATAACCTACTTATATACATGCTGGGGGACCTATAACCTGCCTATATACCCACTAGGAGACATATAACCTGCCTATATACCCACTGGGAGACATATAACCTGCCTATATACCTATTGGAGGACCTATAATCTGCCTATATACCCGCTGGGGCACCTATAACCTGCCTATATACCCGCTGGGGGACCTATAACCTGCCTATATACCCACTGGGGGACCTATAACCTGCCTATATACCCGCTGGGGGACCTATAACCTGCCTATATACCTACTGGGAGACCTATAACCTGCCTATATACCCACTGGGAGACCTATAACCTGCCTATATACCCACTGGGAGACCTATAACCTGCCTATATACCTACTGGGGGACCTATAACCTGCCTATATAGGCATATATACCTGCTGGGAGACCTATAACTGATATACCTACCTACTGGGAGACAAACTAAATATCCACGGACATATAACTTACTGCGTTGTGAAGTCACTAACAGTTGTTAAGCTGATTGATAAGCGTTTAGCAATTGACTCCGGCCGTTCAACCACTGGAGGCAGTGGCGTGATGTAATGATGTCATCGCGCCGCTGCCTGTACTAGGCCCTAAGCCTATCTCTAGACTTATCAGATGGCGGAACGGGCGTCCCAGAGTGGGCAGTGTGATGTCACGCCGCCCACTCTGGATTCAAAGAGAAATCCAGCGGGAGAATAGAAGAAAGGTGAGGTGAGTATGGGCCCAATATATACCTAACTAACTACTGGGAGGCACTATATGTATTCTGGGGGGCTCTATATATACCTACCTAACTGTTGGGGGCATATATACACCTATCTAACCACTGAGGGGCCCTATATACATCTACCTACTACTGGAAGGCACTTTATATACCTGAATGCTGGGGTGCTCTATATACACTTGCCTTAATACTAGGAGGTGCTATATATACCTAACTGCTGGCTGCTTACAGCATGCGGCAAAAATATTGAAGTAAAAAATTGTCGTCAAAACAATGACGCTGATTTTACATAGCAATAAATGGGAGTCGTTTTACTGTCATAATTGAAGCTTTATTGGGGTGGATTACCCCAAAAAAGCAGAAAAAAACAAACGCTGTGTGAACCATACATTACTAAGTTGGGGGGAGTTTCAAGCGCAGTGCCTAGGGCAGCATGAGATGGAAATACGGCCCTGCATGGGGAGTGACGCACCGCTTTCCTCACGCCCCCTGTGACGCTGGGATCTCCTAAGACGGCAGCTCTGCCGGCCGCGGAGGTCCCGGACCCTGCGTGATGGCGTAAACGCCGTGGTGACATCACGCCACTTACACCATTCACCAGCTCCCGGACCTGAAGACGCGGACTGTGCTGAGGTAAGTAGCTTTTATTTTATTTTTATTAGGAAAGAGGGCATATTACCTGTCTATGGGGGCATTTTACCGGCTAAAGGGGGCATTTTACCGGCTATTGGGGCATATCACCTGGCTATTGGGGCATATCACCTGGCTAAAGAGGGCATATTACCTGTCTATGGGGGGCATATTACCTGCTAAAGGGGGCATACTACTGGCTAAGGGGGCATATCACCTGGCTACAGTGGGCAAATATTTACCTACAGGGGCCTATATAACTGCATAATAGGGATCTATATTTCCACTTATATTTCTATTCTGTGGCCTATATAACTACCTTTCTACTAAATAGGGGAATTAGATACCTATCTATTGGGGGACCTATAACTTTAGCTACCTAACTGAGGACTACCTACATTTGGGGGTGTGCCTACATATTGTCTCAGGGAATTTCACTACTTCTTTATTGGTTTACAAAACTAGACTAAAACTCGGTGCACAAGTGGGAGCCCTATAGCCGTTTTGGGACACAAGGGTGTAATTATTACCATTTGAGGCACTATAGATGGGGAGTTTGTAGAGAGATAGGAATTTTTAGATAAGTCCTGATACAGTGAGGAATCTAAGATGTTTGTTTTGTAAATTTTTCAGTGAAGAGTTGTGGATGGTTGAAGTCATCATGGCGTCTGAGAAAGATGGAAAAGAAGAAGAGAAAGAGAACAACTCTTCAGAGGCGTCTCCTGTAAGTCACCAAATGTAACTGCAGTGTAATCACTTATACTTCTGCAGAGCGTCTATATACAACTAGTATCTACCACTATATGGTCACTGTATGGCGGTGGTATATGTCTTCAGAGCCTGTGTACACATGTGGTGGTCACGTTTGGTCATAGTCTGGCAGTTTTATTTGATCCTTAAGTAGTAATAGTTTTGGGTCTTGGTTTTGTAGGAGTTTTTAGTAACATTGATTCGTCTGATGTATTTGCTTCATGTATCGGTGGATTATTTGTTGACTTATTTGTTAGGTATTACACTGTCAGACAGAGGTGAGATTTTTTGAAAAAGCAGATTTGTCAGGGCTGATTTTCATTGTGCAGCGACTGCTGAGGAGATGGACGGGATCTATGTGGAATGTGCAGAAAATTTGTGACAGGAACAGAAGGTTTTTCTCTGTAAAAATACATCATGGCGCAGTTCACAATGTGGCGTGAAAAATGGCGTGTGCACCCAGCCCTACTCAGAAAAACTTAAGGGCCCGAGCCCCGGATGTTTTGGAACCCTAGCAACGCCCCTGCGCTGCAGTAAAGGCCTGGCAGAGCATTAAAAAGGAGGAAACCGTGTCTGGTGATGTCCATGAGTTCAAGGCTTCAGGCAGTCATTGCCAAGAAAGGGTTTTCAACCAAGTATTAGTAATTAACATTTTAATTACAATTATTTAATTTTTCCAATTATTTTTTGTTCTTTTAAAAACAGGGAGGCACATGTTAAGGAGCTGAAAATCCTAAACCCATCATCCAATTTTAATGTTGATATCCTCAAATGAAAGCTGAAAGTGTGGACTTTATGTTCATTATGTACAGTAACTATAACTTGAATATGTTTTAGTAAACAGGTACAAAAAACAGAATTTGTGTCAGTGTCCAAATATATATGGACCTAACTCCGCAAACTGTAAGACACTCCATGTCCAAACACTTATCGAGCATAGCATTTAAACTTTTTCAACAATGTACACAACAGAAGTGATTGTGTAGGACTGGACAATGTGGGCTAGCTTTCATGCTCCATGAACAGCGTTAAGCTGTAAGCACGCATACTCCTGTTGTCTGCTCACTAGTTAGTCTTCCCTGAACCACTTTTGTTAGCTAACCGCTATTGCATATAGGAAATTCCCCACAACACCTGCTGTTTTGGAGATGCTCTGACCCAGTTATGTAGCCATTACAAGATCAAGGCTTTATAGGACTTTCATAATGCACCCTACCAACAGTGTGATCGTCAGTGTCAGACTCAGGTGCCTAAGACCCACAGGTGGTGTTGATTCTAGGGGCCCACCAGTTGAGCTGTTTCTGGGCCCACCGGTGGAGTTTATTTTAGGGGCCCACCCTACAGCTACTGTAAATGACTGTACATGCCTCCTATGTTCTGCCTCTTGCTTTTTTCCTCTTTTTTATGCTTTTTTGCCTCTTCTGAGGATGTATATGCAGCTAAATGAAAACTCCAGGTCTACCATGCTCAGGGGCCCACCAGTGGTTTCCCCTATTTCTCTGTGGGCCAGCCCAAGCCTGGTGATAGTGGTCAGAGGGAAAATCTTTCAGGCTAAAGTGATTAGCCTTGAGTCACTCATTAACTTTCATGTTTTACTCTGCTGAACATGTGTGCTGTGGCTGTCTGCTCCTACATTACATCTATGTAAGGTGGTGTCACATTATGAGTTACTTAGACTCAGCATCTGCCCTTTCAAATCTTCAAATTGTGCTTTCTCCTTTAATGATTCTAACAGCAAAAAAAAAAAATTTCTTCACATGCCACAAATTTTTCAAAGCAATTTTAATCACTATTACATGGCCATGAATAAATTATTATTATTCTCATACATACCACAGGATTTTCAAAAATCTGCCAGAGGTCATTGTTATAGTGGCTTGTATTATAATTCGCAGTTGACAGAAGTCTTCCAAATTCATGTCGGTTTGTAATGTACATGAATACACCCTAAAGGGAAATATTACAAAATATATTAGGTTACGTTAATTTTGCAGGAGCATGCAACATGAGCTTTGGAGAATAATTTTAAGGAGTTTAAGGAATATAAAGGAATTTTTTTATGTAAAAAAGAATCACTACTATGTAGTTAGAGATGGGAAAATATTTAAAATAATGAACACTTGAGATGAAATTTATTTAAATAATTTACCAATAATCCAAGTGATAAAAAGTCACACACACACAAAAAAAAAAATGTTAAAAGTTGTTTTCATCCTAAAACGTCTGATTTTTTAATGTTCCTGACTGTTTCTTGAAATAGAGTAGCAAGTGAAATATAGTTAAAAAGTCTTTATTGTATAAACATATCCTTAAAATATGTAGCTCTGAGTGCAAAAAGTTTTTGCTACTTGCGTTTAGTTTAGTCCATAGCAGGCAGTCGGAGAGAGTATAAGGCCATGTTCACACGGTGTATTTGCAGGGCGTAATTATGCCCCGCAATTACGCCGTGTGGACGGGGGCGAGGCGGGAGCGGGGGAGTGAGCGGGGGCCGGCACTTCGCCGGCCCATAGAATATCACTGCTAGCGGAGAGTATACGCCGCTAGAAAGTGAACAATGCCATCGCTAGCAAAAGAGATAAATCATATTATCAAGAACTAATTAAAGAATAATGGCTTTTTTTCCCCGTAATTATTCGCGCGTAATAGGACCGAAATACGGCCCATTTTAATTATTTTCATCTTAATTTGAAAACAAACCCCCCCAAATGTCAAGGGTTTTTTTCCCTCGTCTCTCCCTGTTTTGTTACCCACGATTGGACTACACAACTACACCCGGGAGCTCATATCGATGGACACTTTATACTCTATCCACTGCCTGATATGGACAAAACAAACAAAAATAGCAAAAACGTTTTTGCACTCAGATTCATATTTTAAGGATATGTTTTACAATAAAGATTTTTTAACTATATTTCACTTGCTACCTATTTCAATTGGTACATTTTTAAAGGGGATTGGGGGAGACCCAAAACAAACAAAGTGTTGGGCATTTGGGACTATTGAATCTTAAAGTTTTTGCCGTTTGAATTATGTCCTATGTTTTTCTATTAACTTTTTTTCAAATTTTAAATAGGGGGGGTTAAATTTAGTAAAGTTAATAATGTCTGCTAGGAGCAATTGTTTTTCCAAAGAAACAAAAAAAATTTTAATAATAATTTAAGCAAAAAATAAATCAAAGAAAGCCATTTTTATCCCAGACCAAAATTTTTAAAAAAAAAAAAAAAAAAAAAAAAAAGTTAGTGTCCAGCAATTTAATTATTTTTCTTAATTTTAAAACAAATTCTTAATTAAAATACGTTAAAATTTCAATCTGGGAAAAAAATAAGTTAAGTTAATGAGAGCATTAACCAGGTGAAGAACGAAGAATATTTGGATTCTACCACAAAGCCCAGACACAATCTTCACTGTAAGAGATAATCATGTTTTAAATAAGTATTCCCTCTTTACATTAAACAGATACGTGTTTTATGGCCAGTGCAAATGACCCCTCTCCCTAAATTTTAAAGCATAAAGTCAGAAAGACTGCAGATGGAAAATTACATAGTTTGGAAAGTTCCAATTTGGCAAGATATTTTCTTGTACATTGGCATATGTGCTTCCCACATAAGAAAATAGGAGTGTTATTCTACAGAGGGATATAAAAATGCTTTACTTTCTTCTGAATTGTACTGTAAACATGTAATTCATTCTTCACAAACAATAAGCTTACAATGAGGTCTATACATCAGCATAATTTGCTATTTAACTACATAATGTGGTGTCTGTATTTGATATATCTCCTCAAAATAGATTTTGTCAGGATATTATAAGAGATGAAATAATATATCTATATCATATGCCCAGAAAAAAAAACTAGTCTCAAATGCTCCTACAACAATGTCGAAGGCATGAAACTTTTTTATGGTTGTTGTCTAGGTGTGGACTAACTATTTGGATATTAGCGCACTAGGTCTCTATGCCTCAAAATGGGCCCAATGAGTAAGGAAAAAACAAACAAAAAAACGTATGATTATGCAAACAAATTATGTCATGGAACAAGTGGTGGGCTTATGATCTTTACAGACTTGGGGACCAAATGACTCCAAGTCAAGGGCCTGCCTGATGCTGCAAATTCAATGAATTTTTCAGGTCATGCATTTCTCAGGATATTGCCCTGAGAGCAGATAGCTACTGTCCCCTTGTTTATATTGGTCCAGATCTTTTAGACGGTGAGAAATACAAATCAATTTATACATCTCTATTGCTGAATTTTTATGGGTCCAGTGGTTACTTTTTTTTTTCTAATTTTAATGAGATTAACAACCTTCTGAAGTGGCAAGTTGATAAAATAAGGTATATAAATATGAGAAAGAAAAATCCAATTGAGGGAGCATGCTATCAAGTTTACACTGGCAGGAAACGAAGAAATCAGAGTTCTGGGAAAAAGAAGTGTTTTTTTCTGTACTCAAGAAAGATAGATAGAACAAGTCATAAAGAGGAAAAAAAAAATAAAAAAAAAAAACCTTTGGGGGTTTGAACATATGGAAAGTTTCCGAAGATGGGGAGTCTCTCTCTCTTTGTAAACTCTAAAATGAAGAAGCATCAAGTAAGTTGACTTGTTTATCCTCTCTCTATATTTTGCTTAGATTGACTGTGGAGACATGAAAACACAGATTCAAAAATAACAGTTTATAATGAAGGACGAAGAGCTGGATGGATGTGACGGATACCATGCCACATAGAGCAAAGCTTATGTCTGACAAATAACATAGCTCGCCATGCCTGCTGAATTGCTGCTCAGGCCAAAATCTTTGTTGAAACAAAATTGAATGCATTCCAGATAGAATGATAAAAACAAAAAAAAATTATCTGCTTGACCACGGGCTTTGCATATTGTATCCAAGCTGTTAGTAACAGAAGTAAAGATGGATGCAAAAAGCTAATAGAGGTATAGTGTTATGAGCATCAAGGAATTGCGCAAATTATTAAACAATGGAATACTTGCCAACTTTTGCTGTACATTTCAACAATGTAGTTTCAAAGTTAAAGCTCTGTAAAAGTTAGTGACTGAACAATAAATTAGTTCCTGGTTTGTAAAACAATATTATGAATATACGGTAGTTCAAAATGGTTTGTAAAATAAGGTCATATCATTATTCTGAAAAAAATTATGGAAAAAAGCATTCAAATATACAGAATAATATACCCTAAATTTAAATTGTTACAAATATATTCACTTCACTTTGAAGCCCCAGTTTAAATTTTATAGTTGTTTGCTTGACTGCATAAGCATGTTACTAGCATACATTATGATTAGGAAGGAAGCGTACAGCTGTTTTATGTTATCTTGTCCCTTATATTACTCGACATCCTGTGCAGCTTACTCAAGAGACTCATTTGCTTTTTTCGTATGAGAAATGTGTATACAGTTTCCCATTGGTGTCTTATGCAGGTGCAAATCACAGATGTTAACACAACTTTGATACTTTGGTTTGTAAAAATTGGCTAGTACTGTAGAACGGTGGTTATGGTAAAAAATGGAACACATATATATATATATATAATGAAGTAAATTGATGTCTAGCAAACCTGGATCAACCTTACCATTTCCCTAGCATTTCTACATAGTGCCATATCAGGATCCAGTCTATCCAGGATAAATTGGTTTCTCTCCTTTAACTCAGACCGAAGAGTTTGTCCTTTAACCAGGTATACATTGGCCATATATGGAATGTTCCATACACCACTACAAATTAAGAGAATGAAGATAATACATATTATCACATACTTCTTTTTCTGTAGCATGTTTAATATTAAATTTAGATAATGACTATACTATTTATAGATTGTAAGCTCTTGCGAGCAGGGCCCTCTGATCTATTAGTAGCTTTTTACAGTGTAATGTTGGTCTTCTTTTTTGCCTGTAAATTGTAAAGTGCTGCAGAATATGTAGGCGCTAAATAAATTATTATTACAATTGGAATATGATGGGATAAATTACAAAGAAGGACATACTATACTATTCAACTGTCTCAAGAAGACAATTTACTGTATGTCCATATGTCCTATTCAGGACCACCACTCTGTTAGCCACCCTAGTTGACACAGTCTGTCCACACAATAAAAATAATGCTACAATTCTTCTGCAGCGGCCACTGCAAGGAAACGTCTGGCCAGACGTTACTTTCCCTAGATAAACAGTTCAGCACGAGAGGATAGAGAAGCCAGATTAGCTAATAAGCGGCTTTCTGGAAAAGGGCTTTTTTAAATAAAATATTACCTTAAAAAATTCTACATAATATTGGCAGTATGCCCTTGTTGAGCTGAAAACTCAGATTCACATTGTGAATACCAGTTTTCTGCCAAGTACTCACGTAAAAGAACTTCAGTAACAACAACATCTTTGAAAAATATGACCTTTGGGGCATTTTTTCAGTTTACTCTCTATATGATGCAGGAATTAAGAGATTCTTATAGGACACAGTTCATATGGGGTTTTCCATAACTATAGCTCCATATGAGCTACTTACACTCTATTGCCTTGTACAATATCTATATAATCTTCTGATCTTGCATAGTAGCCATCAGGACTCAAAGCACCCCAAAAATTTGACCATAGTTTTCCATGTCGTGTTACAAGGGGGGCAATAATTTTTCTGCAAGAAGGAAAATAAATGTTCAGAACATTTAGTTGTAGTCACGTGTAAAGAAAGTTACTCTAAAATGGCTTTGTATAACCTTAAATAAAAGATCACAAAGTCACCCAAAGTGTGTGTATGTATCCATACACATGTACAAATATATACAGTATTTTTTTGTAAAATTTTGTAACTACGGTATTATTTCTTTTCATGGGCCAACACTGGAGATAGGACACTTTGATCCAATGCAAACTAGTCAGTATACAGTGCAAATCTAAATTTGGTGTGCCCTCAAAATAATTCGACACACAGACACCAATGTCTAATCAGCTGGCAACAAAATTGAGTACACCACTACGTGAAAAAGGGCAAATTATGCCCAGTTTACCATTTTCACTCCATGGTGTCATGTGACTAATTGGTGTTACAAGTTCTCAGATGTGAATGGGAAGCAAGTGTGTTATATTTGGTGTTCTCTTTCTCATACTGGTCGGTCACTGAAAGCTCAACATGGCACCTCCGTAACTCTTTGAGGATCTGAAAAAAGAGATGTCTTGCTCTACTTATAGATGACCTAGGCTAGAAGAAGATTTATAACATCCTGAAACTGAGCTGCAGCACGGTGGCCAAGATCATACAGGGGTTTAACACGTCAGGTTTCACTCAGAAGAGGTCTCGCCATGGTCAACCAAAGAAGTTGAGTGCATGTGCTCAGCGTCATAGTCAGAGATTGTCTTTTCAAAATAGACATACGAGTGCTGCCAGCACTTGTGCAGAGGTTAAAGGGATGTGGTGTCACCCTGTCAGTGATTAGACCATAAACAACACACAACAACAAATTGCTCTGAATGGATGTCGTTTTAGAAGAAAGCCTATTATAAATATGATGCACAAGAAAGCCTGCAGTTTGCTGAAGACAAGCAGAGCAGTCTAAGGACATATATTACTGTAACAATGTCCTGTGGTCTGATGAGACCAAGATAATTTCTTTTTGGTTCAGAGGGTGTCAGGCGCAGAGTATAAAGTGTATATATATATATTATATATATATATATATATAATATATATATATATATATACATATACATACATACATACATACATACACACACAATATATACACATATACACACACACACACACACACAAATACCTGGATATTGAAGAGCACTATTCATAAAGACTTTGAAGACAACAAATTTTATGTTGAAATACTAAAGTAACTGTTTTCCATAGAGTGCACTTATGTACTGCAGTTTAATGTATTCACATTTACAATGTATTCTTTCAGGTTAGGTTAGCTATGGTTTCAATTCAAGCTCTGCAATTTGGAAGTTTATTTAATGTGCACCGAAACAAGCATTCATTAAGCACCCGTTGAAAGATGTCTTTGTAATTGGCATGATTGTGGGTAGAATCTCAGTTTCTTTCAAACATCTCGCAATTATGTTTTTTTATTCAATGAATGAATTGTGCAAAATTACCAACCTGTTTTGTTCAATCAACAACTTTAAAGTTTTTGGATTTGTTACCACCACATCAGCATCTAGGCTAAAGTAATAGTCACATTGTTTATCCTGGCGACAGATGTCCCTGAATGGGGGAAAGAAAAAACAAAGAAAAGAAAAAAGCATTGTGAACAATTCTAATTAAACAAATTATTGAAATGGCTAAGAACTGAAAAAACTGTTGTGCTTTAGGGTGCTTTCACATGGTCCGGTTTAAATGCGTTTTTTCACTTGTAGTACTGCACAGCAGTTAAACTGCCTTTATTACCGGAAAGCTTCTTATCTAATTTGTTTCAAAGGTGTTACAAGTGAGTAATCAATTACTATTTTTAGAATCTGAAAGACTTCAAACATTGATTACTCACTTGTAAGGTTGTTTTCACACAGCACAGTTTTGGTGCAGTTTTAACTGTGCTCCAATTAAGCTGCCTTTATTACCAGCAAGCTTTTTGCACTTATCTATACTGTTTGGAAAGTGAGGAATCAATTAGTGTGATTGTAATCCATAAGACTTCAAAACACAATAATTGATTACTTACTATAAACACCTTTCTGAACACTTTAGACAACTGACAGAAGCTGGCTGTTAATAAAGACAGCTTAATTGACGCGCATTTAAAACTACACCAAAACTGCGCTGTGTGAAAGCACCCTAACACATTTCTAAACAGCTTAGATAACTGAAATAAGTGTGCTGGCAACAAAGGCAGATTAATTGCTGTGCAGTACTGCAAGTGAAAAAATGCACCAAGATGTCATAAAACCGTACCACGTGAAAGCACTCTTAAAGGGGTAATTACATTTCATTGAGTCACTTAAAACATCTAGACAACTGAATACATTTCTGTTCTGAGTCTGCTTCTCTTCAAAGTCAGAGCAGATCTTATCTTCTGCATGTGAACACAAGCTTCTCTAGGTTGCCAACCATCTCTTTCTGATCTAAAGGAATCTAGTAGTGGCCGGGATGTTGACTTTATTAGCCTTCCGAACGCAGCCGAGAGAACACACTCGGCTATATTTGGAACACCCATAGAAGTGAATAAGGACGGCTGCAAGTGCCACCCTCCCCATTCACACACATGGCTGGCTCACTGTAGGTGGCCCGCGTAGGGAATTTTACATCTTGTAAAACCCCTTTAAAGGTCTAGGCATTGTTTTTTTTCATTGTTGCATGCTACAACTTTGTTTTTCAGTGAAGGGGGCTGCACAAGGAATTTTTTATTTTATTTTAGAAACAAAAGCCATTTTTGTGTTGCCACAAAGTCAAGCTGACATATGTCTTAAAACAGATCCAGAATGAATAACCCAGTACATTGTACTAAGTCATGATTATTCCTCCTTTATTTATAAACTGCAGCATTTTACATTGAACTGAGAAACGAATCATAAGCAACACTGCTGTGCTCTGGGAGATTAATGCTCTCTATTGCTTTTCCCTTGTTTCATTTTAAAAGGAAGAAACTGCAGAACATTCCTTAGATATGATGTAAAAGCAACATTTGCACTGGCCCAGGATTATAGAGCTATTTCTCTAGAACTGATTTTAATTGAGTTGGCAAAGCAAATAATCATGCTGACTTGCACTCGAGTTTGATTTTAATATTAAATTACAGCCAGTAATGACAGTGTTACAAAGAAAGTTTGTGGTGTGAAAAAGTCTACAGTTACAGCTGTATTACATAAATTAAACTTAATGTAGTAGTTGTAAAAGTATAAAGATCAAGCAATACAAGAATTCCTGTAGTCACCAAAACAAAACTTTAAAGGGTCATTAAATATACAGCAGTTTTTAGATTGCTATAGCTCTGAAAGGAAGCAAAATCAGAACAGCATTGTATTTGGTAATAGTCTTTATTTACCTTTGCCTTCATATTTAACCCCTTATGGACCAAGCACTTTGTGTCATTTGTTTTTTCTCCACCTTGGAAACCTCCAAGAAATGTGTGGAATGGAATGTGAAAAAAAAACGTAATTTTGACATTTTTGCAGGGGGTTTGTTTTTATGTCATTCACTCTTCGGAACGAATGATGCATTACCTGCATTCTGCAGGTTGGTGGCTTCCAGGAATACAAAATGTGCAAAGTTTCTGTTATGTTCTAGCACTTTAAAAAATAGAGAAAGTTTTCATTTACTTATTAATTTATTTTAAGAGTGATGGTGCATTTTTGTGCAGGCTGAAGCCAAAGTTTTATGGATACAGTTTTGGAAAAGATGCAATTTAAACTCTTAAAAACCAGCTTGTTGAAGCCCAAACAGCATGGGTTCAATGAGAGCAGCACATGTCAAACTCATCTCAGTTTCTTTAATGTTCTCACAAAAGGGTTGGATGAAGTTGGTAACATGGATATTGCCCATCTGGTTATCAGTTATACACAAACCTCATACAGAATTATCAAAAATTGGACTAAAACAGAGACTGGTTATAAGTTGTGATCAAATGGTGTTTTTTCAAGTGACATAAGAAGGTTTGCTAGGTAAGGTTTACCTGTTTGCATGATATAGAGAATAATTTAGATTGGCTGGATAAAGGTTTTAAATATTGGAACCTGCAGTTCAATGTTTCCAAATGTAAAACCATGCACCTGGGAGAAGAAATTCTCAGAGTATCAAATCAACATTTCTAGGTTATTCAGGGCTTTTGAGGAGAAGAGCTTAGGGGAACAGATTTCTGAAAGCTTCAAAATAAGACAATCGTACGACCAGGCAGTAGTTAAACCAAGTCAAACATCTGGCTGCATAGCTAAAGGTATAAGCAAACTGACAGAGGGGGATTGTGATCCCACTTGATAGATTGTTAGTGAGATCACACCTGGAATATTGTGTTAGTTCTAGAGACATCACCCACATAAAGACAATGATAAAATATGTAGAACTTGTCCAAAGTCTGGCTACAAACCTGGAAAGTGTCAAACACAAAACATATCAGAAAAAGCGTAAAGAACTTCATTGCTAAAGCCCGGAGAAAAGAAGAGAAAGGAACAAACTTCCAGCAGAGGTGGTTAAGAATTCCACAGAAAGTGAATTTAAAGATGTTAGGGAGCACCGTAAAACAATATATATCCAAAGATAAACATACAAAAGGAATACTCAAATACTCTAACAGTAGACTAGTGGGTTGTAATGCCACCTGTATTCTATCCTGTTTTTTTAACCCTTTCTGGAAATAATTGACTAACCCTAGTGATTTGGGTGTGCCTAGACAATCAGCATTGTGCCAAGAGGTGTTGCAGGTATTTTGTTTAGTTACATTATTCACAAATCATCATAGCGACCAATGACGTTTGTGCTGTAACCAGCAGAAAAAAAATCTGTTACTAGTGTAGATTGTCGCACTCATAACATAGAAGTTATTCCAATTGCATTACATTCCCATGTTTCTTGCTTCTGCTTGAGTAATCATTTCTTCGGGTCCTACTACTTTTAGGTTCTTAATGACTCTCTTGGCTTCTTTCCAGAATTTCTGAACATGTTTTTCATGATATACCTCCTGCAATGCAAATAGGAAAGTTCATGATGGGTTTATGTTGGAAATTGTTACAAGCTGTCTGCCTGGCCAATTAATGAAAGACAATATAAGCTGCATTGTAATTTCATCCATTTATTACAACTATAATTACATTGTTCCCATGTGGATATCATTGCCTAAAATAATAAGTCTAAAGCCTGCAGCAACCCATGTCCCCATGAAAATGCATCCTGCCCTCAATCTGGTGGGGATATTGTGTGGATATACATTAACATCCATTTTAATGTACATACTAACCAGGTTTACTACTGCCATTTAAAATCTACGCACTTAAGCATATGATTATTTCATTGTCAGACTGGCCCACTGGAGGATGTTCAAGTAGGCCACAAGACGAACACATATGCTTCTGTGGGCTTAGGTTGGCCAGCCTCATGGGCCCCAAGCTTTACAGTACATCGTATGCCCATTCTTGGAATACAGTTGAAAACTATGGCCGTCAACTATTGTGGGCTGCAAGCAAAGCCTATGGTAGTAGTAAGCAGAGCAGGCAGGGTCATGTACCGCACCTCCTGTGTTGCTGTGTCTCATAGGCCAAGTGTTAGGCATAGACCTGAGGCTTTTGGCCTAGAAGATGCCGGGTGCACCATCTGAGTGAGCTGTTTGGCAGAGGAACAGGGAGAGATGGGTATTTATGTTTTTTGTTTTATCAATCAGTGGGCTTATATAGCTACTAATTGTAAAGTGCTGCAGAATATGTTGGCGCTAAATAAAGATTATTATTATTATTATTAATTACATATACTATATACATACAGAAGGAGGGCTAAACCTATAGGGGTCTACCTAATGGGGGACCTTCATACCTATCCACTAGAAGAGGCAACCTACCTATGGGAGCGCTAGATACCTTCCTACTTAATAGGATGATCTTTTACCTACATAGGTTGGTATGTAGGTCCCTCATTAACTATCTAATGAGGGACCTAGATACCTACCTATTAGAGGTGCCTCTAACTGTGGTGGGGGAAGGGCTATATACCTACCTAATAGGGGCCTATAAACCTATCCAGTCAACTTATTTAGGCACTACCCACCTAAAAAGGGGTCTACCCATCAGCCTACCTAATTTGGGTGGTGTGCCTACCTACTATATTGGGGATTTACTTACCAACTTTATGAGGACACAAAAGATGACTAAAATTTGTCACACAAATGAGATCCCCATAGTCATTTGGGGGCACTGTTACTATTTGGTGCACGAGGGTCCTTGATGCCATTAGGGACACAATGTATGGGCAGTCTATACAAAGGTGGTAACTAATAGGGAGATGCTGGAAAAAAGAGGTGTCTAAGATGTTTGTATAGTAGATTCTGCAGGAATGAGTTGTAGCTACGAGAAGTCATTATGGGTGACTCAGAGAAGAGGTCTCATGAGAGTCACTGGACGTAACTGCACTTCTACCGTCTGCAGAGAGCCTGTGTACACAGTTATCTATCACTATTTGGTGGCATTATTCGTTGTAGTATAATGGTTTATATTCAGTAATGGCATGGTGTATTATTCAGTCACTATGTGGTGGTATTATACTTGTGAAATGTGGTCATGATGTGGCAGCATTTTTTAGTGATACGTGGTCATGGTTTGATGGTATTATTCAGTCACTATATAATATGTAGTGATGATGTGGCTGTATTTAGTCTTGGTAGAATTATTGGTAATATTGCCTTTGGGATTCTGGTTTTGTGTAGCAGTGTTATTTGGCAACTAGATGCCCATTATTTAGTGGTTTTGTTATAGTTCTTTGTATATTTTTAGTGATATAAAATGTATTTGGGAGGGGGACATATCTTTGGACCTTTGATATTTACCACCTGGTGGCTTATTCAATTATATGAGGGAGACTTCAAAGCCCCAGGGCCCCATCTTGATTACAGGTTAATGGGATTAGGTCATCACACTAGTCTGTATAAGCTGAAGAGAGACTGGGCGGGGGCACCATGCAGGTCGCAGAGGTAGGAAATGTTTCTTGCAATACTTACACTGTTATGAATAAAGAGAGAGAGTTTCTCTTTGGGATAATCCAAGGTCAACAATCTAGTGAAGAACTCCGGCAGGAAGGGAGTTGGCTGTTCAATAAAGACTCCAACTGTCACCCTTGGATAGTTCTAAAAACACAAATGAGCAAGTTGAATGAGTGCAACAAATTATAATTAAATTTAGGTTCTATTCACATCCGACTTCTGTAATACATCAGAGGTTTAGCTCTGGAGTTTACCCCCACATATATACCACATATATGCCAATAAATAGCCATAACCCTGCTTCTAACTTAAGAGAATTTGGTTTTATTAAATTTAGATCTGCATCATGGCAAAATGAAGCTTAGTTTGTTAAAAGTTTTTTTTCTCCTCCATCTCACTAGTTATCATTAATCTCATTTGCAGTGTTATACACCTATTAATTCTATAATAAATATGAAGTCTTAGCTCTGCTTTTATAGTAACATCAAACAAAAGTAGGACCCTCATTTATACCACCCATAAGCAACATAAATAGTAACATTATTATTATAATTCTAAGACTTCAATGAATTGGATGTTTGTACTCAACCCACTAAGTGAGAGAGCCAAGGTCTAAGAAAAATCGAAACAAGTATTCACTTAGTAGCTAGGAAGTGAGTTTTCCCTTAAAGATGAGCTCTCACCATCAGTAGAAGTTATTTTATTTAGTAATTATACTTTACGGCCCTGTAATATTAATGTTCCCACATCAGGATTAGAACCTTTTCACATCACATTTATTTTTTACACTTTGCCTGTACACCGAGAAAGCTCCTGACAAACGTTGAACGTGTCCTAAGCTTTCAATTGTCTGATTGCAGCCAAATATGAAGGAAAATATAAAAAAGTGTCTAATCATGTGTGGACAAATGGTGCATGTTGTTTGTTTTTTGTTTTTTTTATAGCCCCTGGGTGATGGATGCCATCTTGTCACAGGCATTTGTTAGACATACACATTTGTCTTTGTCAATGTATCCTTTGAACAGATTCCATTGTAGCCCATAGGCAATAATGACACCCAGTTAAAAGACATAATAAAATCTACTACTTGTAGTAAAACAAAATCATGTTCTGGTTATTTTTCTTACAAACCGTTAAATCACACACCAAAGTTCATGTTACAAGTTCACTTTAGAAAAGTATTATAGTCTAAACAAATCAAATATTCATCAATGGTTTTCCTTAGAGATAATAGCATATAAAGGCTACTTGCATCAGAAACCCTGTGAGATATTGTCTAACGGCCCCCATGATAAGAATTGGGATGTACTAGTTGGATTGGACCCTATATTGGGGAAAGAAAATTTGCAACAAAGATTTTTTTTAGGAATCAGTCCAGTTCTGAGGTGGCTTTGTGGGGCCTGTATGTTAGATACCTCCATAAGTGACTCCATCTAAGAAACTACAGACATTACATTATTCAAAACAGCATGTATGAAGTTGATTAACCCTTTTGGGTTTCACAGAAAGTAAAGCAAAGTGGAAGTGAAATTTCAAAATTTCTCTTTTTGTGAAGATTTTCAGTTTTTATTCATTATTAACCAGATTCTGTCTTCAATATGTGGCCCTAATGCGCTATTTGACTCACCTACAAGCCTCAGAATAGCAGAAGCACATATTGTACTTTGGGGTCTCATTTTCATTACGATATTCTTTAGGCTCCATTACAAGTTTGCAGACACCCTAAGGTGCTAAAAGTTAATAAACACTCCTAACAATACCCCAGATTGGAAACAACACCCCTTAAGGAATACATCCAGTGGTGTAGTAAGTATATCGACCCCACAGGATTCTCAGATTTTCTTTAGCATTAAGCTAGGAAAATGAAAATATTTTTTCCCAACAATTTGCAATTTTAGCTGAAAAGGTTTCATTTTTATAAGGAATCCTGGGGAAAAAAAGCAGGGCAATACCCTATATGTGGGGGTAAATTGGGTGCTAGCAGGGCGTACAAAGGAGGGAGCACTATTTAGCTTTTGGAACGCAGATTTTGGTGTGGTCATGTCGCATTTGCACAGACTTAAAAGTACCAGAACAGGTGAAACCTTCAGGATTTCAACTTCCCTCATTGATTTCATCTAGGGGTATATTGTGCTTTCTGGGCGTACAGGTGTTCCATAGGTTTTTTTTTAGCATTGAGCCATGAAAATGGGTGGAGGGAGGGAAACACAGTTCCGCCATTGTTTTTTGGGCTTCATTTTTACAGCGTTCCCTGTGCGGTATAAAAGACAGGATAACTTTAATATGTGGGTCACTACAATTACACAAATATACATTTTAAATTGTTTAATGTTTTATTACTTTTAAATAATAGAAATACGTTTGTAAAAAATTTAGTTTTTATAGTGCCGTAATGCAGCAACCACATTTTTTTTTATTTTTCGGTGTATGGAGAGGATTAAGGACTTGTTTTTTACGTGATGAGTTGAAGTCTTTATTGATTTCATTATGGGGTTCATATGACGCTTTCATCACTTTTTATAAAGATTTTCGTGTGATTTTTTTAAACAAAATACAACAATTTTGGTAGTGTTTATTTCTATTTTTTGCAGCGTTCACCATGCAGTGTGTGTGACAAGTTTTACTCTGTGGGCCGCTACGATTATGGTAATACCAAATTTATATAGATTTTAATGTAGCTGCACGTAAAAAAAAAAAAAAAGTGTTTTTACTGTGTAAAAAAATATTTATGGATCGCTATCATCTGATAGTCAAGGTTAGGATATTTGTAAGGGGTTTTTTTTGCGGGATGAGCTGGCATTTTCAAGTAGCAGTTTGGCATTTATATGACTTTTTGATTGCTTTTTATTCTATTTTATGTGCTGCGGGACGGAAAAAAAAAAAAAAGCCATTCTGCCACAGTTTTTTTTTTTTTTCTTACATCGTTCATGGGGCAGGTGAAACAATGTGGCAGATTTATAGGCTAGATCATTACGGATGTGAGAATACCTGATATGTCTACTTTATTTCTGGTCTTTATTGGGGTGTTTTTTTATTGAAATGGGAAAAAGGTCAGTGTGTGTGTGTTTTTTACCTTTTTTTTTTGTGTTTAACATTTTTCTTTTTTTATTACTTTTTTTATTTTTACTTTATTTTCACTTGTCCCCATAGCTGACAGCGATCGGCCACAGCAGCTAAGAGGTTAAGCGACTGCGGATGAAGTAAACGTCACTCATCGCCGATGGCGCAGAGAGTCCGCTGTAATATACAGTTGACTGCCTGCACAATCTCTTGGACATACCGACACATCCTATTGCAGTAAATCACTGGCAATTAGGATGTGCCAGTTAGTTCTAATGCATAAATGCGTCAAATATAGTAAATATTTAAAAAAAAAAACAAGTTTTGAGTAATAATTGAAGTTAGGGGTCTCATATGTAAAAACAGTCTAGGTCTAAGACTTTCTTTGTTGCCAATAACAACTAATCAGAGCTCCCATTTCATTTTTTCAGAGCACTATATAAAATCAAAGGGGAGCTCTGTTTGGTTGCTGTGGGCAACAAAGAAAGTCTTAGACCGAGACTGTTTTCATACATTAGTATTTTGTTTTATTCCAGGATGCGGAAAAGCTTTTCCTCATTCCTATATATGGACAGCCATTAATGGGACTCATTTATTTACAATTATACAAGTAACACAAGTTCATAATGTAGGACAGGATTCTATATTATGGAAGTAATCTGATGTAAATCAATAAAAATAACCATATATCTGCCATTGTGATGTACTGTAGTGCTATGGTATCAGGATGTGGGGTAGACAGGGATGTACTAAGAGTTGCTTAGCACATTGTGCTTTCAATATGCTGAACATGCCAAATTCTGCAGCACATTTATTTCTCTATGTTGCTGTTGAAAGGAATTGGCTATCAGATATATTTAGTTACTGAGCGTGGCTTAGCGAGGATATAGGTGACAGCAGGAAATAAATTTCTTAGATCTTACAAACGTTACATCAAGCTTTTCCTGTTAAATACTGTATTTACCCTGTTTTCCTTGTTTAGAACACAAAATACTGGTATACATGCCTTACATCACATTCATTATGTGCTATAGACCATTTTTCATCACTTTTGCAACAGGTCTATTAAAGGGAGTGTGGCTTCACAGAACTCAAACATTATGGAGCAATTAGCGGCACAAATTAAACTAATAAGTAGTATAAAGTTGGACAAAAGTGTCTAAACATGCACTAGATTTATCATATACCATGAGCCACTGTTGTGATACATCTGATCCATCTGGCTCTATTTTTTTTTTTTTCAGCATACAGCTGGAATGGCTAATGGGATAAAATGCGAGTTTTACTATACTAGGCACCATCTTCGAATAGTTAAGCTATTCTATTTTCAATTTACATTTGCAACAGAGTTGTTCATTTCAAAGTCTGACTGACAGAATATTTTTTATGGAAAGGAAATACTTTGCTCTCTTTAGTTTATAGCACATTTAAACTATTCACTGGGTGAACACTCTGTACACAAAAACTTAGTATTGAAATGCTTGGTACAGCTAGCACATGGAACCATATCCAGGGTTTCTTGCAGATGTATTGCAGTTACAAATCAATGTCTCAGTGTATGAAGGTTTCAGAAGAAACCAACTAAATCTTAAATAATGATAACAAAAAAAAAAAAGAAAAGATAAAACCAATAGTAGACTTGTATAATTTGTCTTGTCAGTATACGACGCGCAGTTCTGCACTAATACAGGAATCAAGTTGTTTAAGGGCTAACTGGGAGAGGATAGAAGGCCCATCCTGTGGTTGTCTCAATGTTATTTTAATAGAGTGGGCTGGCTCTCTACCACCCTAGCAGTTCTGTTTTGCCCATTCAACTTCCTCCTAATATTTTTCTATTTTTTTCGTATTGACCAACTATTCATTAATATAAATATACACTAAAACAAGAGAGATTATTTTATAGCTGGTGGTAGCAAAATTGCATTTGATGGTTTTGTCCACTGGGCCACCACATACTTTGTAGTGATTCTGGGCATAGAATGTGGCATTATGACGTTTTAGTTTGTTGCTACAAAGCTGTGGCCAACCCCTACCAAAGAGGTGTGCGTACCATTTTGCCCTGTAAGTACTATATATGTTTTCCTAATAGAGTTCTAGGTATGGTGCCACCTGCAGACTTAAGTTTTTGCTTGCCTACAGCTCTAAGAGTAATATAGATCATTATTCCAAAATTTAACTGGGAGTCCACGGACCAGGTCAGTGATATCACATTTATTTTATCGTATAAGATATTATGCCAACATCTTGAAAATGGATTGAAATTAAAACAAAGTTGGAAAAAAAGGCCATATTGAAAATTACAAATCAAATCGCATTAAAGCTGATATTTATGGGGCCAAATTGCTTTTTGGTTCTAATTCGGGTAATTTTCAGAACAGACTGTTAGAGGAAAATGTTGCGTTTCATATGTTGTATATTTGTAAAACATATTTGGCTAGTTAAACTTTGTCCACAAGTGCATTGCCTTCAATTTCAGTGTTAAGTATTTTTACATGAATGAAATAAAACTTAAGTTGTGTCCTGGAGAAGCAATTTTGAGCAAAACAGAATCCTGGCAAGTCAGTTTTATGAACATTTTGTGATACCAATCAACCCTTTAATCGAATTCTGTGGTTTTGCAGATTTCATATCTTGTTTCTAATAGTAAAACCAGTCAAGGGTGCCTAAAAGTATCATATAACTACAGAATTATAAATAAAAGGGTTATCTTCTATGGGCAATCTCTTTTTATGAAACATTTCACGATGAGAAGCTGTTTGGACTCCCGGTAATTATAATTAAGTTTAATTTGATGGTGATATCATGGTTTTCAATGTTATCTGTTATTCGGTCACAATAAAAGTCGTTAAAAAAAGCATTGAAAAAAGTCAAGATAACACAACATGATATCACAGCACAGAAAGTTATCTGCCAAGTTTATCTTTGCTACATCTAACTCTATGGAGGGAACTTGGCATTGACTGTTTTCAGCAGTGCCAAATAGACAGACTGAACATTACTCGAGCATGCCTCATCCTCCATTGCAAAAAGCAATATTTTTAGCTGCTCTCTACATTCACTGAAAAAGGGGGCTTGAATGGCAAAACCTCTCTGTTAAGAGTATTCGAAAAAAGGTTTTTAATGTGCGTCAACCCTTTTAATAAAAAAAAAAAAAAATCATCATTAATACATGTGTATTTTCATAATAAGAAGAATAAATATGAAAGCCCAGTGGCTTGTTATAGGCCCAAACTGGCAAGAAGACCAAAGGGGTTTTAGTTCTTTAGAGAATTAATATATCATAGATGTGCCATTATACATGTTCGATTGGCTAAACAACTTGCAACAACTACACCATTTCTGGTACAATATACTGGCTATATGTACAACAGTCACAAGGTTGTGCGAGTGTGTTGTATACAAAGAGTGAGCCATGTTGTATAACTGTTGCACTAGGGACACTATTGAATAATATGCCTTAGTGAGATTGTTCGGCAAAAAGCTTCTAATTATTCGACTTTATTTTTATTTGAGGATAAACAAAATTAAATTTTCCATCCTTTTATATCTTTTGTAACAAATTAACTTTGATCTAGAAGCTTGTGTCCACATGACCAGCACCTTATGCCCCCAACAATTATACACACCTGCATGTGGTGTAGGAGTATACCAATACAAGCCTCATTAAAGAGTTGACCTAGTTTTATTAAATGAACATTAAATGGGTAGGAGTCAAATCGAAAGAAAAAAAGCAAACCTCCTGGTTCCAAGCCTGCAGTGCCCGGGAACAGGCTTGGACGGGTGGGTTCCGAGCATGACAGACATGGGCTTTCTTTTAAAATGAATATTCATCCTTGGGAGAGGCAGAAAAGCAGAGACAGAGGCAAATAGCAAGAGGCAGTGTACAAAGAGGCAGAGTAGCTGTAGAGTGTGCCCCCAGAATCAACTTCACTGGTGGGACCTAGGCACTTTAGTCCAACACTGCCCAGAGGACCACTCCTCTTCATTTGCGGTGCCAAGTGCACTGCAACAACATAGGCTTTTGCTCCTCTCCCTCACTAGAAGGTAAATATGCCATTTTCCTACTTCCACCTTCCCATTGGTATGCAGTTTCTGGTACTGCAGATTATTTATCTTAAAGCTCATGGAACATCATTACAACACCAGTCACTGCTCTCTATAATGAGCTACCAGTTATATAAAAAAAACTTTTACATGATTTAGGTCCGTAAAGCAAAAGATTTATATGTAACAGCCTCTCACAATTACAGAATTTTGTGTTTTGCAGCAGTATTTCCAATTCCATGACCTAATTTACCAGCCACTGTTTGTCAGTCATCCAGAGTAAATCATAAATTTGGAATTCTGTTTTTCCTTCCGTTTACCCCAAGTAACAATACACCAGTTTGGAAACCTTATTGTATAGGACATGTATAATCAGCCACTAAACATAAATACTCCGAGACCTCAAACTGCAAAACAGATATACCGATGCCAAAAGGGATTTCCAGTCTTCTCAATCATAATGTTTTGAATCTTTAACAGCAATGTTATGCTCTAATTATAGTTTATACTGTTCTTGTGGGTCATTTTAAAAGGCTTTCACTGATTGTAGCAATGCAATAGAAACAAACATGTAATGTCTCAATGAGCCTGTGACAGGAAACTGAAAACTCAAGCTGATAGATACTAAAACATGGAGGATAAAAATGGCTTAATTTATGATCCCAAAAAATGCTTCAATTAAATAGTAAAGAAAAGAAAATTGGCTTAAATCTTTTATTTTTGTAGTACCCAACAGATCAGCCTACTTCCATAGACATACAATAATAATTCTCCACACAAATTTCCTGTCGAAAAACTCACTTACTACTAATCACAAATTGAAATCCTTTCCTAACTTATTAATAAAATGCTACTATTTCATCATGGGTGGATTTCTACAAATCAAGTTGCACAAATTATCTCGTTCAATGTAAAAGTTAAACCCAGGTAAATGTGAAAGATAGAGAGAGAGATGGGCACACAGCAGTTTTCATTATGAACTCCAGAAGCAGATCCAGCAGGAAATCCTTACAGAACCGCTCTTTCATGGTCAAGGAGCACGTTGAAGGTAAAAAAAAAGGGTCCTTTTCCAAACTATATTTATAAGGAAGGAATTCAGTGGTAAAGGCTGCTTGTTTTTTTTTTTTTTTTTTCAAGCAATTTCAAGTTATTCAGTATCTATGACACCAATGATTTTCTGCTACTTGAGGTCCGTAACTAGGACTCTTCCAGTCTCTCTGAATCTCTGTTGTAACCAGCTGATGACAGACACTCTGTGACACTCTAAGTTCAGTAGCCACTTGCGTCTGAGAGCATTCTGCATGAAGCCTTGCATAGGTAAGGAACTGATCATCAATTGTGAGGTGTTGTCTTGGTCTCATGATGTTAAAATGTGAACAGCATGATGAGGAAGACTGTTTAAATCCCAATTCAAAATGATTCTCTAAATGTATTGAGTGATTCAGGGATCAAACACCTGTTATGAATTTTGCCATTAAACTCCTTGTTAGAGATCAGCAAAAAGTACTGAAACAATGAGGGGTTGGACATGTGCATTTTAAAGTTAAGAGATGGTCTCATTTACTTCATTTAAAAAAAAGAATTAATGAGATTTTATTTTCACCCTGAAACTTCACCCAAAAACCAAATATCCCTAACTTTTTGAGAGTAGTGCACATATATATAGTATAACATGAGCATTGATCAATTATGTATCTAATGAAAAAATTCTGTTAAAAGCAACTATTTACTGTTGTAGACAACAGATTGAAAATGTAGGCAAATTATTACATACCTAGATCTACACTATATTTTAGCATTGGAAGCATAAGGAAAATACATTTCTTCTAAATGTGCAATTCAGATGAGTTTAAACAGTAGGAGATCAGCATAAGATGATAAAAGTTATTATAATATTACAATCCTACATGTTATTTTAGTTAAACACATTATAGCATGAAAACATCAAGTTACCAAATGGCATGTATTAATTTCTGAAAATAAACTTATATAAAACACTTAAATCATAAAGAACCCTTGGAATACTTACTTCAAGTGTTGATAAATCTATTGTGTCCATATTACATGTCCCACATCCAGTTTCAGGAGTCCAAACATTTGGTATATAATTTCCAAAATAGTTTAGCTGTACCTTTTAAAAAAAAAAAAAAAAGTTAGAAAATTATATACAAAAAAACAAAAAAGGTATAGAAAAAGACAGTAAAAATGTAACTGAAATATAGAAAAAGATTATAATTTCTGTCCCTTCTGATATGAAATAGTGTAAAACAGAAATGCAATAAATAATGTATTTTTATTTCAAACAAATCCATTTTTTTATATTTTGATCTCTCTCTTTATACGGGAGAAGCAAGTTTGTAATCCATAATGAAATATGAATATAACCTCCATGAAATAGTGTCCAAGGTCTTACACCAGTTGATATTTCCTTACAAACATTTACAAGCTTTTTTATAAGACTCTAGCCTTGAATGTTTTAACAAAAGATGCTTTTCTGGAGCACTACTGTCGAAAGGCATTAAATGGCTTGTAAACCTCGATTTACACAAGGTTCAAATGAGACACAAATTGTAGAAATAACAAGTTTTTAAATAAACTCCAAACTACTACGGGAATGGAATGGTACCTGGAATTTAGTGTGAAAAAGTTTCAGAAGAAATTACCCTCCTAGAAAGAATTAAAGCTTTTAATCTGCTGGATGCCACCAAAAATGTGAGAACGATAAATAAATCATCCTATCCCCTTTAAACTCAGTAAGAACTTCTGGAGTAGAAGCAGGGTCATGTTAAAAATATGTGTAATCACAAACAACCACCTTTGTCTTGTACTCCTGTGGCTTGGATAGGACCATATCATTTGTGGGCACACGGCCACATAGCGGATGGTCAGAAGCACTCACATTCTAAAGACTTTCTATGTGTGTGTCTCATCTGGAAGCAATCACAGAGCTGCTGTCCAAGATTTCCTACATTAATGTGGTGATAACTAAGAGCCATTCAGGCAGGATTACACAGCAGACTAAAACCATTATTCAAAGCCACACGTTATTTGAAAGCTCCACTGAAGAAAATCAACAAGCACAATCAGTCATGGTACCATGTAGCAACTGACAACGGTCACCACCAGGTCATACTAATTCAGCTGAATAAACTAAAAGTTTACGATATCGTCTAAGAAATTTAAAGAAAACGCATACACCTACAAAAATGCATTACAAAAATCTCAAATCAATATTTTTTTAAAATGATAAACCGATTGGCTACCTTAATATGGCCCTACCCAGAAAAATTCTAAAAAGGCAGATGCACAGGTTGGCCCCAAATTACAAACACTCAACAGGCAAATCTTACTTTAAAGGGGTGTTCTCACCATGTTGTTTTACAGAGCGTACTCTTCACATCCAGCATCAGGCTCCTACTTCCTGATAAGGCTGTGTGTGGTTCTGAAGCAATAATTATAATATAAGCTCTGCTATTCCTAGCTGAGCCTGTTAGAGCAGAGGTTCCCAACCCTAGTCCTCAAGGCACACCAACAGGTCATGTTTTCTGTCTTTCCTTAGAATTGCACAGGTTAAGTAATTATTGTCAGTGCTTTCTGTGGGAGATCCTGAAAATATGACCTGTTGGTGTGCCTTGAGGACTGGAGTTGGGGAACACTGTGTTAGAGGGATATTGTTAAATGGAAAGGCCTCAACAGCAGGAGGCTACAGAGGTCTAAAAGTTAAGGCAAGCTCCTATGCTGCTGATAAGAAACAGAAAGGAGGGACCACCCCGATCAGGGCTCTAGAGCCTGTTAAAGCAGAGACAGCTGGTAACTAGGGAAGCTTTTGTCCATAAGCAGGAAATAAGAACTGCTCTAGCTCTGAAGGAAAGTAAAATCAGAACAGCACTGTATTCGGTAATAGTTTTTTTTTAGTTTTGCCTACATGTTTAAAGCTAATCAATGAAATGGGAATACCTCATTAATTATGGCGGCTATTGTTGGGTACAACTCAGAACACAATGTCAGTGTGAGAGTCACGCCATATTTATTTTAGTTTTGCCTCTCACATTCTCCTTTAATGGCATTGCATATTAGAGGCTGCAGGTGCTTGCACAATTGCCACTAGACTCTTTCTCTAGATGTGAGGTAGTAGAATGGTCACACATCTATAAACGTAGCAGGTGCTCTAGTGGAAAAGACCAGAACGTCTGTAGGTATTGAGAATTGGCAATTCACAACACTCATAAAATTAAGTATGGTTGTGGATTATTTACAAATGTGATAGGAAAACCTCAATATAAGAGCCTTTGTTCATTTGCCGATGTGTCAGGACAGACATGGGCAGACACGTGAGCCAATATGTGACATACATGTGACATTTAACATCCCCAAAGGGTACGTAAGGACAGCTGGATATAGTTTCACAGATACCCTGTCCATACGGGCACAGGAGGCATGTTGATGGGGAGAGGATAACCCATTCAACCCCCAGTGTGGCACAACACTTGCTCACAACCCTTATGGTAGGTAAAAACTTTAAAAATATCATACAGTTGATGGGATGTCCTCTTCCTACAGATGTGACTGGAAAAAAGCCAGCCAGGCCAAAAATTTGCACATAAATCTGGAATTACTACATGTGCGGTATCTCACTTGATTGTCACACCATGAAAAGTTACTGTTATGGAAGTGCCAAGCAACTTCCCAGATTAGAATTGGCAGTCAAGCACTTCTCGAAATAGGCACAAAAAGATAACATGAACATAACCCACTCTTAAACTGCTGTCTGAAATCAGACATTCTATCAGAAGCAGAGTCTAAGGCTACCGCTTCCATTTTATTTATTTTTTTTAACCAGAGCCCACTGCAAAGCAGGATCGACTTGGCTAAAACAGATCCAGGTTGCTTCACGTAGCTTGTAAGGCCAAAAAAAAAAGACAAAGTCCATCCAGTTCAGCCTATAGTCCAATAGCATTGATCCAGAGGAAGGTAAAAACCCCCCTGAGGTAGAAAACACTTGTCATTATTTTAGGAAAAAAATCCTTCTCGACTTCAATCTGGCAATCAGAATAAATCCCTTGATCAACGACCCTTCTCCCGATTCCTAGTCACTATAACTTGCTATATTATTGCACATTATTGAGATTCTAGAGAAGGAAAACAAAACACCAATAGGCAGACAGACAGGATGAACAAAGGAAAAACAGGACTAAACACAAAAGGAGCCGGGGTCAAGCCAGGAGAGTATGTGGTGCCAAACCCTGGATCAGAAGAGTCGTTGAAAAACAGAAGCTAAACAAACACAAGCAGGATCAGAGCCAGAAAACCAGGAGAGAATTACAAGCAACAAGGCACAGAAAGACTTGATTTAAATACCCTGCCTCAGCCACTGATTGGACACAGGTGAGAACCGATCTGGTTCTGCTCCAACTTCAGTGGACAGCATACTCTTAATAGTTACTTCAACTATTAACCGATATGTTTGCTTTAAATAAATGATCTACATTTCTTAAATTCAAAACAAAGATTTTCTGAAGCCTTATTAGGGAATGAAAATCCTTCCACTAAGCACCCCTGATAACCAACATGTGGAGGGCCAATATTTTCTTGCAGGATAAAAGTAATGTGCCGGGGAACAGATAGTAAAATAAACATTACAGGGGTGTTAACGCATCCAAAACTTGGCTGGGCTTGTGAAAAATGTACCTGATCCAACTTGCATGTAATTTCAATTTAAGAACAAATTTATAGAGTTAATATTCTCTGTAATCCAGGGACTTCCTGTATTTTAATTTCTAATGCCTGTGTTCTTTCAGCTGTTGGAGAAATGCTAACTCTAAGTAGAGGCTGCCAGGCCATGTTTTAAATTGTGGTAGTTGTTCTTTAATTCTGCAGCTGAAGAGCCACAGGTTGGAGACTAATAGCATAGATTAATACTTAAATTAATGTATCACAATGTATAAAACTTCTATAATAAACTAAAAGATTACAATGAGTAGTTCAACAATTGTTGACCTTGCATGAGGAGATCAGGTTCAAAAGTAAAATTTAACATCTATTTATATAAATACAAGTATTTTATTTAAAACACACATCTGTCAGGTGCTCATTATTTCAATGAAAGAGAAACAAAAAAAACAAAAAAAAAAAACCACAATGGCGCAGTATCTATCTTTTCTCCAAAAATGCTATCTGTGAGAACTGACCCGTTTCTGATATTTTTCACCATTGTTATGAACAAATAAGGTTTCCTTAGTAAAACAGCATTTATGTGATGCTAGCTAGGTGTATCATCAAAATAAAATCATCACCACAAGAGATCAGAAGGCAGAAACTTTACCACACAAATATCATGGAAAAACAAGTCATGGTTCCCAAAAAGGCAGATCAGGGAAAAAAATATTCAATCTCCATTTCATTATGGTAACTCAATATTTTAAAAGCTATTGCAGTATCTAATGTTTCATACTCATATCCCCCTGCCAACTCAAATAATCCCCAGTAGATGACATTCAGAATAAACAGTAAAGCCCATGTTATGGCTGCAATAGGGAGAACTAAAATATACAATTATAAGGAAACAGGGTGAC
This sequence comes from Phyllomedusa bahiana, assembly GCA_025379985.1. Classification (NCBI taxonomy): domain Eukaryota; kingdom Metazoa; phylum Chordata; class Amphibia; order Anura; family Hylidae; genus Phyllomedusa; species Phyllomedusa bahiana. Next base: position 120,229 of record JAODAL010002799.1, on the reverse strand, counting down.
AACCATTGTAAGGACTCTAATAGCAACCATTTTGCTTGCAATTTAGTCTATCCAGAGACCATGATTAAACAGCTTTTGAGAATTTTTTAATAACTTGACAGGATAAAGACTGTTTATTGGCAATTTCCATTTTTAGGGTTAAATGCTCTTGAAAACTGCACATAAATAAGATGGTAAAACTATCCCACTTATATTTAGAACACCTATGGTAGCATCACCAAAATAAAAGCTAAAAAAAAAGTAAAAAACAGTATTGCTTTTAATAGGATTATAACGCCTTATTACCTTATGCATAGGGACTATTAAAATACTAAACCAGATAATAAGACCAAAACCACAAACTAATGTAAGCAGGAAAGCCAGCAAATGCTTTCCAGATGACATCTGTCTGACAGTCTAGTCTGTCTCTTGTAAGACACTTTTTCCTCCTTTCATAGACTTTCCTTCTTTCCATGTTACTTGATTTAACCAACTCATGAGGGAATAGAAAACCATATGAGTAGACATTTAACTTGACAAATACCAATGAGGCTTGTGCACCACAGACTCCGGCATCACAGGTCAGAGAATTACTTATGTGAAGTCATGGGCTTCTTTGGTGCACGTAACCTCACTCAGAAGCCGAGACTGAAAACCAATCCTTAAATAACTGGTGAGTCACTCAGAAATAAAGGGGTTTATGACACTGTGTTTCCAAAAGAGGAAAAAAAAAATAGATTTCACTGTTCCTTGTCCTTCATTTGCTCAATAACAAGGTACACCACAGTTCAATGTGTTCTCCGACTTTACATTTGGGGCTTTCATTTCAGATAGTGACTGAACGAACAGCACATAAACCTGACTTCCAATGCCAAACAAACACCATTATAGAAATATTCCTTTTTCCTCAGTGAGTTTCAAAGGTTGACAAAATATGAATTAAAGGTCCTGGGAAACTGAAGTATTCCACCACTGCAGATACTATTTAATACCTCAAAAAAACTACTGAAATAATATTTCCTTCTGAAGAGCCAACTCTTTTAGACATTGATTTAATTTTAAAACTCTTTCCTCTCTTGCTGGTCTACTTGATTTCTACATCTGTTCCCTTTGTTTGGCAGACAGCAGTGTAACTTGTGGTCCAGAACCTGGCTCACTTTGATGGAAAGGTTAAAAAGTATAAAATAAAAGTTAAACCTTTGCATCCATGCCACAGTGTTTTAAGAAATACACTGGTAATTTTTTCAACTCAAAACACGGTGTGAGAGGGTTCAGTGAAAGGATTGCAAGGTCTACAAAACACTTAACAGTTGATATACATATTCTGTTATTAAAGTTGACCTTAACCACAGTATAAAACTGGCAGCCATTCCCACCACTCAACCACCTCTCCTGATAGATATAGAACACTTTACATAAAAGGGAACCAATTACTAGGGTATCATGGTAATGTTGAGCTTGAATGCACATCTGTTCTCCCACAATAGATTCTTGAACTCTTTAGCGATCCTCAGGAAGCTGCTTTATGGTAGTCTCCAAAGGGCGGTATTATTGTCCATATGCCTTTTAATGACATGGCAGAAATAATCTGGCAACAATTTCCCATTCAGGATGCAGTGGGAGCTCAGCTGTCTAGTAACAGTCAAGCTCCTGCTCTAATGCCCTGAAGTGAAGCACCCACCAGTCCTGGCCATTTAACATGCCAACATTTAATAGCAATCTTGGCATCAAAGTGATTTTAGGGAATGTTGTGGGGGTGCCAATAAGTTTTCATGGCAACCAGGTTCCTGATAAAGGCCCCCAGGTCAGCCATGCTTTAAGTTTGTGCTCTTTATGGGGGCCTAATAAATTGTCAGTTTTTTCAGTGGCAGGCATAGTACACTGCACTACTTACTAAACCATTCATGTGACCAGTTGATCCCATGTCCACTTTTATAAAACTAACTTGGACTATTATTCTATATGAATTACCTTCCTACTTATACACGCATACTAAAACACATCCATTAATATCTAACAGTTCCAGTTCTCTTTACACCGGCTTACTTGGCATTAATGACCCAGATTTATTTTTTTTTTACTTTTTAAGTTTTCACAGTACCATAACTATTTTATTTATGGTCAACATGGAGAACAAAATCCTTATAGGGCTAAGACAAGCTTTCTGTTCGTTGGGTATGTTCAAACGACTGATTTTGATGCAGATTCAGTATCCAAGCCAACTGCAATCCACCTTACATTGTTTCCTATGAAAAATCAGCATTTTGGTTCACATGACCTCAGGTTTTCCTCGGCGCTGAAAATGAAAAATCAATATAATTCTTGAGGTAGATTTTGCATAAATCCTCACTTTACAGTATTGTAAATGTGAGACTGAAAAAATAGAGTATGTCCACATGACTGATTTGGAGGCTGAAAAGATCAGTGCCCAAAGCATTTTTTCTTGCTTTTTGGGCACTGAAATTATTAAGTTATAAGTACTCGCCACTATTGTAGTTAACTTTTTTGGGGAAACAAGAAACAAAAAACAGCAGTTTCACTATTCACTGTATAATATAAAAAAAAAAAAAACCACACAAACTGTTTTATTCTAAATGTGGTTTTTGTACACTTCTTCAACCTTTGCGTAGCAGAACACTTTAAAATGAATAAACACACAGTGAGAAAAATAAGTATTTGATACACTGTCATTTTTGAAATTTTTCCCACCTACAAAGAATGGAGAGGTCTGTAATTTTTACCGTGGGTTCACTTCAATTGTGAGAGACAGAATAAAATTGAAAAAAACACAATCCAGAAAATCACATTGCATGATTTTTAAATAATTAATTTGCATTTTATTGCATGAAATAAGTATTTAATCATCTACCAACCAGCAAGAGTTCTGGCTCTCACAGACCTGTTAGTTTTTCTTTAAAAAGTCCTTCTACTCTGCACTAATTACCTGTATTAATTGTACCTGTTTGAACTTGTTACCTGAATAAAAGACACCTATCTATACATAATCAAATCACACTCCAACCTCTCCACAAAAGTCAAAACCAAAAGAGCTGTATAAGGACACCAGGGACAAAATTGTAGACCTGCACAAGACTGGGATGGGCTGCAGGACAATAGGCAAGCAGCTTGGTCAGAGGGCAACAACTGTTGGCGCAATTATTAAGAAATGGATGAAACACAAAACTGTCAATCTTCATTGCTATGGCGCTCCATGCAAGATCTCGCCTCATTGGACAAGGATGATTATGAGAAAGGTCAGGAATCAGATCAGAACTACGGAGGACGACCTGGTCAATGACATGAATAGAGCTGGGACATTAGTCTCAAAGATTACCGTTGGTAACACACTACACTGTCATGAATTAAGATCCAAAAGGACAAAAGGTCCCCCTGCTCACGTCACCACTTGTCCAGGCCCATTTGAAGTTCACCAATGACCATCTGGATGATACCAAGGCAACATGAGAGTAGATCAACTCCATTGCCGTGTTTGGAAGAAGGATGAGTACAACCCCCAATAACACTAGGTGGAAACAACAAACTTTGGAGGTGCTTTTCTCCAAAGGGAAAAGGATGACTGCGCCATATTGATGGAAGGAACCTGAAGGATCTGTATGAAAAAGAGTGGGCCATAACCCTTGCTGCAATGTGTGCAAACTTGGTCAAGAACTACAGGAAACATCTGACCTCTGTAACAGTAAACAAAAGTTTCTGTACCAAATACTAAGCTCTGTTTTCCTATTGTATCAAATACTTATTTTATGCAATAAAATGAAGTTGTTACAAATAAATCGTACAATGTAATGTTTTGGATTTTTTTTTACATTCTGTCTCTGACAGTTGAAGTGTACCTATGATAAAAATTACAAACCTCGCCATTTTTTGTAGGTGGCAAAACCAGCCAGTGTATAAAATACTTATTTTCCCCACTGTATAGATTAATGATTGTGCTGCTACACATGATCTTATGTTTTGTGTCGTTATGGATATAGTGATACAAATTAGTCCATTTTAGTTAGTTTTTAAATTTTGCAAGGGGAAATTGTGGATTTTGTTGGTCTAATATTTTCTGATCTTACCTTTGTTGGACCATTTCCATGTACGAGAACTGGCAAAGTATCATACTGAGTATTCTTTGCTCTTGCTCTACCATTTTCAAAATATAACACAACTTCATCTGTAAAGACAGACAGAAGAGGATTAAAAATGAATGCCAATTTACACATCAAAAAAGACATATTGCATTTGTAAATATTTTTTCCATCTAAAACAACCACCACTATGGTAGAAACCCCAACAAACCCATTGTAATCAATAGGATTCGTTGGGAGTCTTTGGTGTTCACTGTAAGGGCGCGTTCCCACTGCACAGGACAAATACCGGCCGGTATTTGTCCTGTTTTGCGGCCGTTCCACCGGCCGCGGGAGGGGTGAGGGGGGTTGGCTATTCTCCGTGATGAGCGGAGAAAAGCCCTCCCCCTTCACATTGAGATGCACAGATCCGTCCGGAAACTGGACGGAAGATTGTGCTATCACAATGTTTTGCAGGCGGAAAAACCGCCCGACGGAAAACCCGTGCAGTGGGGACTGCTGCACGGTTTTTCCATAGAGCACCATTGTGCTCATTTTCGGCCATTTTTTCAGGCAGTCTGAAAAACTGCAAACCGGCTGAAAACCCGTGCTGTGGGGACATGCCCTAAAAAAGATCCTTTTGGTTCCGCTTGCAGCTCTGTGGAGGTATTTTGTATATTCCTATTCTGCTACAAAATTTAAAATACGATTTTACATTTCCTTGTGCTTGTTCTTTGCTTGGGGGCATTTGCCTTACTTTCCGTAACCTTGTTTAAAATTACAAAGAGCTTTATTTTTTTCTTTAAAACACATTCTGACTGTACACATTTTTTCTTCATGCAGCCAAAACTTCTACTCATTTAAAAACACCTTCATGCTAAAATCCATTAATGGACATGATGCCCACTTCAGCAAAAAAATTCCTCATCTAACCTAAGCAATTTACAACAGGTCTTCTGAGAGATTCTGAAAACCGCTGCATACTTTTGGCCCATGGAATATTTTCCAGCGCTGTGAGCACAACATTATTTTAATGCATAGCTTAGCTATTTTCTGTTGTACCATTATAGTTTTTGTGGAAATATACAGTATACTCACAATAAACTAGCAATTACCATTTTACTAAAATAAAAGAAAAAAAAAAACAAAACAGTGTTGGCCTTACCAACTGCTCCATTTATATTTTGGAAAATTTGTTAATTGTGGTCCAAAGTGTTGTTTTTTCTTTCCTTAATAAAAAAAAAAAAAAAAAAAAAAACACATCATGTTTCACTCTTAAAACAGTCTGTGTTTTCTGGCATTTTCCATTTCTCTGTAATAAATTGGTTACTCTCTCAAAGCAGTTATAACTTTGGAACTGGTAATAGAAGAAAGTTATTTGCCAAGACTGGGACAGAGACAAATCCAAAAGTTTCAGAATGGAATGGAGCAACCAGAAGTTTTGCAGGTGTAATTAGGTTACAAAAGCCAGGATTACAAAAAGAAAAAAAAAAGTAACACATACGTCAAATTTAATGCTGATCTAAAACACGCGTTTCTATAGACTCTCAATACGCAAATAGAGTAGACAAAAGTGAAATCAAGTGTTCTACAAACAACTGAACAGGTCCATCTTCAAGTCCTCAATCTCAAAAATTATTTGGATTCCTTCCAGCTTTTTTTTTTTATTTTATTTTTTTATTTTTATTATTAGGAACTACATGATGCTTTTTATTCTGATGCAGGCGACTGGAAAGCTCATGACACCACCCAAGGCACATTGTAAAGACGACAAACTTTGCCTTTTCACAGAGATTCTAAATAATTTAACTAAATTTTTATAAGTGCTCTATTAAAGTGAGGCCATCAGTTTTGACCACTCAAAACTTCCTGCAGCACTGTATAGATAACAGGGAAAGAAGTCCAAGTATATTTTACTGTATGACCATCTGCAAAAAAAGTTAGATTAACAGCTTGTCCAGCTACTTCTATTTAAGTCAAAATTACTGCTGTAGAAGAATAAAAAAGTCACTTTGTAGTCATCTTTGTTTCAGTGCTGCCGCTGCCCGTCTGCTCTCCTAGTCTCCGGTTGACTTTCTTTTCCCAGAGGTTGGAACATAAGTGTCACCAATTGGTTGGCACAATCTTGCAACAAGTCCTGCCATCACTGCTTATAGCTGTTCACTCACAAAAAGTGCTGTCATATGACTGCTGCAGACAAACCGCACATCGGCAGTGAGGATGTTTTGCTCTCCGGGAGCAGAAAATTAATAACACTGGAACACGGGTGACTCCAAAAAGTTAAAGTTTTTTCACTCCCAGCCAATATCGCTGCTGCTTCTTTGGTCCGCACCGTGAAAAACCACAAGTAGCGCATACCATCCACCTTAGACCCTTGTTTTTTTCAGGACACTTCTAACAGCATTTCATGCCAAGGTGTTGGTGTCCATTTTTAGTTCGTTCCTGTGCGTTAGTTCCTATTACCAACTCTCCGCTAAGTTCCTGACCCTGCCTTGTCTTCCACCTGCCCTGACCTTGCTTGTACACTGCCAGCCCTGACCATTTGCCTGTTTCTGATTATGCCTCTGCCTCATTCTCCACAACCACACGTCAGCTGTCACCTCATAGACCTATGTCAGGATAGTGACCTGTGAGTTCCGGGCAGCGAAGTCCAACCTGCCTTGTGGTAGGCTCTGGTAAAAACAAGGGTCTCTTTAGGTTCCATTGCCCTGTGTAGCTAACACCAACCCTTGACGGTGACCCAGTACATAAAACTTCTGTTTCTGGCGTGTCAAACCGTGATAGCTACAGTACTGTTACCTCATTGCAATATAAAGTAAAGACTTTAACAGACCCATCAAGGGGGCTGACAAGTCTTTAATTGCCCTAACCTTAAAAAAAAAAAAAAACGCGTCCTAGTGAAATTTCCATAATATATTAATTTAAAAAGGACCGCATATGGCTTCTGTATGACGAACATGATCATTAGACCTACAATTTTCTAAAAAGGGAAGTAAAAACACCATATGGTGAGCCTCAAGGTAGAAAAGAGAGAGTCATGATTTGGCAGTAGTTTCAGAAAAAGACTCATTTTTATTACATAGTTTAGGTAATTTGCCTTCATCCTGTTCAACTCAGACTAAAAGCACAGACGTATTTAATCCTGACTTCTCATTCATTTGTACATGAAAATAAATCGGTGTCAAATTTAACATAATTTAATCTGCAGATGGGCTTTCTGTTGGAACACTGGCCACAGTACAAAAGAATGTGATGGAGGACTGCTTATGTCTGAGAACTTGCGAATACATTGGAGAAGTGCCATTAAAAGAAAAGAACTTCAATTACAAGTTGGTTCAATGTAAGAGTCAGGAATAATACATGAAAGCTAGGAACATGAATTCATTATCGTATATAGCAAAATGAGTCACTGATAAACAGTAGTTCTTTGTGATTAACTTAAACGCCTTCTAGATTTCTGTAGGTCAATCACAGAGGGGCACATCAAATCCCAAAAGAATGCTAAGCAGGTTACTAACCACACATCTAAATTATAATATTAAGAAAATTTTACTGAAGTTCAACAAATACTAATGGACTGATGTTATAATAAGGCTTTCCAACTGTATAAATTATTTTACTTATTTTTGAGATTTTTGTTTTACGTATACCTAAAAATCATACCACCTCATTTAGTGAGAAAACAATGGAAATTACCAAAAGAACCAAGGCTTTTTTTTTTTTTTTTGGGGGGGGGGGGAATTCATAAAAAGTTGTTTGGGATTAAAAATGAAGAATACCAAAAACTTGCTCAACAATTTTTTCAAAAACCATCCCACTCTGGGCCAAAGAGATCCAAATCATTTGGGAGAATGATCAAAGATTTTGGGTGGCCAATCAAATTCCCCTTTCCAAATTTAAAACAAAAACCAAGCCCATTCCAATTACATCATAGACATAAAACACTATTATTGAATGTAAAGGTTTACCACTATGGTCACATGCTGTAACATTGCATGGGGAAAGCATTTTTGCCAATTAAATTTTTATAGGGTGTCGGTGGAGAAAAAATGTAGGATTTGTAATGTAAATACTGTATATTCATCTTCCCTTCTTTAAAATTCCCAGAAAACTGTGTGTACGCCATGAAAATCTCATTAAGGGTACACCACATGGCATACATAAAATGTTGGTTGGATTCTGTTTATATTCTGTTACTACGTGTTGGGGCGATTAACTTTGGCCATCAATCGTCGTTTCCCACCACACGACAAATTTTCATAGAAATTTATGAGCGATGACCTTTAAAGTCATGGTAGACAACAACACCTTCATTCTTACCCCAAAACAGGGCTGGAGAACGGGAAATTTAAAAAACCACAACAGCCCCAAAGGGAACGTGCTACATTGGGGGCCAACCATTGGGTTTTAAAAAAGCCACAAAAAAAAAAAAACACACACCATCACTATCCCTGTCTGTACCAAGCATACCCTTAAACCTGCACACCAAAAATTTAAAAAAGGCCAGAAAGCAGTAAAAATTTGAACCATCATTTTACTTGAACTGGACATTGAATATCCCTGCCCCGGGAAAACGCACATGAGCCCCAAACCTGCAAGACCCCCAGATTTAAAAGTGCCGGAAAAAGGAGTCTTTAAACCCCACCATTTTAAGTTTTCACTGGACATATACTGTCCCTGCCCCGGGTAGCGCTTGCCCCTCCAAATGAGTGGCGGACCAATTGAGCTCACTTGGAAATACTGGTGGTTAACGCTCCTGTACCCCCCAGGGCCCTTTTTTTTTGGCATTCTTTTTCTCTCATTTTACTCAACGGCTGGGGGAAATTGACTCTGACTTTGTTCCCCTGTCCGTGCTCCATACTCCATGTCCTCCTGAATAACCTACATCTGGTCAAGTTTTCCTGTACCTCCCTTGTACAATTCAGAGGAATTTTTTTACCACTATTTAACATGCAATTTTTTTAGTAGTTAATTCTAGAAAACACATTTTAAATAGGATGGAATTTCCCCCCAAAATGTCTTTGTTTTCTCTTTTTTAAATGAATTAAATGGGTTTGTCTCAATACGGGGATTTGATACTATGTAAAGATCTTGCAAAACAAGTCATTTGCAATATGTGTCCATTAACAGTGTCCCAACCTATTCCTTTATCTGACAGCACCATCACCCTGAGCCCACTTTGCCTTTGGGTGAAGAACAAATGTCTGTTAAAACAACATTTTTTTAGAATAGGCCCCTGTAGATTGCTGCATTTAAAAGGGCAGCATGACCCAAAAAATTATAAAAATGCTTCTCAGCCACATGTAAAAAATTTGAGGGAGAAATGCCACTTTGAACCACATTCTGTTCCAAAGGACCATGATAATGCTGGGACCACAGCAACATGACCTCAAAACCATTAACAATGCAAAAACTTCTAAAGATAAAAGTGAGAAAAAGGAATATGGGGGTTGTCATGAAACCTTTCGTCTTTTACATCTCCTCACAGCAGAACCAGCAAAATGAAACTTTTGGGAAAAGAGAATAAAAATTGCAGTAAGAAATGATCATTTTAAAAAAAATTTTCAAGAGGACCATTTCTGTTTGAAGAGAAGGTGAAGTAGACCGGCAAAATAATCGGTGACCTCGCCAATTGGGCCACAAATCATCAGAGATCCATGCCCTGATTCATCTTGATGAAATCAAACGATCCACATAATCTGTTTGGGAAAACCGGAAGCGTTTTTTCCCGTAATGACTCCTCCAGCTGTGCTGAAGGCCCGCCAGATATGACGCTGGCTGCTGGGCAGAAAACACCTCTATGGCGTGGCGAGCGAGCTCGGGCCTTTCGTCCATTTTGGATACCCAAAGTCTATTGGGCCGGAACACATAAAAAAAACATGGTGTTGAGACGCAGTAGTCGGCACCATGATTTTAAGCGGGTCTCTGTGTGTTGGATGTGTTGCCCAGCATTGCATTCTTGGTGAGGGTGGTAAACAAAATTTGCCAGAGGCACCCATTAGGCTTCTACCACCTTCCCTGCTGCTGCTTGCTGCGCGCTGCCGCAACGGCTACTTGGCGCACTACTGCTGTCACGTCACTATTGTTGTTCCACCGTGACATTTGGGAACGTAAGCAGACCAACAGATGTCTCCAGTTGATAAATCAGCAAGGTCTCCATTTCCTGAAATTTTACTCTCTATTTGGGTGGGTGGAAGGAAAGTGCGAGTTTTTTTTTTTGTACCGGGATCCAGAGGGTGGCCACCCAGTAACTGTTTGTTCATTTGATTGCCTTAATGCGAAATCATTTTTGGAGGAAATGGAGCATCCAAGCACTCATGTGAAAGATGGAGCCTTTAATTTCCCAAGCCTCTGGGGCGAGGGCCACTAGCAAACTGATCTTCCTCACATCCCCCTCCCCGCCTCAAATTCGCGCCAACCTCCCTTTTCCCAAAGGGAGGGACGTCGGGAACGTCGGTGTCTAGGAATACCTCCTCCTCCGCTGCCTCCGGCACAGCTTCAACACAGCCCTGACTTGCCCGAGATGAATGCACCCTGAAGCTGATGTGCCACCTACACTACTTTTGGAACCCCGAACCACTGCCTAATGAAGACCGTTGAAATTGTGAAACTGTCGGGCCTTGTGGATTTGACGGAGAGAAAGGCGCCGTTTCCGCATCTGTATCCGTCTCCTCCTCCGTCGCTGGCGGGTAGTGTTGAGCGATTTTTATCGACAAAGTTGAAATCGGCAAGGTTTTTATGGTGATCGAAATTTCCAGATCATGCGAAAATTTAAAAGTTAAAATCTGAGCATCACTTTTTAAGATCGCCCCTTTTTTTGGGCGCTTCCTGTAAATTTTGGCGGCCAGCAAATCAGATTACAGAATAAAGCAGGGTGATATGTGTTGTGCGACGTCATGACTGGGATGTGTATGGTTGCGTTTGACTGGAAAAATCCCCAATGACCTCGTTTTACATAGAACAGCGTTTCCTGTTTCACCTCAGTGTCTCTCAGCGTCTCATAGGGATAGGACCTGCGCTCTGCCTGTTGGCCAAACACTCAGCGAAATTTAGCTATTTCTGCACAGAGAAACCTCTACTATTACTGTGATCCTTCCAATTTAGTTAATTAGAGATTTGAAGATTTTAGTAGTTAGCTAAGAATTTTAAAGCAGCATCTACCGCTGTAAATTCCACGCGGTGGGACGGGGGGGGGGGCGCGGGCGAACACAGACAAGCTCAATCTATAAAGAACACTGAATAAATTTTCACCAAGACTTAGTGTAACATTGTATGGAATATCTTTATTATTAACATTTGCTATTGAAATATTTCCTGGATATTGGGCAGCTGAACTTAATTGGATACCCCATCATTTCTAGTAACTGCAGGTCTCTTTGTTAGCTGCAAAACTCCACTTTTATTTATCAGTATACATTTCAGATAGGTGTTCATTTTCACAATTTACCCATTACACCTGGGGACTGTTAATCTATCCACCTTGCAGTTAAATTACAATACAGCAATCTGTAGTCAGCACAGGTTGTTTGTTGCCAAAAATACCGTGTACGACGAAAAAATCACAGTTACGTGTTTTTTGACTTTTGCGCACCCAGCAAATTTTTCATTGACCAGCATCCACGTAAATCTTAAAACAGCAAATCTATATTCCCCCACAGGTGAATTGAAAGGCAAAAAATACCGTTTATTTTACCAAAACATAACAGTTTACGTGTTTTTTTTGACTTTTCACACCCAGCATTTTCATTGACGCAGCTCCACGTAAAACCTAAAACAGCAATTCTATAGTCAACACAGGTGAATTGAAAGTGCAAAAAATACCGTGTATTATACGAAAACATAACAGAAAACAGACCCTTTTCCCGGGACTTTTTTAATCTGGGGGTCATGCAGGTTTGGGGCTCATGCTGCGTTCCAGGACAGGGTATATCAATGTCCCCGTTCAAGTAACATGATGGTTTCCAAAACATCTGCCTTCTGGCACTTTTTAATTTTGTGGGGATTCAAGGGTTTAAGGTTTAGCTGTGTACAAGACAGGGATATTGAATGGTTTTGTGACTTTTTTTCTGTGACATTTATATAAGTGTGTTGCCTAAGATGTAGCACTATCCATTTGACTGTTGTGGATGAAATTTCAGCATCTCCCGCCATGTTTGGGTGTAATAATGAAGGTGTATTTGTTCTCCCATAGCTTTTAATGGTAAGCGCTCATAATCTTATGCTCAACTAACGAAAAACATATCGATAGTGGGCCGACTATCGACTATCGCTCTATCTCGATAGCCAAACAGCAATCGCTCAACACTACAGGCGGGACCTGTGTAATCAGAGTGTCCAACGATCGTTCCAGAACTAAGATCACACAATGCTCATGCTGATAAGCATTGTCCCGCACTGACATTTTGGTGGCTTCTTTCAAAACTGGCAAGATGGTGGCATGAGCTCTTTCACCCTGCCTCCACTCTCGTGGCGCAACACCCCGAGTCCGCAACCGCGCTTGTCAGGACAATGGTCACTTCGTACTGCGTAATGGCATTGCGCTGCCTGCACATCGCGGGCATGTGGATGGTTGGAATTTCCAGCGTGTTATGCCACATCAACAATGAGACGGTTGAACGGAGGCCGAAGCTGACGCTGCAACGCAGCAGGCGGACGAGTCAGGTTTCGAACGGCGGAAGTGGCGGAACATTACGACTATTTGAGCCTTCCTCAGCAGGCAGTCCCAGAGCCCGGGTAGACGCTTTGAAATTTCTGGACGATAAAAAAAGGTTCATGACATTGGCAGTCAAGGGATGTGCTCAGCCTACCGATCCTATAGGCGGGCCAGCAGATTTCACCCGTTATCGCACACCACTTACCCTAGTCTACAGGTTCTTGGCACCCACCAGCACTCGTCTCGTTTCGGAGAGCCTCCAAGCTGCCTGACCCTCGAGTGGGGAGTGGGGTGGAGGGTGGGGGGGGGGGGGGGGGGGGGGGGGAGGGTCTCCAAGCAGAGATAATTTCAACACGGCCGTGTTTCTTCTGGGCACGTGATGCCACCAAGGACCTGGCGAAAGAACCCCTGCACCATCCTGCGGTTTTGAAGAGCGTGCGCCGAGCCTGGAGAGCCACCGTCCACCCCCAGAGACATCCACCCGTCTCACCCAGTGAGCGTCACAGCGATATAGCGGCCTTGGCCGTGCTTACATAGTCCATGTGTCGGTGGTCAGAATGGACATTCCGCCACAGATGCGTAGAAACCGCGCTGAAATTTAGATGACGACGTGGCTTGCCATAGGGCAAGGGACGCTTTTCTGGCAAAGAAATGCCCTGCACTGCCACTTGTATTGGGAGTGCAGGCCAAGGTCCATGACGTGTCGGAACCCATCTGTGTCCGCCAGACGGAAAGGCAGCATATTTCCAAAGGCCAAAAGCCTGGCCATGCCGACATTCAGCTTTTGCTTATGGGATGGTTTGGGTTAAAGTGTTTCTTCTGACAGTCCCAAATACCTTGAAGACAGAAGGCTGGCTGCCAGACTGGCCCGCTGTACGCGTGCAGGTCGTTCAAACTGGGCGGGAGGAGAAGAGGTAGGATGGTCTCGTGGTGGTTGCTGGGTAGGGTACTTTACTTCGTGAGAGGTTGCCGAGACATGGGGGCTGAAGCGGAGCTGTTCCCTGATCATGACTCTGAGAGACATGTGCATGCTATGAGGAACGCTTGGTGGATGCTGAGGAGGAGGAGGCGTAGAGACAGAGATGTGACAGTTGGTTGGAGGCCTCGGCAGTCGGTCTGGCCTTTTTTGTGCCAAGTTTGCCCATCCCTTTCAATCATGCATTTCGCGTGCAGTGTGACTAACCAATTGGTGGTATTAAACACCTACATGTACTTAGCCATCAACTTATTGGCTATATTGGCACAGGCGGCAATAATGACAATCGCTGGTGAATCAGAGGCTATGCTCACAAAGAAGTGCACAGGCTATGAGAGGTCCTGGACCTTTTTTGACGGCTGATAAGCGCGGAGCGGGTGTTTGCGCTGAACCGTGGCAGGCGAATCATATCAGCAGGGACTACTGCGACCTGGACCTCTCCCTTTTGAGGTCTGACCTCGTACATGAACAACTCAACCCAACGTCTTCCTCCTCGTCCAGCGATGAAGCGCTGTCCCGTTCGCAAGCAAATTCTGCGGAAAAAGACCACTGGGATCCGAATGTCGTCATCAACATCATCATCAACACAGTGACTTCGATTCGACCTCGACTTCTTGGCTCCAGGAGCTACTTCTACAACAAGGCAACTGCAAGTGCGTTTTGCCGACCGCCTGAGGAATTTTGAGCCAATTGACCGTCTTCATTATCCTCCTCTTGATGGCATCCGTAACTGGCGTCAGAGCAGACTAAATACATCCTCTTGATCTTTTAACATGCCTTCTGAACCCCAACCGCATATTGTCATCAAAGAGGTTCTTTCATACAAAGGAATGTATCCACAGTGGTGGGTACATACGAGTTGACATTTGGGCTCTTCGATGTTGGACGGATTCTGAAGAAGCTGATGACGACATTTGTGGCCGTTACTTGGAGGACGAGGAGGTAAGACTGCTGAGGATTCATGGTTGCATTAACCACTGAAGGACAGATTGGGACGCAGTAATCGTATACTGAAATCACAAGGGCCCTGACCCAGCGATGACAAGGCCTTACGGTCCTGCAACGTGAACTATCCGCTGGCATGCGTTTGTCGCCAGCGACTGGAAGACACCTTCCCTGTACCCTCAACCTCCATGTGCTACCCCCCTCTTTGCTCGCTTACCACCTGAATTTCGCTCCATTTTCAAAAAGAATATAAAAATTTGGAGAAGGTATGGAAGATTTTTGGTGAAAGTCTCTTATTAAAAGACGGCAAAATCACAGCTATTCTCAAATCCCTCTAATCAAAACAAAATTGCTGGCTTCAAATTTAACTGCAAGGGATGTCTCATCAACAGAATCGCCGGACTGGGCAAAAGTGCAAAAAACCCGTAATCCTGTTATTAATTCGTATAATACAAGAATAATTTATGGCATCCTTCAATCACCTGTGGTGACTATAGAAATTGCTAGAAATTCAAATTTAAGTGCAAGCTGCCTCACTGAACAACATCTGTAGTGCGCCAAAGTCAAAAAACAGTAACTGTATGTATTTGAAATAATACAAGATAATTTTTGGCACCTTTCAATTCACCTGTGGTGGATACTATAAAATTGCTGGATTCAAATATAAGTGCATGTGTTCTATATCAACAAAGGAGTAAAGGGCAAAATTGAAAATGAACACCTATCTTGCAAATGTATCCTGATAATAAAAGTGGAGTTTTTTGCACTAACAAAGAGACCTGCATTACTATAAAAGTATCCTAATATAAGTTCAGTCTGCCCAAAATCCAGGAAATATTTCAATAGAAAACTGTTAAAAATAAACTATTGCAGTGCAATGTTCTACACTAAGTCTGGTGAACTTTATCCAGTCATTCTTTATAGAGCATGTCTGGTTTCGAACCGCGGGGCCCCCTCCCTCCCCTCCGGACTTTACAGCGGTAGATGCTCCTTTAAAATTCTCTGAGCTAACTACTAGATAAAATCTTCCAATCTCTAATTCTAACTAAACTTGTAATGATCCACAGCTAATAGTAAGAGGGTTTCTCTGTGAAAAATAAAAAATTATCGCTGAGCTGTTTGACACAGCAAGCGGCACATCCTCCCTCCTGCTATGAGACGCTGAGAGACACAGAGGCAGAACAGAAGGCTGTTTCTATGAAAAACGAGGTCATTGTGATTTTTTTCCAGCCAATCGCACCATACACGATCCCAGTCATGACGTCGCACACACACTCACTCTGCTCTATTCGTGTAAGCTGATTTGCAGGCCGCCCCAAATTGACAGGAAGCGCCGAAAATGGCACGATCTTAAATAGATGATGGCAGCAGATTTAAACCTAAATTATCTGCAGATCTAAAAAAATCCGATCACCATAAAAACGTGAGCCGTTTGTCAACATGGTCGACAATAGATCGGCTCAACACTTAGTTACTAAACAACCGCCCAAAAAAAAGGTACTGAAAATGTTTATAGTGAGCTCAAAAAGAAATTATCATCCCAGTGAAAATGGTTTGCATATTTGATAGATTGTAGATGCTGAGCATTACCTTAATTTGAAGATAAAGAATGTAATGCTGAGCCAAGTATCAAATGTGTCATCTCCTTTAGATTTGGTAAGTAGTTATACATTGTTAAGTTTTTATTTGGTATAATCATTGTTTCACCTATTTGCAAATGTGTGTTACATTTATTTGAGCTATACAAGAAGTTCTACTATTAGGAGACTTCCATGTTTAAAGAAATCTGACATAACCTTATTCAGCTTTAAAAGTTGTTGTCCGACCAATAATAAAAAATAGTCTTCAATTGCCATAAAATCAAGAAACAGCTACTTTACTTTTGCACTCATTGAATGGTATCTGTTTACTTTCTGCAGCTCCAATCAGCAAGTGAACTCTGCCAACATTCAGTGACTTCAACAGTTGCATGCCCTTCCATTCACATTATTGCTCAGCAAGTAAATGACTTGTAAGCAGTGAGGTCAATGGACTGGCATGTGACTTCTGAAGCCATTGATTGGCTTCATGGGTCACATGTCGACTGGAACTGTAGGAAGTAAACCGACAAAACTGGCAGCTTCAGCATTGGAATAGTGGCTGGTACGAAGGGGAGTATTTTTTTTTTCTATTTTTATTCAGTTTTTAACCTATTTTTATTATATATGATTAAATTAAATGCCAGCTTCTCAATTATATACGACAGTTTGAAGAAGTACAGTAATTCTAACCAGGTCTAAAGTTTATGACTCTTTTTTGCTGTCCAGCAAGACTCTGAATGAGAAAGGCAACTCCCATATATTTGATTTCTTACCCTTTGAAGCTGGTCAATGTAAATTTTGGTGTAGAAAAGTTGATCATCATCATTATCTTGTAATGTCCATTGGTGAACAATTTGTTTAACATTTGATAAATATCCAATAAATCCTAAAATTCAAATAACATAATATAGATTACTTTCAATACATACCAGAAATAAACACAAATTTGGTACATTTAGAGTGATGTTGAAACAAATGTACTTAATAAAATATGAATACAAGGTTTTTGCTATTTTTTTCTTTTAAAACAAAAGACACACACACACTAGAGTAAAGATTAATCTGCTTTAAATTAAAATAGAAAATGCCTGGAAAAGGCGTTGTTTCAGAGACATGCTGCAATGCAAATAAAGTTTTAATTCATTCCAATTGATGCAAGATTTTTGCTGGTTTAGATAATGTGTTATACAACATTACTGTATTGCAATGAATTGTGCTTGTTATATTTATATGAAAGATTAGGTGTTAAAGTAAAAGTGTAAAATCCTTGTATATTACATTTGTTTTACACAATTTATGAATGTAACAATTCAACTATATGGTAAAGAAACCACTCACATGTTAAAAATTTCAACTAAAGCAACACAGTGTTGTCTCAAGTTTCAAAGACCTTGGGATACAATATTTTTCAGCACACAATGGTCTTTCCTAGGACATTGTGTGCTGAAACCAAACTCAATATACAGACACTGCTGATCTGAGGCACATGTGAGTGACTGAAAAAGTCAACCAATTATCATCAAAATTTTACTCATAAAAACAAAACATCTGTATTAGTAAAGTAATTGCAATGATTGGTGGATTAGCAACGCCTCTCTACAGTACAGTGCTGTACTAAATGTCCTGTACTGCTCTTTACCGGATCAGCGGCTCCTTTGGACACCAGATGGAGGTGGCCCCAATTTATTTTCTTCTACTATGTTGTGTCTAAATTACATGACAGATTGAAAGCTTTTGTGAGAAGGGCTCTAACATGACTTGTTTGATCTGTTACTTATAGCCCTGTTCCTGTGTAATGTTTGGTTTTGTCTATACGGCTATGTTCACATAGCTGAATCACGACGTAATTGAAAGATGGATTTCGCAATCAATAACGCCTTTTGTACAGGGAGTGTGGCGGGTGGCGCATGCTCCACGCGGGAAAATGTTCATTCACGACGGAATCCATAGTTCTCTGTAGATTACCGTAATGGCAGGGACGGATTTCAGCCATATTTGCGCGCAGTACAGTGCGCAATACGGACTGACATCCGTCCCAAAATCAGCCGCGTGAACATAGTCTACCTGTACACCCTGTGTTGTAAAGAGCTGCAGAATATTGCTGCTGTTTAAATACAAATTATCATCATTATTATTTCTCAAACTTCTAGTAGAAAGTGATTTCCAGCTTCTAGCTGTTCTTTCAGATTGCAGATTTAAGTCCATGCATATAAGATTCTGCATTATATTGGGATGACATTTTGGAGGCTTTGGAATAGATTACCAGTTTCCCATAGAGTTATGGATTCAACATACAATGGTTGCTTCTGAATATATTAATATTGCATTTTGAGGGACCACTGTACATATGTGTAACAAACACAAAAAGGTAATCGATTTTTAGCATATAGCAGACTGCAAAATATATTCTATAACATATTAAATTTACATTGACCAGCTTAGTTAATTACTGGAAAATACCACCAAATAAGTCAAATGAAGCATGATAAACAGAGTTAGGCAGCTATGAAACCTCTGCGTCTTAGTACAAAGATACAGAGAAAAGGTCAGAACAGACTGATTGCAGACTGTGCACATATCCATTGTGTGCCCTGTATGTTCACAGCGCTAGCGCTTTGTTTAGACTTGACCGAGATCCAAACCTAGCTTAGTTCTTCCTGCCCAACAATTTTACAAAAGGTGGTAATTTAAGGGGAATTTAGTAATTTGAAAGTATAGTTCTATTTTTTCACGAAATCTAAGAATAGCCTGAACATTTAAGTGATAGGTTACCAACTTATTGTAATTTTTATAAAGGTCCTGTCCTTCCATCAGTACAAGGAACCTCATGGATCTCTGGATGAAGGAAGCTAAGCAAAACAAACTATAGCTACAAACATTCCAATGTATGGAAGCTCTCCAAAAAATCAACAACACAAAGCTTTTGCCTGGAAATATGAGATAAACACACATCATGGATTTGTTCTATAGCAAAAATATCTAGAAAGCCAAGATTAACAATGCTTCCTGACAAAATGCATAAATAAGCTCTGAAACTCTTTGTAACTGATCCATCAATGCATAAACATTGAAGACAAAGAAAATTCAGCTACCATGCTGTGGTCCAAAGAATCTATGGCACTTTGTCACCACTTGCTACAAAAAATAATTATTTAAATTCTGAATGGGCATTTCTTGTAAAGAAGGACAAAATTCATTCTTATATTGTTAACTTGTAGTTTTTCTTACTATCACATTCTGCTGGTTCTGACGTATCCACAGTGTTTGGACATCAAAAACCTACTGAGG
Organism: Phyllomedusa bahiana; assembly: GCA_025379985.1. Classification (NCBI taxonomy): domain Eukaryota; kingdom Metazoa; phylum Chordata; class Amphibia; order Anura; family Hylidae; genus Phyllomedusa; species Phyllomedusa bahiana. Next base: position 100,738 of record JAODAL010002799.1, on the reverse strand, counting down.
TCTACTTATTGACTACAGCATGGTGGTTCATTGGAACTTGCAGCAGTAAAGTCCTGTATTGGAATCCATCGAGAGCTAAAATTTGTTGTGGATATTCTTGCTATGCTTACATTTTTAAAATCCAATTTTATAATTTGGTAAAAAAAAAGGATCACACTTTATAATGTTTATATTTACCATGTATATAAAACCACACATTTTCTAAACGAACCCTGTATGTAAAATTGTTGCTGCTAAACTGTGATACACCAATACAGAAGACCACTTACAAATTCCCCCCCTAAAGCAAAAAAAAAATAAATAAATTCTGTCCATAGTATTGGCTCATATGGAGTAACTGTATTAGCAGTCAGGTGATCTACACACATAAGAGTTACATGGCCCTTGTATCCAGAAAAGAGAAGAACGTTCTCCAGTATTACCACCTCTTATCAGGTCTGTGATTTGTTTTACAATTAAATTTATTAACAACAACTTATAAACAATGGTGTTGTGTTTTTTTTTATAGGTATGTTTATTAAAGGGGTATTCCTATTTCATTGATTAGTAAAAGAAAAAAAAAAGACCACGTCTATTGCCAGATACATTGCTCTTCTGCTTTTGTACACAAGCTTCTATATTACCCGGCTACCCTATCCTGACTCTCCAGCTGCAGCAGTGGCTTGAATTGTGATGTCATTCCCTGTAGTGTCTTATCAGTAGCACCAGAGCTTGTTTATAGAAAAATCTGAACCCTTTAGAGCTTTGTATTTTACAAACTTCTAGCAGTCATCAGCAGAGCTGATGATATGTCAATCACTGTCTAAATCGGGAAGTGTGAGCCTGAAGCTGGCTGTGGCTTCATATAACAGATGGTGACAACACCCCTTTATGAACATGACATTCCCCATGTGTCATATCTCTCTATAAGACAATAGTGTAAGCAAGAAATCGCCATGGTGAAGTTTGTGCTAGAATAAGATTTATTCCATCATTATTCCTATTCAGTTGAAAAATATTTTTTTTCAGTCGATTATACAATGTTAATACTTAGGAATTCCATATTTAGTCACTTTTTATATCCCTATATTGTACGCCACGATTCTCACATGTGTCCCTTTCGTAACTTTCCTCATTTTGCTTTCTGATTAGAACTCAGGATTTTAGACTAACCTGCACATAGGCGTTCTCCTCTTTGAATACCTGAATGTTTGTAGATTCTTTAATTTAAAATGCTAAGATGCCTCCATAGAGCAAATACAAACCAGGAGTAGCTCTCATAATCATGGGAAATTATGATTCCCCGCCATTTTGCTCAAGCCCATAGCATTCTTCCTTTATTATAGCCCTTATTTTTAAATAGCTTACTTGTATTCATGGCCTTCCTCTGAACACTCTAGTTTTTTTGTTTTTTTTTTTTTCTTTTTCCCCCCTTTCTTCTCAACAATGCACACCAGGATATGGTTGTAGGCTTACCAGCCAATTACAGAGTTAAGCATTTGGGTATATAGAACATTGTTTGCTTATTCTACTATGTCTTAACATTAACAGCCATCTGGAGGAAGTGCTTTTTAGTACAAACGCGTTAATGCTATTTATGTTTTTAAAGAATTAAATATATAAATCTTTTATCCTAACGATCACCCGAGCACAGGATTTATTAGCATGCGGAATGAGCGCACCTGTCCCTTTTTTTGTTTTATGGTTCATTACCAAAAGCATGGTACACAAGGCCTGGAATTTTCCACTGCCATGTTGCCAACGGAATAGAAACTGCCAAACTATTTCATCTACACAGAAGAAATTTAAAATATGTAAATTTAAAAAGATGAGTCACATTTGCTAAATACCCCTCTATCCCTCATTATGTTTTTAGAACCCAAAATCAAATCAGTAACTAGTCATTTCCCCCTTTTTATATTCTATACATTTAATACATAAATATATGCAAATGACTTGCCTCCTGAGTTAAGAAATCGTTATTTTGCCGCGCCACCACAGGTACTAATGTCAGCTAAGGTCACTTATCACCAAATTAGTCCCTCTGCTGCAAATACAACCTTATGGTTTGATTGCTGAAAGTTTTTGAGTAATTCTTCTCGACCACCAGCAAAGATAACATCGTAACTGGAAAAAAAAAAAAAAAAGTCTTTATTACAAACAGGATTAAAAAAACAAATCACATGATACGCATTTAAAAAACAATCTTTTTTTATATAAAGAAAACAAAGGGGAAGGCTAGAGAAGCAAAATTGCTAGAATTTCTTAGGACAGCCACACTCATAGGTCTCTAAGGAAGGATATAAAATAAAAGCAGTAATGAGATGGACACTATAGTTAAACCTTTTCCACTTCAAAAACTAGCAGAGGTTTATCTCTGCTCCAGTGTTAAGTAACTACAGAGCTCCACATGCTTCCATGCACATTAGGGAAAAGTTGGATGAAGCTGCAGATTTTGGTGGAACGAGTCAATAGTCCTGTGTGTGCGAAGACACAAACACATGGAAAAAGGGATGCGGTAATAAAATAAATACTTCCTTTCCCACTCACTTCTGTTCCAGCAATGATGTTCCCTGCCACCTGCCCGATTCTTCTGTTTATTTTTGGTTCCAGACAGTTATTTACATCATTATCGACCACAGTTCACAGAACGGCTACAATAGTCACGTGCCAATTCCAGATGCTACTGTCTGACATCACCTTTCGGAAGTGGGAGCTCCAAACGGTAATGTGCATGAAAAAGAAGAAATGGGCAAACGGTTGGGAGGGCTAATGCTGGAACAGCGTTAAGTTGGAAAGCAAGTAGTTTTTTTTTTTTTTTCATTGATTTTTTTTTACAGCATCCCTATTCCAATTGTATTTATTTATTTTTTTAAATAAAAAATAAAGAAAAAAAAAACCAAAAAACTGGACAACATCTTTAACGTCTTTCTGACAATGGATGTAGGAGTACATCCTATTGTTGGTAAGGAGCGGACTCACTCTATTATTACAGATGACACTCGCCGCCAAGAGAAGGGCTCAGAGCCGCCCCAAATCCCAGTTTAACCCTTCTGTGCCATTCTTTCCACCAATTGTCCTCCTTGTGGCGAGATTGTTGGGTGCCGACCAGTTTCCATGATAGCCTAACAAGAACCTCTGTGGCTGCCATATTAGGGATCCTACTACTTCTGTTGTGGGGAGAAACCACAGTTTTTGTGGTCATTTTGATCATTTTTTTATGCCATTTTTTTCTGGTGATGTGAGAAGTCACAAGTACCCCAAAATGGTATGTTTTTTTTGTTTGTTTTTTTAAGTCTAGAAATTTAAAAAAAACCTACCATTTGGGATAACAGAACTTTCTGACCCACAAAGATACAAAAAAATAATTTTTAACAAAAAAAACACAAAAAAACATCCTCCCCCCCGCAAAAAATGGCATAATACATTTCTTTATTTCCCCCAACTTTGGGGGATTTTTTTTGGGTTTTCCCTCATTTATGTTACACAGTGGGACCCTTTAAGATTACATATTGTTCCACTAAAAACTAGCCCTCATATTATGTAGATGGTAAGATAAAATAAATTTTAAAAAATAAGGGGAGTTATGGCTTTTGAAAAATGGGGAGGAAAAAAACGTGTTGGAAAAAAAATAAAAAAAGGGCTCCCTCAAGAAGGAATTAAAGTTGGCCATACACAAATAGTTGTCCGCTAAACAACCATCATCCCCGAATTAGCCAATGAATCAGTCAATCCAATTTTGCATGCATTTTATATATTGTGGGCAGCCGCTTATGTTGGCACTGCTCTCCAAAAGTAACAAAGCTTTGAGCATATTGAAATCCCAAATGTTCTATACTTGTTCCAGTTTGCCTCCACACTTTTAAATTTTGCCTTTTTTCACGGGAAAATTTTGGGTCCATTTTCTAATGTATCGGGCCCTATGAAGGGGTTTTTATCCTGACTTAATTTTGCCTTCTCAATTTTTGACGCACAATAGGATACTTTAATGAAGTGCTGTGAAAATACAACGGAGCAAGCATGGCCAGCAAGGCAAAGATCATGCGGGTGGGAACCCCCTGAAAACACAGTACATAGAGGAAACAGAAAGATTTAATATGGTACATATTTTTTTATGTGATTAAACATGTATTTTGGATATTCCCATGTCAACATTATTGCATGGCAAACCCCTTTAAAAGGACTGTTCTAAAAAAATAAACAAGGGTTTCCATTTCCATAGGAGATAATTGTACGGGCCGTGCCCGTTCCTGCCTTTCGCTGCGGGCCCCTGCTGCAAACCGCTTTGTACCTAGCCCATGCAGATCTGTTTCCTGTTGCAGGTCGCTGTGTGCGCTCCCGACCCTGTTACTCACTGTTATTTCGTGGGCTTCTTTGCTGGCCATCTGTCCCCCATTTGGTGCGCCTATTCCTTGTAGCTCTATAAGGGCGGGGGCCACATCTTTCCCTTCCCTTTTTTCCCACAGGTGCACGGGGTTTGGGGTTCCCCTGCCAACCCCCTTACCGTGGGGTTTTTAAACTGTTCTTTTACCTCCCTGCCCGATCCCTTTTTGTTTGTGTCATGTTGTGTTCCTTTTTGTAGCTTTTTCGTTGGTTTCTGTCTTGTTTATTAGCATCCGGTGTGCTCTTGGGCTCTTTGTGCTGGTTTTTTTGTGAGTTTTCCCTTTCCTTGTTCTCTGCCCTGTTCCTGCCCGGTATCCTTTGGTTTTTGCCTGATTTTTGCTTAAGTCTCTGCTTAGTCTTGGTGCCTTTAGTCTGTTATTTTTTGTTTCCCTTTCCTTTTGCTTATCCTCCTGTTTGGCATTGTTTGTCTGTTTTGTTTGTCCTGACATACCATATTGGTCTGCTTTTTTCGTTTCCCTTGTTTGGTGCCTAGCTGGCACTTCTGGGCCCGTCTGGTAGCTGCCATGTGGGGACGCTCTGGGATGGCGCCTGGTGGGTTGGGGTCCGTAACCTTCCCCTCAAAGGCTCTGAAGATACCTTGCCCGATGGCCACTTGGTTACGCCCCCTCGGAGCAAGCCCGGCAGTGGGTCCACTACCCGCTTTCCCCGCTCACCCGTTACAGTAGGATCAGGCCATGGACTCCGCTGACATTTTGCCCTCTGTTTTTTCGTCCATGTGCAGGTCTTGTTTCTGGCTGTCTCTTTATGTGTGTGGGAGTGTTTTTTTCTTTTTTGGCAGGCCTTTCTGGTCAGCTGCCACTGCCGGGGACTGCTCTGGGGTGGCGCCTGGTGGCTGTTGGGGTCAGTCAACCTTACCATCAAAGGCTCTGTGAAGATGCACATGCCCGATGGCCACTTGGTTACGCCCCCTCGGAGCAAGCCCGGCAGTGGTCCAGTGGGTCCACTACCCGCTTTACCCGTTCATTCCGTCACAATAATACAGATGGCTCCCTGCTCTGAATACGAGACAGGATACACTGGACATGTTAGTGTAGTATTGTTGTGCTCTCCATACTGCCATCACCACTGCCCAAGTAAATTAAAAATTTCCCCTGACTCACTTCTATTTATCATAGGATGCTGAAACTGCACATGTGTAATAATTAGTGTTGAGCCAACAGTAAAAGAGTTCTGGTTCGATTAGAACCTCAAACTTTTGTGAGTTCGGTTCGAAGTTCTATTCGAAGTTGAACCCCATTAAAGTCTATAGGAGAAGATGTTCTGGTTAATTTTCATACCTATAGAGGTGAGGAGAAAATTTAGCTCTAAGAGGGACAGAAAAAAATTGAGAGCCCAAAATACATCATTCCTTTCAATGGCTAACTGAAAAGATGAGGACAGCATGCAAGCAGGGGTGTAGCTATAAGAGGAGCAGCAGTAGCAGCCGCTATGGAGCCCTGCATCCTGAGGAGGCCCAAAAGCCCTTTTGACACATAGGAGATTTGGAGACGGTGTGTCATACAATTACTGAACCCCCAAAACTGCAAAAACAGAACTTTTGGGCACCGAGTATGATTTAGCAAATCCAAGCACTCTGTATAATATATATCCATGTATATGAGAGTTAGATGTCATATGAGCCTGCAAAAGTTGCCAAATAAAAGTGGGTGTGGGAAAGATGCAGCCAGCAATACCAAACTCCCTAAATATTAAGTTCTATGGAGAGGAAAATGTTATCTAACTAAGAACAGTCTGTACAGTATAGAGAGCTGAAAATGGCGTTCATAAGGAAATACAGTGAAATATATATATAACATGGTCATGTGATTTTAGCAGCCAATGAGAGCCCTACACCTCAGCGATGACTGTTGACACTTCTTTGTGCTCTGCACTGATTGCATGGCCACCAAAAGTGCAGAAAGGTGATTGGATGGCCGCCAAAAGTGCAGAAAGCCGCTGAAAACGAAACTGAAAATGGCATGTAGAACTAACCCTAGAGCTTGACTTGACCGAACAGTAAAATGTTTGGTTTGAGTTCTAAAAATTCGAGAAGTTCTACTAGAAGTTAACTTTTCTAGAACAGTTTGATCGGTGCACCAAGCTCCAATTCCAGAGTGACCACATTCTGTTATTGATGAACACACCATCCAGCAAGTGGAGGTCGCCATTTTGGAAAATCGCCACATAACTATTCGCCATCTAGCCCAAAATTTCAAGACTAGTGTGGAGTCCCTGGAAAAAAAAAATCATCCAAGACCATCTTCACATTTATCAAGGTATCTGCTCGCTGGGTTCCCCAGTTGCTCACACCTTTCCAGAATCAGGAATGAGTCAAATGCTCTCAGGTTCTATTGACGATGTGCCATGAAAACCAGGAGAACTTTTCCAACAGACTGATCTCACAGGATGAAAGCTGAGTTCAACACTATGGGCGACATGTATGATCGGGAGTTACCCCTATTTTCTGGCGAAAACTGCGGCTCACCGATTCGAATCCCCTGTCGGATGCAGTGATGCGCCATTAGGCGCAACCTTCGCCACTTTCGGATGCGCCTAACATGAAGGGGCGTGCAATGGGCGCGGTGTGGGTGTTCTGGGGCGGGACGCGGCACTTTCGAATAGTCCGAGGCATGTATGATCGCGGCTCGGCAAAGTGCGGCGCATTGCAGCGCTCGCCAGCTCCAACAGGCAGACCTAGTTGAATGTGGTCTAAATGAGCCGGAGGAGGTGAAGTGAAGCGAGAACGTATTGGAATGGGGCAAAATGTGCTCTAGGTAGACTGTTACAACAGTACACAGCTCTCCACTCCTTGAGGCATGGAGTATGATTCAAAAACACGTTTTTATTAAGTGTAAAAGATTCTAAGACAAAGAGCTTAAACCTTCAAAAAAGATAGATAAATAAAAATCACTAATAATGTGTTTGTCGCCATCACCGGTGCTACATCAGGAATTGGGATATTGTAAATTGCCAGGAAATACAGTAATTCAAATTCTGTAAGCGCTTTTCATTGGTCGGCATAAACCAGCCAATCAGAATAGGAGCGACAGTGACCCATTATAAGCTATGGAGAAGTATTGATCAATCAAATGAAAGGGCGGGACAGTTCAAAATACAGTAAAAAAGGCAGAAAAGAGATGATTGGTTGAACTAGCGGGGGCTTGGCTATCCCAGCCAATCAGAGCGCGAGCTACTTTGTCCCATTGTAGTCAATGGAGAGATCGGGGCAATGGAATCTCGTCTTTCAGCGCCGTGTGGCATGGAGTATGATTAAAATAAATTGTTTTTTTTAGGTGTAAAACATTCTCTGAAAAAGAGCTAAAACCTTCTATAAACATACATCACTCAAATCCCTAACAACGCGTTTGTCGCCGAGATCGGCGCTACATCACGAATTGGGATATTGTAAATTGCCGGGAAATACAGTAATTCAAATTCTGTAAGCTCTTCTCATTGGTCGGCAGAAACCAGCCAATCAGAATAGGAGCGATCGTGAACCATTATAAGCTATGGAGAAGTTTGACCAATCAAATGAAAAGGAGGGACAGTTCAAAATACAGTAAAAAAGGCAGAAATTAGCTGATTGGTGAATTCATATCTGCTGCCTGGTCTCAACCAATCATATGTAGTGCGTCTATTTTGAGTGGAGCAAGAAAGGCGCGATAGAAGGGCGCCCTAAAAGTTATTACTGTCTATGGGAAATATTCTAGTACTGTGATTGGTTGGGGGGGGGGGGGAAGAGGGGCTCGTCCTGCTTAGCCAATCAGCGGGTGAGCTACTTAGCTCATAGAGTTCTATGGGGAAAAGAAATGCAGAGCGAGCTCTGATTGTGATTGTCTAAGTTAAAAGAGGCGCGATTATGTGGGCCAATGGGAGAGCGAGTAATGCTCTTATGGGTTTTCTAATGCAATCTATAATAAAACTGTAAATGCCCGAAATCAAATGATAAGACTCACGAAGTTGTACCGATCTTTATATAAAATGAACAATAATATGGGGGTAACAAAAACAAATAAAAATGAATTCAATTAGTTCATTTTTATTTCTTTTTTTTCGTTAGCCAATGATCAATAATATGGGTGTAACAGAAATAAAGAAATAAAAATGAATTCATTGAATTAATATTTGTTTATTTTCGTTACACCCATATTATTGTTCATTTTATATACACATCGGTACAACTTCTTGAGTCTTATTTGATTTCGGGCATGTACAGTTTTATTATAGATTGCATTAGAAAACCTATAAGAGCGTCGCTCGCTCTCCCATGGGCCCAAATAACCGCGCCTCTTTTAACTTAGCCAATCACAAACAGAGCTCGCTCTGCATTTCCTTTCCCCATAGAACTCTATAAGATAAGTAGCTCACCCGCTGATTGGCTAAGCAGGTGAGCCCCTTCCCCCCAACCAATCACAGTACTAGAATATTTCCCATAGACAGTAATAACTTTTAGGGCGTCCTTCTATCGCGCCCCTTTTTCTCCATTCAAAATAGACGCACTACATATGATTGGTGGATTCATATCTGCCGCCTGGTCTCAACCAATCAGCTCTTTTCTGCCTTTTTTACTGTATTTTGAACTGTCCCTCCTTTTCATTTGATTGGTCAATGCTACTCCATGGGTTATAACTGTTCACTGTCGCTCCTATTCTGATTGGTTGGTTTCTGCCGACCAATGAGAAGGGCTTACAGAATTTGAATTACTTTATTTCCCGGCATTTTTCAATATCCCAATTCCTGATGTAGCGCCGGTCTCGGCGACAAACGCGTTGTTCGGGATTTGATTGATTTATGTTTATAGAAGGTTTCAGCTCTTTTTCAGATAATATTTTACACCTAATAAAAACAATTTTTTTAATCATACTCCATGCCGCACGGAGCTGAGAGACGAGATTTCATTACCCCGATCTCTCCATAGACTACAATAGGACAAAGTAGCTCGCGCTCTGATTGGCCGGGATAGCCAAGTCCCCGCTACCTCAACTAATCAGCTCTTTTCTGCCTTTTTTACTGTATTTTGAACTGTCCGACCTTTTCATTTTATTGGTCAATACTTCTCCATAGCTTATAATGGTTCACTGTCGCCCCTATTCTGATTGGCCGGTTTATGCCGACCAATAAGAAGCGCTTACAGAATTTGAATTACTGTATTTTCCGGCAAATTTCTATATCCAAATTCCTGATGTTGCGCCGTTATTGATTTTTTGTAAGTGATTTTTTTAATGTATTTTTTTAGAAGGTTTGAGCTCTTTTTCAGATAATGTTTTACACGTAATAAAAACATTTTTTTGATTCATTCTCCATGCCTCACGGAGCTGAGATTTATTTCTTGAGTGATCTTATATATTTTCACTTTAATTTTTAATGATCCACTTTTTCACTACATTGATTCACTTTTAGACAGCTTTGATTTTTCACTTTATTCATTCATTTGAAAGACAACTCTTTTTGCTCTTCACTAACATGTTTAATGATTTCTCGCTCATTTTCAGCCTGTCTCGAATCAGAATACATATTAGGCGCATTCCTTCTGCGCCTAAGTCCCGCACTGCGCCTCACACACTGGCGAGGAGCAGATAACTTTTCACCGCATGTATGAGCGCACCTCCTCAGGCGGCAAATCTTAGGCGCAGTCCCGCACTGCGCCTAAGTCCCGCACTGCGCCTCACACTCTGGCGAGGCATGCTGGACTTTACACCGCATGTATGAGCGCACCTCGGGCGCCGACATACATGAGACGCAGCTTTCGCTTGAAATCGGGCAAAAACGTGCACTCCGACGTGCCGAGATTCATACATGTCGCCCTATGATCTTGAGGCTAAGGTCCAGTCAATGCAATGGAAGCATCATGACTCGACGCCTCCAAAGAAAGCACGTGCCCAACCCTTGCCAGGCAAGGTCATGCTCGCAGTATTTTGGGACCAGCACGGAGTAGCAATGATGGATATCCTAGCAAAGTGTACCATGATCTCTGGGGCATACTATGCTCCACTGCTGCAGAAATTGCGGGATGCCACCAAAACCAAGAGACGTGGTATGCTCACCAAAGGTGTCCGCCTTCTGCAAGACAATGCACATGTTGCCCAAATGGATGCATGCTCCTGTGGCTTTAAAAGTCTACTGCATCCTCCTTATTCACCCGACTTCGCACCATCTTTCCAACAATTAAGTTATTTTTGAAGGGCAAGCATTTTCCAGATAATGAGACCAATATCCGAAGTCCCAACATGGCTTTTAGAGTGACCTGTTGACTTCTATAAACGAGGTGTTTACAGTTAGCCTAGGTGGCACCTATGCAGAGAACAACAAATAACTTGCTGTTTCATTGCTCTCAGTCCACAGGAAGTGGGTGAGGGGATATCTTTAATGAATACCCCTCGTACCAAGAAGAAAATTCTTTAAAAGGATTCTCTCACTACAAGGATTGCTTTTTATGTTAAAGATCTTTGTAAAAACAAGTCACTTTGCAATATGTGTCCATTAGCAGTGTCCTGCCTATTTCGAGATATCCCCTCTTGTATGGGCTGCATCAGCTCCGAAGGTCACTAAAGTTACAGACCTGCTTGAACTCTGATAGGCTGCCAGCACTGGTTGCTATAGCTACAGACCTGGCTTCTATTGCAGCCTAGTAGAAGCCAGTAAACACGCCTCTGAATTCAAAATGAAACCAAGAAAACAGGACTGAGGTAACATGAATCAATATAGTGAGACAACCCCTTTAACACAATTTTAAAGCTGCTACATGCTGGTCCACATAAAATGTAGTTTTACAGAATTAAATATTGATAAATGTGTAAAACGAGTGGAAGCCAGCTGAATATGTGCAGAACAGCTTTGGTGTATCAACTTGAGATAATGTTTGTTTTCCTGTCTTGACAAAAAACAGATATGGTTTTTCTACACCAGTTGCTGAGAAGTACAGACGTCTATAAAAAATTTCCACACATGAGGCATACAGCATGTTAGAGAAATCTTTAATCCGCTATCAACACAAACTTTGGAGTCTGGCTTCTCATTCTATCTTATGGATAAGGACAAAGCAGTCATTCCATTTTCTAGTCATTCAATGCAGTCACATAGCGACACAATCTGTACAAGTCTGAATACCTGCTAGAAGGTATTAAACTGTATACTACTGAATAGAGATAGGGCAAGACAGACCAAAAAGAGGCAGTCAACTTGTACCTGTGTTTAAGCTGTGCACACATTAATATTGTAGTGGACTGTGCTATTCTGTCCCACAAACATACTGTATACCAGGCATCCTCAAACGTCGGCTAGCCAGCTGTTGGGAAACTACAACTCCCGTCATACCCACTGTTATAGATTATATAAATGCATGATTGGAGTTGTAGTTTCCCAACAGCTGGAGAGCCGACGTTTGAGGATGCCTGCTGTATACGAACAAAAACAGAACAGAAATAATCACAAGCTGAACGTGAACCTGGCTTTGAACATGCAGAAATTTTTTACACACAGCATTTAGTAACGCGCCGGACCGCCGCCCCCCGGCTCCTAGGGTAGGCGCGGCATGACCCGGCATGCTGGGCGCATGTAAATGAGCTGGGCGGTCGCACGCGCGTGTCGGGGGCGGAGCCTAAGCGCGGAGGTCTGGGAGACCTCCTCTTCCGCCCAGGGATTCAGTGGCGCGGCGCCAAGCAGCAGTGTGGACGCCCGTGACGCTCGCTCCTTGTGTAATGGCGGACGAGCACGTGGAGCTGCTGCGGCAGCTCATTGCAGCTAGAGGAGCAGACTGGGTGCGGGCTGCGGCTCAGGAGGCAGAGGGGGCCGCGGCACGCACGGAGGAAGGTGTCAGCTGTAGCGGGGGGAGAAGGAGGAGGGCTCGCCCTCCGCAAAGGCTGAGCCCTGACACCACCCCCCGGACTCGTCGTCGCCAGCGGAGCCCCTCTAGGGACCCTCCGGGCCGGGTAGGAGCGCGGCCAGCGGGTGGTCGTGCCCCCCGGGCTGGGAGGAATCCAGGTAGGCCGGCGAGTCCTGCGGGGGGCAGCAGGCCCGTGGGCCAGCCTGGCACTGGGTCTGCTGCTGCTCCAAATCTACGCATGAGGTCCGTGGTAGCGGTGCCCCCGCCTGGCGATGCTCCGGCCAGGGGGGTAGCCAGTCGACAGACGTCATCCAGGGGGTGCCCACATTCGCCGGAGAGCGTGGGGCGGACGTGCGAAGTGGACGGGCGGCGGACGGCTGGCCCAGGCGGTTCGGATCTGGAGGAAGCAGCATCACTGCCGAGGGCATGGCAGTCACCGGCACGTTCTCAGCGGCCTGCGCCGGTCGGCCTCCCCCTCCTGGGGTTGGAAGGCCTGGACCCGGGCCAGAGGGCGGCGGCGGAGGACGGGAGACGCTTCAGGAGCAACGTGCAAAATTCCGGGACAACGGCTGGTGGGTTCACAGCCCCCACGCAGCCTGGTGAGTGTGTCTCTTTGTCATGTTCGTTTCCGCCTATTTTGAGGGGTTTAGTAGCAAGCAGGGTCAGGGTGGCGTAGCATTGAGCCCGGCGGGCTCAGTGGGGGGGCCCACGAGCGGGGCGGGGGAACCCGGGGGGTTGGCGGTGGCTCTGCGTGAGTTGCTGGGGCGTTTTGAGGACCGAGGGGGGGTGTCGCCGGCTGAGGCCTGGGTTTCGCAGAGTTCGATCGGAGTTGGTCCGGGAGTACCTGAAGGGTCCGGGGGAAGACCTGCCGGCAGGTCGTCTGGGGCGAGTGTCACGGTTTCAGTGCAGACAGAAAAGGAATCACAAGACAGCGTCAGGTTGGACGACCGGGCCAGGGGCGAGGTTTACGTTTGCTTTGAGGGCCCCCTAGGGGCTCATTTGAAGCAAGAGGTTAGGGATAAGATAACGAAGGATGAATATGTGGAGATCTTTTCCCTTTTGCCCCTTGAGAAGTTTAATCTGGACAAGGGCAAAAAGGAGGAGAGCAAGAAAGAGGAGGAGGAGAAGCGTCGTTGGCGGTTGATTCCGCAGACGTTTACAAATTGGTTACAGGCCTTTGCAATATTAGCGAGTGTCATAGGGGAGAAGGCGCCGGAAAACTGTTCGGCGTTGTTCTGTTACATGGACTCGATAGGGGAGGCGCATCGAGCTTATGGGGGAATGGTTCAGGTGGCCAAGGGGGAGACGCCGGTGAAGGTTCTCGCGATGGCGCCGTATCTGGCCAGATATCCGGATAGGGAGGGTGCGCGGTTGTTGGGTGAAGGTTTTGAGCAGGGGTTCTGGATTCCCCCTCCGGGGCATGTTGTACCTTTTTCTTTGCGGAATTTGAGGTCGGCGAGGGAACACCCTTCGGTAGTGTCGGAGAAACTTGCGAAGGAGGTGGCTCTGGGGAGGATGGCGGGGCCTTTTGTGGAACCCCCCTTTCCGGATCTAGTGGTGTCGCCCTTGGGGGTGGTGCCAAAGAATGAACCAAACAAGTTCCGGCTCATCCATCATTTGTCGTTCCCAAAGGGGCAATCGGTTAATGATGGGATTGCTCCGGAATTGTGTTCGGTTGTGTACACTTCTTTTGATGAAGCGGTTGCCCTCGTTCGGCGATTCGGGTCGGGGTCATTGATGGCAAAGACAGACATTGAGTCTGCGTTTCGCTTGTTGCCAGTGCGGGAGGATAGCCTGCGGTTCTTAGGATGTTCTTGGGAGGGCCAGTTTTTTGTTGATCGTTGCCTTCCAATGGGTTGCTCTGTATCGTGCGCTTATTTTGAAGCGTTTAGCTCGTTTTTAGAATGGGTGGTGCGGGATGTTTCCGGTTTGGGGTCCATCATTCATTATTTAGACGATTTTCTTTGCGTGGGCCCGGCGGGTTCCCCAGTGTGGGTCGCTGCTGCAAACAATGTGATGGGTGGCGGATCACTTTGGGGTTCCCTTAGCGGGGGACAAGACGGAGGGCGCGGATACCTGTATGAAGTTCCTGGGGATTTGTATCGACTCCATTAAAATGGAATGCAGATTGCCTGAGGATAAGCTGCAGGTTTTGAGGTTTGAGGTGCAGAAGGCGTGTCATCTCCGTAAGATACAACTGAGGGAGCTGCAGTCCTTGCTGGGGAAACTGAATTTCGCCTGCAGGATTATGCCTATGGGGCGGGTTTTTTGTCGGCGTTTAGCGGCTGCTACGTCGGGTATCATGAAGCCTCATCACTTTGTGCGCCTGACTAGGGAGCACAGGGAAGACCTGGAAGTTTGGGCGGAGTTTTTGGTCAGCTACAATGGTCGGTCCATTATCCTAGGGGAGGAACTGTCGAACCAGGAGATAGAGATTTTTACGGATGCGGCGGGCAGCTCCGGGTTCGGAGCAATTTGCGGGGATAGATGGTGCGCGGCCTCTTGGCCGCCCGGGTGGAGCGGGTTGCCGGTGATTCGGAACTTGGCCTTTTTGGAGCTGTTTCCAATTGTGGTGGCGGTAGAATTATGGGGGGAGCAGTTCCGCAATCGGAAAGTCCGTTTCTTTTGCGATAACCTCGGTGTGGTTCAGGCCATCAATAGCCTTACCGCGTCTTCTCCTCCGGTAGTGCGTTTATTGCGGGTGCTGGTGCTGCGCTGCCTAGAATTAAATTCCTGGGTGCGGGCGGAACATGTACCGGGTGTTAGAGAGTCAGCCACCGAATTCCTTTCTCGATTGCAGTGGGACCGGTTCCGGAATCTTGCGCCGTCGGCTTCAGTGTACGGGAAAGAGTGCCCGAATCACCTTTGGGCCGTGGCCTTCGAGACGCCAGCCGCCTGATTCGGTCTTCGCTGTCAGGTGGGACTTGTACGCGTACGAGGCAGTGTGGGTGGTGCAATGGGCCGACTGGATCAGGACGTTGGGGGAAGTGTCTTCAGATGAGGATCGTATAGGGGCCTTGTTGTGTTTTCTGGCAAAATGCCAGAGGGAAGGGTGGTCAGTGTCTAGGGTGTCCAGATTTGTGGCGGGGTTGGCCTTTGGGTTCAGGATGCGGAGGCTACGGGACGTGACGAAGGACTTTGTCGTGTCCCGAGCCTTGCGGGGTTATAAAAAAGGGCGGACCGGCAGAGATACCAGGAGGCCGGTGGTCTTTGCGCTCCTGGAGCGGCTGGGGTCGGTCTTGGAGGAGGTTGCTTCATCTGGGTATGAAGTGACTTTATTTCGCCTGGCTTTTGCTTTGGCCTTTTTCGGGGCCCTGAGAATAGGGGAGCTGGTGTCCCCTAGTCGGTGCAAAGGGGGAGGGGTCCAGGCTGAGGATGTGGAGGTTAGCGGGGGTGAGGTTAGATTTTTGATTCGGCGATCTAAAACGGACCAGGCAGGCAAGGGAAAAAGAGTGGTCTTGAGGCGGGTTCCCGGGGCCTTAATGTGCCCAGTAGAGCGAGTGTGGGCGTTTCGGGCCTTGCGGAGGGTCTCTTGCGGGCCGCTCCTGGTTCACGAGGATGGGTCTTTCATGTCGCGATTTCAGTTCACGGCAGTTTTTAGGAGATGCGTGGAGGCATTAGGGATAGACCCAAAGGGTTTCGCACCGCACTCGTTTCGAATTGGGCAGCCACAGAGGCTGCGGGTTGGGGTTTGAGCCCGGATGTAGTGCGCAGGATAGGGCGCTGGGAGTCCGATCGGTACAGACTTTATGTCCGCCCACATTTGGTGACATGAAGTTGGGGGATAAAGGAGGGATGCAGGACGGTGGGTTTGTTTTTCATGTTTTGTGGTTTTCTGTTTTATCATTATAGAAAATTCCCCTCTCCTCGTCTGGATCCTGGGTCACTCGTACGTCTATTGGGGAGCAGAGCGGGCGGAGCTTCGGCCGACTGGGCGTCAGTTGGGGATACCGAGGAATGTGGCGTCAGTACGGTGGTTGGGAAGGCGAGGTATGCGGTGGATGGGGGTTGTGCCCGAAGTCATGCGCTTTGCGGCATGGGTTAGACCTCCGGATGTCCTGGTATTACATGTAGGGGGGAATGATTTGGGTTTAGTGACCTCTAGGGAGCTGATTCGTAGTATCAAGGGGGACCTTTTGCGTTTGTGGGCGGAATTTCCGGAGATGGTTGTGGTATGGTCGGACATCGTGTATCGACATCACTGGAGGGGAGCTCGCTCTGTGGATAGTTTAAATCGGGCGAGAGTAAAAGTGAACCGGGCGGTGGCAGGTTTCGTGGCCAGGAATGGTGGTGTGTTCATTCGGCATATTGAGTTGGAGTCGGGTGAGAGGAATTTGTGGAGATCAGACGGGGTTCACCTGACGGCAGTGGGCCTTGATTTGTGGGCGTTAGGTATACAGGAAGGCATCGAGAGGGCAATTGGCTTGGTGGGGGCCTCGCATGCATGAGATTTCATGGCATGCTCGTGGTGGCGGCAGGGGTGCTTGGAGTTGGATGAGGAGTTTGGTTGATGGAGTCATTAGGTATATGGCTTCCTCAGTTTTTGGTCTACGTTGACCCGGTCTGGCGAAGGTGGGGCTCTTTCAGGCTGGTATCCCTGGAGAGTGAATTGCGTGAGCCATCTAGTATGGCTTTTGGACCTCCGAGTCCGTGGAATGCGGCTGGGGGTAGCATGCTTTGTCCCTTCGGGGATTTTTGGTCGCCAGGTCGTTTTTAGCTCCAAGGACCTCTGCCCCAGTGGGAATGGCACGTTGTTGCCTGGTTACGTTGGGTTGAGTTTTGGTTAATGTGTATGTATTTATTAGATGGTTATTTATGTATGTATATTTATATGCAAATAAAGTTGTATGTTGTATTTTTGTTAATAAACGGCTGCTGTAACCATTTCATTCCAATCGGTGGTCGGAGTATTTATTTCATGAAGGCTGGTCACGAGCAGCGGGTAAGAGGTGAAAGGGAGGGGATTCTGGGGATTTGGGGGGGGATGGTTGGTTTTGGCGCAGAGCAAGCCTCAGTGGTGCTCAGGGTCAAGAAGAAAACATAATATTTCATTTCACAATTTCTAAACCTTATTTAAATAAACCATTAAGATTCAGTTTTGCTACCATCACGCACAGGGGTACTACAGTATACAATACTAAACACTTTAGACACTTAGGGCGACATGTATGAACGGGGCTGCGCCAGATATCTGCCGTCTTTTCAGCCCGATATCAGGTGCAGCCCTGTTCATATATTTTTAAATAAAATGCGGAAGGTGGGGTGCACTAGAACTGTAGAAAAGCTACATATTTGTAGCTATACCTGATCCTGAACTGTTGTCCAAGCACTAGAATGCGCCTGATTTATGACCCACTGTATAGCTGGTTCATAAATCAGGAGCTTTTTATGCCATTAATATGCACATGAAATTTGGTGTGTTAACGGCAAATTTCATGCATGTCGCCGTTAGCTATGTGCCGCCACATCGTGCCTCTGCAAGGCAAAGTAGACATTTAGAATATCTCCATTAGGGTTGCTGTACATATTGCATTTTTGCTTTAAAAAAAAAAAAAAAGTTATGTTTTAAGTGGGGTTTTTAAATATATTATTTTCTGCTAAAAATGGTTATGACCATGTTTTCATCATTAATGAAATATAAAACATACCAATCCCCATGGGCATTGCTAGGATCCCAAAAGCTGGGCTCACATGGCATTTTTCACACCACATTGTGAACTGTGGTATGTATTTTTACAGAGAAAAAAAAAAAAAACTTGTGTTCCTGTCACTAATTTTCTGCATATTCCACATAGATCCTGTCCCATCACCTCAACAGTCAGTGTACAATGAAAATCAGCAATGACAAATTTGCATTTTCAAAAGCGATCATCTCCGTATGACAGTGTAATACCTTATAAATAAGTCACCAAATAATACACCTATACATGGAGCAAATCTACCATACGAATCATTGTTACTAAAAAAAATTCCTATAAAACCAAGACCCAAAATGATTACTACTTAAGGATCAAATAATACTGACAGACCAAACGCGACCACCACATGTGACTATCATTTTTACACAGGCTCTGAAGTCGTATATTGACGCCATACATTGACCAGATAGTGGTAGATGCCAGTTGTAAGCAGATGCTCTGCAGAAATATAAGTGATTACACTGCAGTTACATTTAGTGGCTTACAGGACACGTCATTTCTGATCGGAGTCATTCACTTCCCCTTCTCTTCTCCATCTGGCCCAGACCACCATGATGACTTCTCCTGGCCATGACTCATCTCTGCAAAATTTACTACACAAACATTTTAGAATCCTCACTTTTCCAGCACATATATACCTACCTACTGGGGTTATGATAGAAAAGCCAGGTGTCTGCTATGGAGGATGGGGAGTCACCCATCGTTCCTTTATAAGCCCCCATTAGGTAGATTTATAGACCCAATCCCAGTAGGTAGGTATATAGATTATGTCCCCCAGTAGGTAGGTATAAAGGTTATATGTTCCCCGGCAGGTAGATATATAGATAATAGGGTCCCCTAGTCTGTAGATAGGTAATAGGGTCTCCCAGTCGGTATATAAATAATAGGGCCCCCAGTATACATAGGTAGGTAACAGGGCCCCCAGTACAAATGGGTAGATAATAGGGCACGCAGCACATATAGGTAAGTAATAGCTAGGCAGGTAACAGGGCCCCCAGTATAGGTAGGCAGGTAATAGGACCGGCAGTAAAGGCAGGTAATAGGGCTCCCAGTATAGGTAGGTAGGTAATAGGGCCCCCATTATAGTACCGCCAGTATAGGCAGGTAATAGGGCCCCCGGAATACTGTAGGTAGTTAACTGGGCCACCAGTACATATAGGTAGGTAATAGGGCCCCAAGCATATAGATAGGTAATAGGGCCCCAGTATACAAAGATAGGTAACAGGGCCACCAGTATACATAGGTAGGTAATAGTGCCCGCAGTACATATGGGTAGGTAATAGGACTCACAGTGCATATAGGTATGTAATAGGGCCCCCAGTATAGCTAGGCAGGTAACAGGGCCCCCAGTATAGGTAGGCAATAGGGCCCCCAGTATACTATAGGTAGCATATAGGGCCCCCAGTATATAGCTAGGCAGGTAATATGGCCCAAGTATATAGCTTGGCAGGTGATATGGCCCCAGTATATAGCTAGATAGTTATATGGCCCCCAGTTTACATAAGCAGGTAATTATATGGCCCCCAGTATGTAGATAGGTAATTTTATGGCTCCCTGTATACATAGGCAGGTAATATAGCATATATAAAATAAAACATACCAGTACTCACCTTTCTCCCTCTCCTTGAAGCTCACGCCTGTCTAGGTCTTCTTCCTGGCACAGGCGGCATGACGTCGTCACGCCGCACAGGCAGCGTGATGACATAGTCCGGTGAGCCGCAGGCCAGCTTGTGGCTCAGAGTTCTCCGCTGGGCAGGGAGCGCTCGCTCTCTGCTCCGCAGAAGCTTTCATCTGTATGTGCGTGCAGCGGACGCACATACAGCTGAAGAGACCGTTGGTGCTCCAGGCCCAAGGCAGTGGCATGAAGCCCAGCGAGGTTCGAGGCACAGGCAATTTTATCCATGGCTTGTGCCCCAGATAAAACTGTCTAGTGACGCCCCTGCCCATCTATTTTCATGGAGTCTTAAAAAAAATAAAAATTGGTGAGTGGCAGTTTTTTTTTCTACAAACACAGCACATTGTGGGTATGTTGTTTTTTTCGGTGTGTTTGGCCTGATTTATACACATGTATAAATCTACTCAGTGTTTTAACACTTTTCTGTGGTGCTTTTCCACATTATAAATTAAGAAAGAGGAAATCCTTAATTCCCAAGATCTATGAATCCCATGATTTGTAATTTGAAGATAGACCAAAAATAAATAAATAAATCCACACTTAAAAAGTGCAGATACCTATACACATTAAAAAATATAGCTAGTTTTTGAGGCAGGCTTTACCTGAAGTAAACCTGTGGACTGTGAACTGACAAGTAGCAGCCTTTTCTACCTCACATCTGTATCTGATCAGAAGTTTATGGGCTGCACAGCTGGTCACAGGTGGCTACTTCCCCTTTTCAGACTGTTTATGTCAACCACATGGCGGCTGATTTAAAGTGTGCTGTAATATACGAAGAATCGGATTGTTTTATTTGCCGTCTGAAAGTTGCAATCAGTTATCTCACTGTCCAGAAATGTAGCTTTACACTACCTGTCTTGTGCCATCACTAGAAGACATCAGTAAATGGCAGCTGTGCATGTAAAGTAAATTGTTTCTCAAGCCGCAGACGCGTGGGCTGTGCAATACTGCTCAACTTTCCATTTACAAAGCACAGTTACTTTAAGCTGGGTAATACATGTCCTACTCTGTTAAAGGCAACATTTTTATCATTCCATTTTCTTTTTCAAAAAGAAAAGTACTGTATTGATAGGGCTGCAGAGGCAACGATTGTACAAGAGCAGCTAAATTAATCTTTACTGTAGTAAAAACTTAGATCCTGAAATTCAGAGACCAGTACAATAAGGACCCGTCAACATGGAAAGGATTTAATTTTAATACCAATTTTGGATTTATAATCAGTTTGAAAAATAACTGTTAAGCATCCCCATAGACCTCAATAGAAAATTCAAATGCAAGTCTACACAATGAAAATTTTCTGAGTTCGGCTTTGCAAAAAACTTGGAACATGCACATTCTTTCTTGGATTTCCGATGGAAAATGTACTCTTCAATGTCAATGGGCCGGATGAAGTCAAAATCCGACCACAAAATCTGCCCCCCAAAAAACAAAGATGAATTGCAAAATACCGTCGGATTCTGCTATAGAGTTTGACAGGTATTTTACAACTGCCATGTGAACATACCCTAACTAAACTGGCTTTTTACATCAATCGGATGAAAAATAAGCCACTTTCAAGTATGACAAAAGGAAAAAAAAAAGTCTAATAATACTGAGGTAAAATCCATAACGCTTTCATAGCAGTAATTGACAGCGATACGGTTTTGACTAGTAGAAATTAGTAATGTGAAGACATAGCTGTTGTCATTAGTGAATAATTGTAACGTTAGCCATTTTCACACAAGTTCTCTTGCAAGAGGTTGTTCACCTTTTTTTTATTCTTATTCCTTCTCCTTTTCGGGACAGATATTTGAATCTTATTTTCTTCTGGTGCGCTTTCTCCTTTGGGCAGTCTGTGTATGAATATTACGTTTATTCTTTGTGAAATATGGGTATGGATGCTAGATTTGTGTATTACAAGTTTGGGACTAATCCCTATAGATGAATCAACATGTGTTTTGCCTTTTATTTAGACCTTTTTGGTTTATATATTTTTTTGGGTGTGGACAAAGGCCAAGCATAACATTATATTGTGTAGATATCTTCCAACACCATATGATTTTTTATTCAGAATTCTACGTTATTTATGAGACCTGCTTTTGTTTTTCCATGTGACCCAAATTTAAAGCTGTATACTATAAAATCTTTCATGTTATCAAAGTAATATAAATGTTGGCGATATATTTGTGGGATGCTATGAAACAGTATCATGTTTATTTTATTCATTTATCTCTTCCTCGCATCTTTGTATTAAATATTTTTAATTATTTTTACATTAAATTTAGAGACTTTTTTTTTTAAGTGTTTATGAATTTTGTATTTGTTATTGTTTTTAGAATCTAAATGTATTATGGATTTCTCAATGTATTTTATTGAAACAATTTTTAAGGATCTACTTATATACATAATGAATTGGCATGAACAACTATGCTTTATATATAAATATCTGATTCCTCACACAAAGCATGCCCCAGAAGAAGCTGATAGGGGAAAGCCAGGGTTGGGTGTTCCACAGGTGAACTAATGTTCTAATTGATTTTATTATGTTTATTAACACACTGCTTTTGTGTGTCAAAATAACGAATTGTCATGGATCTTTTAAGCTCAGGTTGTCTGCACCATTTTTTGTGTCTATCTTTTTTTTTTTTTTTTTTTTTGTATAATGAGCATTGTACAGGAATAAATAAGAAAATCCAGCTAAAAATGATACCCTGGAGACTACAGTTAACTATTGTGTAGCAGCCGGAGTCTCTTCCCATTTTATTACTTTATCTCCAAACTTTTCTGACTGGTCTCTCCGACACCTTGGCTCCACTTTATTAAGGGATCTTAGCAGTGGTTATATGATTATATATGTGCTGAATTATAAATTACAATAGTTTGTCATCCATTGTAGACCAAGTGGCTTATGTAAATCTGGGGATTAGCTGTGCAGAAACAAAAATTACTTCCTGCAAGTCCCTACTGGAAAGTGGAACATGCATATTTTCGACCAACCCAGGAATTTCACATTTAAAGAATAACTTGGTTATCCTGCTAACAGTTTGAAGTCTTGACCGCGGGGGAAGGTATTTAGTTGTCATATTTAATACTAAACAGCTGTGGTGATGTGGAAGGCACTATACGCCTATTCCAACTGCTATTCATCAGACCCAGGATTTATCATTCTAACATAACACAAGGTTAATTATGTATTGATTATCAACCTATTTGTCTTGCACAAAGCTGTCTGCGATCTATTGTCAAGTTGGAGAGGTCTACGGCATATTTTGTACATTACTGAACAGCATAACTAATCAGTTTATAAAAATAAAAAATCATCTCACACTCCAAATATATATTTACATTTCTTTAACCCAGACATATCATCTGGATTTAGTTTATGTTAAGCTTGTGTGTGCACTAGAAAATACATCTGCTTAAAGAAACGATCACAAGGACTGGTGAGATGCAAAATAAGAAAATCTCAAATATTTCAGTGAATAAGAGGGATTGTCATATCACAGATCACTTTGCTCCCATACATTAATTTCTATAAAGTATTTAGCTGAAATAGAGATCTTAAAAGATAAAAAGTACAGATAGGAAAGTACAACGTAGCCCATTCTCAGCATAAAAACCTCATGAGCCTGCCAAATGACCTGGCAAAAGACAAATTTCAAGCACACCCAATACATTTCTTACCAATTTAAAAGTTTTCCATCCAGTGAGAAGAACAGGGTTACAAATGAGTTTAAAGAGTATTGGCAAAAAATGCTTCCATCGTCCAAATCTATTTAAAGGTCTACATTCAATCAGGTTTTTTTCTTTTTAACCCTAGAATGCATATTGGGGGCCTTTTAGGCCCCCATGCTTACATTTTTGCTATTATCTGCAAAATTACTTTAGTTAGAATTTTGAAACTCCAGGTATTCCTCAAGTATGTCATTGTTTATAATATCCAGTTGTTCATATCATTTTTTTTCATAGGCATTATGGTGTAACAATGCTTGTTTGGTAAAAAAAACATCTGTACAAATTGGGGCCTTTTAGGCCCCCGCTTTTTTTTATACATTTTCAAAAAGGGTGCTCTTTATTTTAAATTTGTACTCTAATCGGGGAGGGGCCAGGGTGTGGATAAAAACAGGAGGAGGTCATGTGATTTTTGGAGAGAGTGAAAAGGGCCTGACATCCCTCGGGCCTTGAACACATTAATAGTTGTAATAGAGTACTGAGGACAGTATAAACTGTGAGTAATTGCTGAAGGACCGGGATAAGATAAGCTGTTAAAGGAAAAATCTTTCATTTTTAACATCTATCAGCAAGGGGCACAGTCTTCCCCAAGTTTTGATACCAAGAGATTGAAGCGATTATTTTTTCAAACAGATGAAAGTGAATATCTTTGTCGTAAAGAATATCTCCCCAGCAATAAAACACCCTCATCCAGTGATTCTTCTGATGAAGAATGAATCTAGGGGATCCTAAGAATTTAAGTAAAAATCCAAAACGAATGGATGTCCCAAAATGTGAAAAAAAAAAACCAAGCTTTTTTCAAGAACGGAGGGCAAGAAAAATTACCTTATACAACCTTTTTAAATTGGATACCCAAATATGTCTTTTATATCATAAAGCATTTATTCCCAAAAAGATAGTGGGCATACAATAGGAAACTAAAAAAAAGGTTTTTTTAACACATTTACAGTATTAAACTCAACCCGGAAAATGTCAGGCGCTGCAGACTTTTTATTAAAGTCCCCAAAGTGATTATCTTTTTAGATTTTATCTATGGGAAAAAATAGAAAAAACCCATACAGGGGAGGTAACTGGATGAAAAAGTTCAGACAACAAGAGGCTTATTGGATATTCAATCTGAATAGTAGGGTACCTGCAGGGTTAAATTTTAGAAATTACCTGCTGTTTATTTATTAGCAATACTAACCCATAAGCCCCGCTATGCTGACCTTTAGATCTCACCATTGGTAAGGAGTTAACATTTACGTCACAAATCATTGGTGAGTTCATTGGCTGTGTGTTTGTTTTTAAATGGTGATGGTAGCACTGTTTAGTTAAGCCGTGAACAAGGGCAAAGGTTGCCCGAAACGCGTTGGCTGATACAGCCTTTTGCATGTTCTGTACCGGTGCTTGGTATTTATATTAAAGCCTGCTCACTTGGAAGCACCGGAGTTGTATTGATCCTTGCACACGCCGAGAGCTCAGTGGAGCGAAGCGTGAGCGTAGTGCGAGTACAGCAATTACAAGTTTTTTGGGACAGTAATCCTACATTAGTCGGACGTACTCCAATACACAATATTGTTAGACAGGCTCAAGGAGCTGTGGGAAGTCCCAGTTACTTTACCCCTAAAGATGTATTCTGTACTTATTTTTCTGACAATATTGCAGAAGAGGTCCTATTATGTTCAAACCTAGAAGGAAGACGTATCGCTTCTGCAAAAAATAAATCCTGAAAAAATATCTCAAAAGAGGAACTTTATGCATATATTGGACTTTCCTGCTGGCAGGGAGTCAAAAATCGTATGATGTCCCAATACGAGAATTATTTCTGGACCCACTTTCTGATCCACACTATAAGGCGACAATGTCAGTGGGCAGATATGAGGAAATTAGAAGAATCATTCGCTTTGATGATAAGCAAACTCGTGCAGCGAGGTTTGAAACAGACAAATTAGCCCCTATCAGTTATATCTGAAACATATTTTTTAAAAATTGCACAAAACTTTACAATCCTAGTACTAATGTTACTGTAGATGAGCAACTTGTACCGTTCAGAGGCCGCTGCAAATTCATACAATACATGCCCAGCAAGCCAGCCAAGTATGGAATAAAAATCTTCTGGATGTGTGATTCTGCAAATTATTATGGCATAAATGCCGTAATCTACAGTGGCAAAGAGGTTGGTGCACCAGTACAGAAGGATCTGGGGTCTGAAATAGTTAAAACTCTTGCTGTTCCAATATTCAATTCAGGTAGAAACATCACCATGGACAATTATTTCACCAATGTTGAACTAGGCAATTTTCTGCTTGCAAAAGCTATTTCACTTGTTGGTGCTATAAAGCAAAACAGACGAGAAATTCCAGCAGCACTCAAACACAATCCTCAGCGAGCACTTTATGAGAGTGTCTTTGGATTCAATAACAAAGCGACTTTGGTATCTTACAAGGCGAAATCTGTAATTTTACTCAGTACCATGCATCACGATTGCAGTGTTGACAGCAATAACCAAAAATTGAAACCAGAAATCATCCTGCATTACAATGCAACAAAAGGAGGTGTAGATAAAATGGATGAGATGTGGAGAATTGTGTAGAGGCAAACAAAACGATGGCCTGTAGTAATATTTTACAAATATGCTTGATGTAGCAGCCCTAAATCATTCATTATTATACAGAAACTCATCTGGAATTTCATGCACAGAGGAAGGACAGGAGACGCTTATTCTTGAAGGACATTTGTCATGAACTTTTAATGCCTCACATGATAGAGCGAAGCGACTTGAAATGCTTGCCAAGCAATGAAACGGTGTGGCGTACAGTTTCAGATTATTCCAGAGCAAGGAGAAAGAAAACGAAAGCGTTGTTTCATGTGTCCAAGAAACAGAGAGGAAAAAGGAGCGATAGTGTTCCACTTGTAAGAAACTGTTTGCAAAGAACACTCTTCTGAAAAAATAACATGTCAGAATTGTTTGGAAGACTAATATAATAGAAAAGAAAGTTAGAATAAAAATGTAGCTGCAGCTAGTTTGCTATAGATTCTATGCATTTTTGTTTTGTTTTCAAGTCTTTGCGTGAAATTTGGGAAAAAAAAGATTTTTGGGGGGTTTTCGTGAAAAACTATAAATTAAAATGTTGTCCACTATCATATTTTATTGAGCAATTTTGAAATAAACTTTTGAAAGTTATTTACGTGTGTTTTCTACATTATGTGCATGGGGGCCTAAAAGGCGCCCATGACGTTAATATGTATTTTTTTTAACGTCATGCGTTCTAGGGTTAAAAAGGGTTTTTCTTTCTGGCAGTTTTCACAGCTGCTGCTATTCCCCCTTGCTTCAGGCCCCACTTCTTGTTCAAAAAGTTGCTGCTCTGCAGCACTCGACGTTTTCACTGCTAGCTCCTATTTCTAGCTGCGCCTGTTAGTGGGGCACTGATCATGGAATGGTTGTGCAAAACAATAGCAAAGATGCTTGGCTATATACACTACTCATTGTAAAAAAATTTAGGGATATCTGGCTTTCGGGTGAAACTTATGGAAAACGTAAAAAGGTCATTCTACAGTGATATTTTATCCTGAAAGAAGGTCATTTAAGTTGCAGCATACAATGTTTTTATCATCCCAAACAACTCAATGAAAAAAAAGCCAACAATAGTGGAGGTTATATACCAACAAAAATGCCAGTTTCACTACAACAATTCGAGTTATTGTCTGCTGAGACATGGCATCCCGCTCTTCTTTAACGACACCCCTCAGGTCATTGAGGTTCAGAAATACAGAGTTACGTGTTTCTACACAGCGACTCAGCTGATCCAACAGGTTTTCTAGGAGGTTTAGTTCTGAATAAAGTGCAGGACACTCCATTTGAGGTACCCTAGTCTCAAACATCCGTTCCCTAATTATGACACCATGATGAGCTGGAGCATTGCTGTCCATGAAGATGAAAATAGCCCTGTGCTGTTTATGCAGAGGCACAATGACTGGATTAATCAGGTTATTCAAGTAGTAGAGACTTGTCACTATAGCATTCACAAAGTGTAGGGCATCTGTATTGACTAGACACACCTTCCCCACACTAACACCATCATCACCAAAGGCTTATCTGGTGACAAGAATGACTGATGCATAGCAATCTCCTTGATGTCTCCAGCATTATTGGCTGCCATCATTTCTGTTCAGAGCGATTTGACTTTCATCACTGAACAGCACTGAGAACCACCGGTCCCTCATTCAGTGTAGATGCTTTCTGGTCCATGCCAGATGCCTATGCCTGGTGGTTTGGTCAGGTTGTCTAGCACGCAGACCATGCTGATGTAAACGGTTAAGAATGGTCTGATGTAACAATTATCTCTCATCTCCCTTAAAAGTGCCTGGAGTTGTGTGAAATTCATCATCCGGTTCCACAGGGCATAATTTACAATGAAGCAGTCATCAGTGTGTGATGTAGCCAAAAGATGCCCACTTCGTTGCCTTTCTATGACTTTCAATCTCTGTGTATATCTGATACAACCTGTTGATGACACTCCGTGACGTTCTAAACTCAGTTACCACTTCCATTTGAGAGCATCCTGCTTAAAGCCTCTCAATGGAGATTTACTGTTGATCAAATGTAAGGTGTTGTCTTGGTCTCTAGATGTCAAAATGTTAACAACATGATCAGGAGGACTGTTTAATTCCAAATTCAAATGAACCCCCCAAATGTATTGGGTTATTCAAGGATCAAACACCAGTTATGCAAGAGAATGTTAAGATGGTCCCAGGATTTCCATCCTCTGTCATTATAAAAATAAGGTATTTTCTCACACACACGCAAAAAAAAAAAAATGATTTAAGAATGTCTATTTATGTCTAATGTTTGAGGGCCCCTATGGCATATGCAATAACAAGCACCATGTTATGTTTAAAACTTTGTAAGCAGATTTCCAGCAATCCTTTATGTTAGCTCATATTTTCTTTTCTTTTACTGCACTTATCAATGTATAGCATCTGTAATAATTCAAGATATTTCAGGAATGCGTATCTATTCAAACAAAATTAAACAAAGCCCATGAGCCGATGAGCCTTTTCACAGGATTGTGAACACACCACTTATAAAGTGAGAGACTTTAAAAATTAAGAATTTAAAAGAACTAAAAACTTCTTAAAGGCTGTTCTAATGTGTGCCTTCAGAACGAACATGTTTTTACATTGTTCACACATTCCAATGAGTTTATTATTACTAAAAATGTATAAAAGCTTGATTTTTGTGGTGCAAGTTGCAGTTTTTATCGCCATTATTTTGTGGTACATTTAACTCATTGAATAAAAATGTAATAAAAAGAAACAGCCTTTGCAATTTTTTTTTTTGGTGGTAGACTTTAATTTTTTATTTTATTAAACTTAGCTTTTTCCTTTTTGTCCCACAAGGGGACTAGAAGCTGAAATCTTTTGATCACGCACATGTATTGGAATACTTGGTTTTACATATGCAGTAAAGCTTTGGAGAATTGATAGATCATGATGTGGCCTAATAGTTTGCTGAATAGGCAAAAGCCCCTAAGTGACTCAGGAACTTTGTCAGAAACCCATGAACTACCTATAAACAACCTTCAACAGTCAGCAGAGCCCCTGCCACGGTCATGCTCTTTTGATACAGAGTAAAAAGTGACAGTGACTTCCAAGGTGCTCAACAGTTGGGATTTACGGTACCTCTAATTTTGGCTGTTAAAGATAGATGTCAGTTGTATATTACCTCCAACACCTGCTTGTGATGGCAGCAGCATAGCTCCAGCACAATGGTATGACCACTTCCAGAGAGGGGTTAAAAAGGACATGGATTTTTTGTCACTCACCTGAAAGTCCTAAAAAGTTGTTGATTTACTATACCCTCTTTTTTTTTTCCTGTCACCAAAT
Organism: Phyllomedusa bahiana; assembly: GCA_025379985.1. Lineage (NCBI taxonomy): Eukaryota > Metazoa > Chordata > Amphibia > Anura > Hylidae > Phyllomedusa > Phyllomedusa bahiana. The sequence continues at coordinate 71,601 of JAODAL010002799.1, read as the reverse complement.
GCACAAAGCATCTTTGGGGAGTCTCAAAATAAAACAAGAACATTTGACTAAGTGATGCACTGTCAATTGAAGGCATATCTTTCAAAACGACACCACATAGAAATTAAAAAAAAAAAAAAGAAGAGAAGGAAAAAAAGAAAGAAAAAAAAGAGAGAGAGAGGGGAGAGAGAGAGGGGAGAGAGGGAGAGAAGAGAGAGAGGGAGAGAGGAGAGAGAGGGAGACAGAGAGGAGAGAGAGAGAGAGAGGGGAGAGAGAGAGAGAGAGAGAGAGAATCTATCTTTACATTCACAAGCTTCAAAATGCTTTTATGTATAGTCTTTACCACTTGGAACTAAAATTGGAGTGGGAAACTGCTTGTACTTTGTTTCAGCAAACCATGTTGCAGAACAGAATCTGAGATAAGATCACTGGTATATATGTTATCCAATGAAAATTCATTCTCATGAGTAGAGAAAAAGTAATCTCACTGTGTGGTGAATTGAGATTTAAGGCATGTTCACACGGCTTAAAATGGGCCGTATTTCGGTCCGTAATTACGCTCCGAAGTGCGCCAATTACGGGCCGAAAATGGCCCATTCATTACGTTAATTCACAGTTCTCATAGAGAACTATGGATTACGTCTCCTCTCCCCGCCCGGCGGGGAGATAATTCACATGTCACTTTCTAGCGGTGTATACGCGACGCTAGCAGTGATTGTCTATAGGCCGGCGAAGTGCCGGCCCCCCGCTCACTCCCCCACTCTCGCCCCGCCCCCGTCCACGTGGCATAATTGCAGGGCGTAATTACGCCCCGCAAATACACCGTGTGAACATAGCCTAATACGTAAGCAACATCAAGCTCCATCTTTTCCTACGAAAGTGATCAAGACAGCCTACTGTTGCAGGACCAGAGTTGGTTTGGGATTACTGGTGGGACTAAACTTTTAGGCTACAAGCAACTATACAAGAAAATGTATCTATCACTTTTCATAAACCACAAGGAAATGTGAAAATGCAGCACAGTGCACACAAGTAATTAAAATAATTCTAAATATACTGGAAATGCAAATTAGGAAATGGTCATTTATGAAATTGTAACAATTTACATAAATATCATATCGCCCCTAAAGCACATTAATATTAAATTAAACTGCATTCATTCATATAGAGAAATGGTTCAAACAACTTAATGCAAGTCAACTATTTTAACTTTGCATTAGAACAAATGGATATTATTAAAGGGAAGGACTTGTAATATAGCACATGTGTGTGCTTTAATAAAATCAAAGATGTTGTAGAACTACAGGTATATTGATCATGGGGCCCTTAGAACTTACTTTGTATGTTTGTTTAGTAGAAACAATAACAAGATCACAAGTATTGATATAAGACATGTTTTACTCTTGTATGGATGTTGTAAATCCTCAAGAGGAGACATAAAAACAGAAATTTGTAGGATGGAAAAAAAAAATTAAATGAAAAGCATAAGGCCTCTTTCAAAGCATATTACTATGCTCTCAGGTTTAGTTATCCAACAAATATCAAAGACAGATTCTGGTTTCTGTTAAGTTAAATATTCAAAAATATACCAAGGCACCAAGACAAAACCTTGGGTTGAATTGTTGCATTTTTTATTTTTTTTTTTTAAATGAAAGCCTATGGATTTAAAGGACTTTTCCCAATATAGAACTATATCACCTGTCTACTGGTTGAGCACAGTGAGGAACAATGGGGAACTCTGGTATCCAGTGGTGGTAACCACAGCAATCAGAAATGTATCACCTATTCTGTAGGAAAACCCTTTCTATAAAGATAAGTGTTTTGTCTATCTTGTAATACAATTTTTTGTGCAACTGTAAAATTGTTGGAAGCCTAGATCCAAATCACTTAAAATTGTTGTAGAAGTTTAAAAAAGTGCCCCTCTTGTTCACTGGCTGGGTCTAGTATTGCAGCTTAACTCAATGAATAATAGTCCCAATTCATAGACAGAAGTAGTTTTGTAGTTTATTGGGGGTGGGTGAAAAATCAGTCATGTGTTTTTAATTCGATTGTCCCTCTTAAAAAAACAAACAATAAAATGATGTTAAATACTTAGGTTGTATCACACAACACATGATTTATAAAAAACAGTCATTAGAGGGGTTTTCTTGCTACAAAGATCATATCTGTAATGATGGGGACAGTACAAATAAGCACTTGCAATCGGTTTGTATTACCTGAATCAATTAGTATAGCAGCTATGAGCTAATCTGTGTGTTCTACACCTAAAATTGCAGCTTGAGGTTGAGCCACGACCCCAAGGATGGGACACACCCCCATGTGGAACACTCTCCCCCCCGGTGCTTTGAGTGGCTACCTGCAGTCTGTGCTTAATGCTCCTGACTGTGTGAAATTGAAAGTGAAACTAAAGGCTGCTCTGCTCACGGACAGCTCTGATGTGAAGGATCTGGGCAATGCTATAGTCACTCCCCCCACCCATATAAACACACATATAATACACTCTGCTCCCCACCCATATAATACACTCTGCTAGACTCAATGACGAGATGTCACTTTATGTAATATTTGGGGGGTGTATGTACAACTTTTTACACCAATACAGATGTTCTGGTTACAAGGAGCTTGTGGGAAGTGACAGCTCTGCAGGCATGAGATCTGACCATTGCAGTAGGTCTGCAGAACTGCGACATCCTCTCACCCACTGCACACACAGAATGAGGACTGGGAAGGGAGCAGGTCTGATGTCACCAATCTTCAGTGAAGAAAGACACACCCCTGGATTTGAAGCTATAGGAGAAAGGGAGAGTGAGATGGGGAGGTTGAGGGAGAGAAACAGTTCATTACTGCGAAAATTTGTAGTGAGAAAACCCCTTTAACTACACAAAGGAGATCATTGGCAGGGAGGAAAAAAAAGAAAAAAAAAACTTCATGTTTTGCTGTGTATTTGATAAGGAACGATTGAGTAAGTGGTGAATAAATAATGCTGACCAACTAGGATCCCTAATATAAAACTACATGGTTCTCTTCAGTTATTCGATCACGAACACTAAATTTATTATGTATAAAACTATCCATTTATCAAGATCCAAAACCAGAAAGTTGGAATAAAATACATGCATTTATAGTTAATCACCCAAGATTAATCTGAACAACTTCCAAGTTATTTAATATTAAAAATGAATACCTGTCTGTGAAAAGAACAAGGAGATCTTCTTGGTTAGTAATGGACTCCAAAGCCTCCTTTAATAGTCGGACTTTTTGACCGCCACCTATTGAATTTGCTACATCTCCACCTTTCCAATCTAAACCTTTGCCAAGAACCTAGCAGAAGTGTAAAGATGAAATAAACATGTATTATTCATTTTGGTCAACAAAGTTTATGGCCAAATCACAATTAAAACTACACTTTAAAGACATAATCACCTAAAAATAAAACAAGGAGACAAGATTGCTAGTTAGTAACTTAGCTGTACCAAGCTATACTTTTAATCAGGAAAAATATACTGTATGCTTCTAAGGTGTAACTGGATTACTCAAAAAACAAAAATGAAAACATTCCCATTTTAAAAGAAACAAAGTTTTTAAGCATTTTTAGTCTTGCAAAATTAAAGCTACTCAACATACTTTCAATCGAGATTATTAGCAGTTTAGTACAACGAGTCAACATACATGCTCTTTTGTACAATATAAACAGAAAATAATACATGAACCTAAAGTTGTCACGGGTGGGCCCGCAACCCCCGTCCCGGGTCGCGGGCACACCCGTGGTCGCCGCACGAGCGGCACCGCCGCCCGCTTGACGGGCGGGGGGCGCGCTCACCCGGCCGGCCCGACTCCTCCTTACTTACCCGGCCGCGCTCCTGTTGCGGTCTCAGCCTCCCGGCGCGTGCGTCCCCGACATCTAAGGCGCGCGCGCGCCGGCACTGTGAGATTTAAAGGGCCAGTGTACCGGTAATTGGCTATTGCCGGTCACTGCCCCTATTTAAGCCTGCCCCTTCCTGGGGCCGTTGCCGGATCTTTAGTGCCATTTCAGCCTATTGTGAAAGCGTTACTAGCCTTGTCCTGACTTACTGTGTACCGTACCATTAGCTTCCGTTCCTCGACCACGCTTCTTGCCGCCTGCCCTGATCTAGCGCCTGTCCACGACCACGAACCTGTGCCGCCTGCCCTGACCTTCTGCCTGTTCCCGACTACGAGCCTGCCTGACGATTCTGCACCACGCTATACCTCGGCTGTCACCGCAAGCAAGTCACGTCAGGGGTAACGACCTGGTAGACTCCCGCCGCAGCAAGTCCATCCCGCTTTGCGGCGGGCTCTGGTGATAACTGGGACCTACTTAGATTCCGTTCCCTGGCGTGGCTTACACCATCGCTTGCGGTGGCCCAGTGGATCCACCTTTACGTACGGGTACGTGACAAAAGTTAGAGTCATAGGTTAGTCCAGTTAATTGTGATTGACTTTTTTGTGTTCTAAAAGATGAAAGTTGCCAACCAAGTAAAAAATACTTTGATTATAACGCTTTACATTTGGAACAATAGCTATCCTTAATAATTGATATGTAGTTTTCATTTTAAATGGTAACTAGAGATGGGCGAATTGATTCTAACGAAGTGGAATTCGTTTAGAATTTCAGGAAACCTTCGGTTCTGAACGAAGTCGAAGTTTGGGGTACTTAGGGTGAACGAAGTGTGCTTTTCATTGTAAAAGGGTTTGCGAGACAATGGCGTTACAGGGGGGAAAAAGCATTGGGGGGAAGAAGGGCTAGCCTCCCATGACATGTGCAGAGATAAAAGCCAATCAGGACCAGCGGGTTCTGTGACGTCACCGCACTATAAAGCCCGGGGCCGACACTGGAGTTCATACCGCTTCAGTACTGTCAGGGAAGGTGCTCCCGGGGCTGATTGTTCTGAAGAATGTTTTTTGTGGGGTGTCTCAGCTTGTCTCAAGATGCTTCTCTTTGTTTATTTCGATTTTTTGGTGTATTGGATTGAAGTCCAGTGTGCGTCCACTGCAGCGTTACTTTTTAATGCTTTTGTCAAAGCACTTGAATACCCAAGGGGATCAAAGCCGTTCCTGTTGTTTTTCATTTAAAAAAACCCAGCATTTTTTATAATAAAAATCCCATTTCTTTTTGGCTGCTCATTCTTTTGCGCAATTTACACCGGGTTAATTAAGCGTTGTTTTTTACTGTGGTGACAAAAATAGCCCGTCTTTTTCCGCCAAAAAATAAAATTTTCCTGTACCATAATTCAAAAGCAAAGGGTTTAAATTACAATTTTTTCTCTTACTGTTAGCGTAGAAAACACGTAATTGTAACCGTAAAAAGCTGTAGTTTCGGGGTGCTCACTTCTTTTGCGCAATTTAATCCAGGGGTTAATTGAGCTTGTTTGCAGTTGTACTCAGAAAAAAAAACTTTGTTTTTCACTGCCACAGAAGAAATTCTGTAGATAATTCTTTTCCGAAGGTTAATTAAGCCTGTTTGTGCTTTTATATTCAGTAAAATACACAGAGTTTTTGAATGGCACATACAAGTCAATTTCCCCTGCCTTTTTGTGGAGCGCAATTTATATCCAAGGGTTACCAAGCTTTTAGTGGGTTCATTTGGAGTCAAATAAGGGTGTGTATTTATATATACAATATCTTCATCAAACAGTGTCTGTATTTTAGAAAAAAAAGTATGCAGAAGAGAGGTGGGGGTCTTCACCTGCGAGTGGCGAGGCACAAACATCCTGGAGGGGGTCGCAGCACAGAAAGGGGGGAAGTCGCAGGGGGGTCACTCGGTGAGGCCACAACTCCCGCTGATCTAGGGGCCCGTGTACTAATGCAACCCATTGGTTCTTGATCGGTTGAATAGGTCACCCACTTCCTCCCAGAGACATCGACAACCCCAGCCAAGGCGGTGGGAATTTCAGAAAACCCCTTGGGGGGCATGACCCAGGAGCGGGTCAGGGGCCCCTCACCTGCCCTAAACCCGCCTCGTCCCATCGGTTCCCTAAACCGAGATCTACTTTTGGGTCGGGGTCAGCGCCACTATATGCGGGATGAACAATTTGAGGGGGCAGTCAGCAGACTTCCCAGCGAAAAAAAAGGGGGGCCAATCCCCCCTGCTTCTTGCAGTAGGTGGAAAAGTATAATGTTGGGGTGGCATGGGAGGTTTCAGTTGTGAGGGGTCACCCTTGCATACCAAGACGGGGATAGGAAGCGGATGATTAAACACAAATGATGATAGTAGCCGACCGACTTGGGGGCCGGGGAGGCAAGGGGTTCTCATCGTCAGGAGAAGAGGGCGTCAGCTTGCGCGTCAGGCAGCGGGGGCAGCCCGCAAGTGGGTCGTGTGGCCCTGAGTCAGCAGGATAGCAGAGTGTGAGGTGGGAGCAAGCAGCCACGGGGTAAAAAACCCGCTTCCAGGTCCAAGAAAGTAGCGGCACAGGGGCTCAGCGAGGCAGCGGCGGCAGTAGTCATCAGTGCGGGCGTTGGCAGTAAAATCCCATATCGGCGGTTGGCAGTTCTTTGCTAAGACACCGGAGGAGCCGAATATGGGTATATGTAGAATTGTAGGCAGAAAGTGAAGCTGGCCAGGGAGCTTGTTGGCCCCCGGCCCTGCATCAACAATGAGGTTTCCCCCTCTGGTGGCCCGTGAGAAAAGTGGCTCAGATGTGGTGGTCCATCCTGCCGCCACAGCAAAAGCAGCAGGCCCAGTGGTCGCATGCCATTGAGCCAGTCAAGGCTCCCCCACCCCTGCGAAGGGGCCGTTTCTCTTTGACATCATCTCCGGTCCCGATGTCCTGCTCCCGCTATCATGGGCCAGAGTGTTTAGCGAGGCGATTGCAACGAGAAACAGTATGGCCAACCATCCTAAGGGGCAGAAGCTGACCGTGTCCCGTCCGTTGTTGGTACGCAGTCCCCCCCCCTTTCCCCAAAAGGTGGATCTAAACCCTTCAGAGAACAATGGCTTGTGCCAAGCGGTGGAGAGTTCAAGCCCTAATTTCTTTTTTCCCAAAAAAGGGAGTACCACACTTCATAAATATGTAGAACAGAAGGGGGGCCAGTCCCAAGCTTATCGGGTTTGTTCCAAGGTGCCGGCAGCGCGTACGTATGGAGCTGTTACTACGGTAAGGGGGAGTACATGTCCTTTACGGCCCCCCCGGGTGAATGTGTTTGGCCCCGGGACCCAAAAACTTGGACAGGGGACGCCGCTTTCTCCCCCCGTTTAAAACTGCTGCTCCTGCGCCAAGTCCGCTCCTCCCCCACCACAATCTCAGCCTCCACAAGTATGCTTTCTACCACATGTGAAGGGCAAAAGCGGGTCACGCAGTTTTACACCCGGCTTGCTTTAGCGAACGAAGTCAACAGGGGGGAATGTCCCCGTCATGCAGCAAGAAATCGTGGTAGCTTTTTCCCCGCCAACTGCAATCGGAACCAGGTTAGGACAATGGGAGGAACATGGTGTCCGCGCTGCACCGAGGAGGGATGGTCCATGCGCCCTGCATGGCGCACGTGTTAAATTGGTTGTGAAAAGGTTTGAAGTCTTCCACCGATCTTCAGAACATTCGGGAAAATGGCCAGGAAACTGTGCATGCACTTTATCCATTCATACAAAGCCAGGAACACCCTCCTCGAGTTGCAGCGGCAAAAAACGGCTTCCCCCAACACACTCTGATATGCGATCTTTCCCACCCATTGGAATTCCAGCCTGCACAGTTGGACCGACTGTATGAACAGAGAAAGGCCATTAAAGATTTTTTTGATGATCCAGGCAGACCGAAGTACTCCCCTGTGTAACTTTGATGTCAGCCAGTGGCAGCTCATGCGTGACACCTGCCGTTTGTTGAGGCCATTCGAGGAGGCGATGTTATTTGTCAGTTGCCAGGACTACTGGATGAATAACGTCATTCCACTGCTTCATGTCTGGAACAGATGCTGAAAATCTGTCTGGGCAGGGGACTGGAGACGTGGCGACTACATCTCGTGGCCACATGAGTCCGGTGGGGACTGAAATGGAGGAGGAGGAGGAGGAGGGACGACATTGGAGCAGAAGCATTGTCTGGTGAAATGAGTGGATTTTCTCCCCAGGTGACAAGAGAGGAGGAGCAGGAGCAGCTGGAGGAGGTGGATGGAGATGAGGAAAAATGAGGGCAGATGACCCCCAAGCCCCGTGGCAGTATACAGTGGAAATGGCGCCAGGGAGCCCCTCGGAGTCACTTGTGCAGATGGCCCGCAGCATGCTTATTTGCCTGGCTAGTGACAGCCGAATGTCAGCACCCGGCAGAGGGATGACTTCTGGCATGCCACCCTATTGGACCTCGCTACCGGTCCAAAATAGGAGCCTTTTTCCCAGCTATATAGAGGGGAGGACAAACTCAAATACTATAGGGAAATCCTCCGTAATCAGTTGGCCGCTGCCTATGTGCGGCATCGTCCCTCCTCGGACAGGTCTGACCGGGGGGGTTCCCTCAGCGCTCACGTACTACTGCCGCGGCTGCTGGGGGAAGGTGGGGGGGTAGGAGCAGTCCCAGCTCCATCAGCAGTAGCCTCAGTCTGGAGTCACTGATGAGCAGCTTCCTTCACCCGCCTAGTGAGGAGGGTAATCGCCAGCAGCAGCAGGACCTGGAGCAGTCCCTGAACCAACAGGTGGTGGCCTACTTGGACATCACTCTGCCACCCCAGTTAGAAGATCTGCTGGACTACTGGGCAGCCAAACTGGATGTGGGGCCCGCAACTTGCAGAGTTTGCAGTGGAGAAGCTGTCCTGCCCGGCCAGTAGTGTGGCATCAGAGCGGGTGTCAGTGCGGCGGGGGCCATCGTTACCCCAAGGAGAACCCGCTTGCCCACCGGGAAATGTGGAACGACAGACCATTGTCAAGATGAATCAGGCGTGGATCGGCCAGGATTTACACACACCAATGCCTTAGGCGTCAGACTACATCAGCCATGACGCCTCACCCAAACTGTGAGAAATGAGTCTGGGTTCAAACTACCTGCCTCAACCACTATTCTGATGCCGCCATCCGCCTGATGCCACACATCTGCTGCCAGTTTCTCATCGCCCCCAACCTCTTTTCCAGGGACTGGATTCCACCCCCCTCCAAAAGTGTCATTGTGCCCCTGTCTGACCTTTTATGCGCTGCTGTGGCTGCTGCCGTGACCCCCCACTGTGTCATTTTCCCCTCTGTGGCCTACTCCTGTTTTTCCACCTCCAGAATGTCATTTGCCCTGCCTGACCTCATGCTGTGTGCCGTGACCTACACCTTGGGCATTGTGCCACTGTTGGGCCTCTGCTGCTGCTGTGGTGCGCCGTACTAACACTTGTCATTTGCAGTTGACCTATGCTGCTTGTGGGTGCTGCGGACCTCACACTTGTCATTTTGCCACTGTTGACCTCATCGTGCTTGGCTGCTGCCCTGACCCACACACTGTTATTGTCCCACTCGAGGCCTACCCTGTTTTTGCCACCTCCAGAACGGCATTGTGCCACGCCTGAACCTCATGCTGCTGCTGCGTGAACCTACAAACTCTGTCATTGTGCCTCTGTCTGACCTCATGCTGCTGTTGTGGGTGCTGCCGTGACCTCCACACTGTGTCATTGTGCCACTGGCTGACCTCATGCTGCTGCTGTGGCTGCTGCCGTGACCTCCACACTGTGTCATTGTGCCACTGTCTGATCTCATGCTGTTGCTGTGGCTGCTGCCCTGACCTACACACTGTGTCAGTGTCCCACTCTGAGGCCCACTCCTGTTTTTGCCACCTCCAGAAGTCATTGTGCCACTGCCCGACCTCTTGCTGCTGGGTGCTGTTTTACCTACACACTGTTTTCATTGTGCCACTGTCTGACCTCATGCTGCTGTGGCTAGCGCCGTCACCTCCACACTCTGTCACTAATGTTGCCACCTGAGCTCTCAGCTTGTTTTTTTCCAGCTTTCTCTGGCATGACTTTATCTGGCTACATTCCCCCTTCAGTGCCCAGGGAATTTTATAGTGAAGCGATTCTAAGAGCGGCGGCAGTCATGTGCGTGTCATACTAAAACACAACATTGTATGAAGACCAAACCAAGCTCCCTCTGCATATTTAAGCATGGCACAACGTTCTACAGCACCCTGCAGGCTCTGTGCAGCCCGGAAATAGCTGTTTTTTAACGTGATTCGTGCCGAAGTAATTCGGAATGAAGTTATTTTTTGCCGAGAAATTCGGCGAAGTGAACGAAACGAATTTCGGGAAATTCGCCCATCTCTAATAGTAACTATCCTAGGGTCAGTTTAAACGGAGCAGAAAAAGGTGTGTTACATGTGTACTCTGGATAGACATTTTCCTCTGGATTGCAGGTTAAAGCTCACAGAAAAATTCTTGTCATATCCTTAACATAGTAGACATGCTACCGATTTTAAATTCCCTAACATTACTTAAAATTTGCAGCAGAGAAACACGCACTATACAAACTGGGTTTTGGGGAAAAAAAACACAACAACCCAAAAAAAAACACACACACACATATGTTTATTGTAATAATCCGGTTGCCAAAATCAGCACTATATCTGTGATATTTGAATGTAATGAAATGAATAAGTCTCTTGCTTTATGATGGATTCAATATTTTTTTTTATACTCTACAAGGACAAGTTACCTTAGAGCATAGTTGCATGATCTAGAAAAAATATAATAAGTAGAGTGCAGGAAAGCTAGTAAAAATTATTCAGCTATGAAAGGTCATGCTTTACTGTTGGGAAGCAATAACATTACATGGGCTTTAACCTTCTGACACAGAACTTACGGATTTGAGCAAACAGAGTGCAGTGGCCCTTACATGACAGCATATGAAGTGTCCTGCCAACACACCCAGTACTGACATATCTGTTGTAACATCTGCATTTATGTTCCTATAACATTTGTATAAAATTAAATTCTACAACTAATGAAAATGTTTAAGCTACATCCCAGGAATTAAGGAAAAAAATGAGGCAGATTAAGTTTTCTAACAAAGACTTTATGATGCCTGTGACATTTTTAATTCCGAAAAAAACTCAAAAGGCAAACATAACTCAGATCAGACCTGTTTTCAGATTATGACAGATCCATCAACAGGGTTTGTGACCCCTTGAAAAATCTGCCACTCTTTGCACAGAGGAGATTCTGGGCCAATAAATCTTCCATTATATACCTATATAGAAAGGAAACTTGCACACGCTCTTAATACTACATATTTACTACTAGGCTACAAAAATGTAGCCACAATAAGAAGGAGTTTGGCACAATTTGTGATGGTGCAACCTACAAGCTATTCCTTAGCTTATTCATATAATATGGCTGACCTTTCTAAATACCCAATAAAGTATTTTCCAACTAAACCACGTAAATCTGTAAATCTATGGTAAGAAAAATTCATGAGTCATGTGGATATAGTGTTGAGTAATCCTTCTTATTACAATTTTAAACCTATAAAACTTCCATGGAAAAAAAGATTCAAGAAAAAACAAACATACTGTACCTTCACAGTGTAGTTAAAGTGCTTTGCAGACTGCATAAAACGATGAAAGCCATCAGTTTCTCGTGTGGCAACAGTTAATACCAATAATTTATCTAGAATTAAACGAAAACATTTCAATTTTAAAAAATAAATCAACATAAAATACAAAGTCTGATGGTAAACATTAGATACAAATTTAATACACAGCATGGTGGCTCAATGGTTAACACAGTTACTATGCAGCACTGGGGTTCCTGGGAGTAATCCAACTAGTGACAACATCTGCATAGAGTATGTTCTTTAAATTTATTCTGTGGGACAAAGACCCCAAACATACAGGCAATGTCAATAGAAACTATCTTCACCGTAGGCTTTTTTGACAGTGGCAAATCTCCAGGACAAGAAAATAAAACCACTAAAAATGTTATGGTTTAAATTTTTTGGTGCTGTTATGTGCCACTATCAAGACAGCGCTTACGCTTATTAACTACAACGGCGGAACCTCCGTGTATATGACAAATTATATGCAGGATTTACCATTCATTTCTCCCCTAAAAAAAAAATAAATAAAAGAATATTGATGAGCTACATTTTGTTTACGCTGAAGATAAATAATAGAGAAAAAGAAAAGAAGAGAAGCCCTGGACACGATGATCCAGCCCCAACAGAGCTCTGATCTTATCATTATGGCTGTCTGGGATTACATGAAGACTTACAGTTGAGAAAGCCTACATCCACAGAAGATGTGTGGTTAGCTCTCCAAGATGTTTGGAACAACCTCCTTGATGAGTACACACAAAACCTGTGTGCGCTAATGTACCTAGAAGAACTGATACTTTAAGGCAAAAGGATGTTCACATGAAATATTGATTTAAATTTCTCTTCCATTCATTTTGAATTTTGTTGATTAATAATAGTAAACTATTAACACTTCTATTTTTGAGAGCATTCCTACTTCACAACAGGTTTTCCTCACCTCCCAAAACCTGTATATATTGTGGGAAATAATCCATGTACATATAATATATATTTTACCTCAATGTAAATGAAGTGCATTTTTGCAGTGTTTAATGTACTCTTTAACACAAAGTTGCCTTGTGGGTCTGTATGTACTGTGTATGACCATAATAAACTTCTCTCACAACTCTATTTCCCATGCAGCTATAAGCAGTGTTTTCTTGTATGAATTAAAATAGTCACAGACAAATTCTAAATAAAATCAATTATCAAACCAGTTATTTATAAATGAAATAGTTGGATAGGAAGCAAAATTTTTCCAGACTAGTTGAAATTAATTCAGCACTAGGCTGGTTACATAAGCATTGGAAGTTCAGTTCACAACCTCCGTTTCATGGTCCTGTTTCAATCACAAAAGCAACAAAAAAAAAAAAAAAAACTAAGCAGGCTGTGCTATTTTTTCTGTCTCACCAATAGATACCAAGGTGGAAAACCGGCTGACCCACTGTAATATACAGTCTGTCAGGCACCGTGGATGTTAAAAAGATCCCGAGTTATCCGTTTTCACTAGTATTGAGCGAACAGTAAGAAGTTCTAGTTCAATTAGAACCTCGAACGTTTGTGAGTTTGGTTCAAAGTTCTAGTCAAACCTCATTAAAGTCTATGGGAGAAGATGTTCTGGTTAATTTTTCTAAATATACAGGTGAGGAGAAGCTGGAATTACCATCTATAACAGTAAACTGGATACGTGGACTTAGTGAAGAAAATTTGGCTCTAAGAGTGACAGAAAAAAATTGAGAGGCTAAAATACTTCATTCCTTTCAAAGGCTAACTGAAAAGATGAGGACAGCTTGCAAGCAGGGGTGTAACTATAGGAGGTGCAGTGGTAGCAGCTACTATGGGGCCCTGCATCCTGAGGGGGCCCAAAAACCCTTTTGACATACAGGAGATTTGGAGACGGTGTGTTATACAATTACTGAACCCCCAACACTGCAAAAACAGAACTTTTGGGCACTGAGTGTGATTTAGCAAATCCAAGCACTCTGTATAATATATATTCATGTATATGAGAGAGTTAGCCGTTATGTGAGCCTGCAAATGTCGCCAAAAAACAGCTTCTGTCTGTGGGAAAGATATAGCCAGCAATACCAGACTCCCTAACTATTGATGTCTATGGAGAGGAAAATGCTATCTAAGAGCATTCTGTACAGTACAGAGAGTGAGCTGAAAATGGCGTTCACAAGGCAACAGGGAAATATACAACACATGGTCATGTGATTTTAGCAGTCAATGAGAGCCCTACACCTCAGTGATGATGTTTTCGACACTTCTCTGTGCTCTGCACTTATTGGATGGCCGTCAAAAGTGCAGAAAGCCACTGAAAATGGCGTGTCGAACTAGAACTAGACTTGAACGAACAGTAAAATGTTCGGTTCGAGTTCTAAAAATTCGAGAAGTTCTACTAGAACTGAACTGTTCTAGAACAGTTCGATCAACACTAGTTCTCACTTCCGCGTCGGAGTTTTACAATGAAACTTCCAACGTAGTTGGAAGCCTTATACAGATTAAACAGAATGGCCAGAGATATTCCCTTAAATTTTATAGAAACACGATAACTCCTATACAAAAAAAGTCAGAACACTATTTTTATCATCCCTAGACTTTTTGAATTATCACATTATATATACACACAGATACACCTTTCTACAGTTCATTGTCTTCTCATGAAAAGATCATCTTACTAAGCATCGGCATGTATGCAAAATAAGGGTATCTTCACACAGCATTTTAAATCATTTTTTGGGATCCGAAAACACTTCAGACATGCACTCCAAGTGTGCTGCGTGTTTGGATGCATTTTTGCTGCAGCAGAAAATACGGTGTCTGCTGCATCAAACGGATCAAGAATTGACATGTCAGTTGGAACGGATCCTAAAGACGCATCAGAAAGACATGTAAAACACGCATCGGCGATCACTCATCTGAACGATGATTCGTGTTTTACATTGAAAGCAATGTAAAACACACTGCACATTGCGAGATGCGCGTTTGGGTCCGAAACACGGATCCAAACATATCTAAAAGAAGCCATGTGAACATACCCCAAATGCTACTGTAAATGACAACTGACTATTGTAACGATGACCATGCTATCAGAAAACACTGACAGAGGGAATAGTACTTTGTTCACATCCTATTTTGTACTAGATGAACCATTTGACCTCAGCAAAAGTACGAAGAAACTGATCTAACTTGACTATAAACAGCCCACCAGAAGTTGTCATACGTCTGGAATGCTTCCTGAAACTTAAGAATGTCATATAAACTCTTATAAATACAGTCAGCATTTTCTTGACCATATGTAGGAAATCCACACAGAGTTCATACACAGCCGAGTTACAAAATAAGAGGATCCGAGTGGTTTACTGCTTCTGTGTGTGATAAAGCTCCATGACAGGTGTCTGTGTAGAATGGATGCCTGCAATAAGTAGCTTTGCCTAAAGAATACTTCAACTCCTAAACCCTGAAAAAACATACTTAAAATTCTAATAGCAATAGATCTTAAAGTACTCAAAATTAAAATTATAAAAGACGGGCCATGTCAGGTTATTATATACGTATACTGCAAAAACCCATTGACCAAGAATGCACAGTAAACATTTATTTAAGACGAATTATGGGTTGTCACATATGTATTTTCATTACTTTCCTGGAAGGACAAGTCTATAATTTATAGCAAAACATACACTTAAAGGATTGTCTTAAATCTATAGAATCTCAGAGGCATCTCTAAATTATAGACTATGTGAAAGCAGACCATACTAAAACACAAAGTAATACTGCATACTTACATTTCAGATTTGTTTTAAGCTTTCAGAAGGAAAGAAGCATGGAGAGCAAAAATTGCAAACAAAAGGTTTGCATATGGGCATATTCTCTTTACAACCTTTATCATTATTTAACAGAATCCGATACAATGTATGACTGAATGAGGTCTTCAGATGCTGTAGCGGTTGTTTGGGTTATTTTTATAAAATATTTTGGGCAGTGGTGCCCTGATAAAATACTCTCCCTACCCTCACCTCTATTTCAGCTCTGCTGCAGTCTCACCCAGATCTTATGTTGACTTTTGGCTGGTTGGAATTTCTGGACATGACTGCATAAAGTCATTCACTATATCCTGCAATGGTCTCATGCCTTCTGCAGGAGTCAGGAAGTCAACAGAAGAATGAGTGAAGAAGGTGGAAGCGCTGGAACAAATAACAGACGGATATAGTGTTTTTTTTTTAATCACGGCACCACTAACCCAAATAGATTTGCAAAAATAACCTGGACAATCTCCTTAGAAGCAGTTTAAGGATTACTTTATAGGTAGCACTGCCAGAGTCACAATGTTTTGTAAGACTCTTGACCGCATCATTAACAAGAGTGAGTGGGTGTGAGTCAGTCTATCTTAATGTACATTCACATGTGGCAGATATCTTTCAGAAATTACTGTAAATGAATCTAAATCCATTACGTTGATTTTTTTTTTTCGCCCCATTCAGATTTAGGAACAGTAGCTGAACTATTTGCAACAAATCTGCCCATCCGCTAAACGCCAAGGTGGACTATGATTGGACAGAGAGCTTCTTTATTTATTTTAGTGGAGACATATGAGGTAATTAGTTTTAACAGCTGTATTAGGGCATTGCATTTGTTTTCTATTGGTCCTTTGGGGTTTAAATACCATGAAGTACATATCTACTGTTCCCCCCCTGACAAAGCCAGGGGGTGAAACGCACGTTGGGGTTTCAGTGCCCCTCATATTGGTCTGTATGCACATTGATTTCTCAGTTTGGTAACCAATTTTTGCAATACTTTTGCACTTTTATATCATATTAGTGTTATGCATATTTTTACCTTCTTTGTTGAGTTGATCTTCTACTTTATTGATTTTTTTTTATACAGTTCCATATGAGGTTGCACACTGCTACTATTTTCTGTACTGTCATTATGTGTTGTTTTATAGATTGTTTTGTTATGTATTGTTTTGATTCAAATAAATAGTATTTTTTTTTATAGGTTTTGGTTGTTTGGCGTGGCTTTTAGTATTTTCCAGCCTACATTATATTCAGGTTTTGTTTTGGCGTTTTCCGTTACGTAAAAAGGTGACAAAATTCCATTGGTACCCTAAGCAACAACATTACTTCTCATTGTTCCACAAAAAGGACAGTTGTTTGGATACACCACATTAAATGAGAGAACAGTATACTGAAATTTTGTTTCATTGAAGCAAAGTCTTTACATCATCAGAGGCTGAGCGAGCAGTTGACCCCCAGCTGACACTAGCAGAAGTTGTAATATTCTGGTCAGTGACATGCCGATTTCCACGGTACACTTGGGATTACTATTGTTGATAACTGAGCATTGCTTGATGTAGTATATTTGGTATTTTGGTTCCTGGAATGTGATAAAGAAACATATTTAGAAAGGCCATTGCCAAATGATTTTCCAACAAAACATTGCTAAGAGCACCACATTATCTCCTCAGCACTCCCTTATGGTAATGGCCTCTTTCAGCTGGAAAATACACACTCCTACATTGCAAAAAAATAAAATAAAATTGTACAGGAATTATTTGAGCAGAACGACAGGAGCTTTGGGGCGTTGGTTTGGCCTCCAAATTCTTTAGATTTCAATACAATTAAGCATCTGGGTGATATATGATCTATGGAAACCCTACCTCTCAACTGCAGGACATCTGGACAGGTCATGTGGAGTCCATGCCTTAAGGTGTCAGAGGAATTCTGATTAAGTAAGGTGGGGGAAGGGTGAGCAACAAAAAATAAGGCTTTTGTTTGTAATGTTATGGCTAATCCGTGTATGACACAGTACAATTTTGTTTTGTTTTTTCCCCACACAATCATAGTTTTACTGAAGGTAACCAGCAGATCATAAAAACAACATGGCTCATTAATTCTAGTCAATGAATAAAGTAATATGCTGCATGTCATGCTTTACTGCAACTTTTAATAAAAAAAAAAAAAAAAAAAAAAATGATAAACATTAAAAACACCAATTTTTAGTTCCACTATGATGGCCATGCTCCTTTGGACATTCCTCGTAAAACCATGCCTTATGGAAGAACCAGAGGTCTGCATGCAAAAGGCCTAATTATGTACTGTACATGTAAAAAAAAGTGTAACAACTAAATCGGATTGTAAAATTTAATTTAAAATAGGACATATGTCAAGTGTTTGAGCCAATCTAATCTACAGTATTAAGCTCACCATTTCTTTCCAAGTGCAAGTAAACTCCTAATGATGCAGAGAAAAACATAGATCCACACAGCATCAACAGTCATAACTGTTCTATTAATTTTTCTTTTCTTATTTTTAGTCCCATGGAAAGTTACCAGATCATTTCGGAAATAATGTACTTTGCCAAAATTATTTAAAAAAAAAAAAAAAATGGTTTATTTGAAATAAAATATTTCAAGTGTTAACTTCTATGTAAGTAGGTCAAACCACAATATACTGTAATCCTCGTACATAGTAAGGATTAAGAAACTTGAAAACCAGAACCAATCCTAATTAAGTTATTTGTTTTCACCATTTCATCCAAACTTGCTAAAATGGAAAAGAAATTTACAAGAACCACAAACATAAAACCAGAAGGAATCCTGCACATGGTACACGTATGCATTGAGGCATCACGATTACCCCGAATGTGGCCGAAAGGATTCAGCGTACTGCCATTCTGTACATCCAAAAATACTATTAATGGAGAACACCTGTGTATATACAAAAACATCAACAGGTAAGGATTGTTGTTATTTTGGCATACAAATCTGACCCAAGAAGCCACAGCCAGCTTCAGATTTACACTTCCTGGTCAGGCTGTTCTATAGCAGTGACTGGCATATCAGCTCTGCTATTCCTGTTACTCTGACAGGAGTGCAGATGGTTTACAGTATGTAGTGCTCAGAGTTCTATGGGTTAAAACTGGTCATTAACTTAAGTAAACAAGCTCCTATGCTAGAGATAAGACTCAGCATGGCGTGGAGAGAGGGGGGAGAGAGAGGTGGGGCAGACAGAGAGCCTAGCAGTAGATAAAATTTCCTTTATCACCTAAACAAAGCAAAATAAAAAAGCAATGTATTTGTTTATGATCTTCATTTACCTTTCCATACATGTTAAAGTGATAAAACCCCTTTAAAAGTTCATTGGACCATGCACTTGGTACAAAACAGAGTCCTAATGCAACTGTATACAAGTCCTCAGTGAGTCTTAGATACTAATTCCCCAATTGTTATTTATATAATACACACATACAATAATCTCTTAAATAGAAGTATTCCATATCCTGTGGCCCGTGAGAAATATCTAAGAAACAAGCTAGAACATACAAAAATTCACCCACATGCAGAATAAAGCCAAGGACCCCCTGACCAGTGATTCACTGGGCTGCCCTTTAACCAAAGAGCTGCAGCTAGGCTTTCCTTCATCTGGGAAGATTTAGATTGCAGCCCCAATCTATCATCTACCCTGGCTAAATAAGAGAGACTTGCTGGCACCTCCCTTCCTACCAATTACTCCAGCTGAATCTCGCTTAAGAGGATTTAAACCTTTTTTTCTTCTTAAATGTATTTTTATTAAAAGAACAAAAAGTATAAAACAGCAAAATAAGATGTGAACATGAACACATGCATTTCAACCTAACCTACAACACTTTCAGAGAACATCTATTATGACTCTTGGGACAGACATTCTGTTTTCAGTGGTCTGTTGCTTATGCACTAACCTAGAACAGTGCAGTCTACACTGCCAGACAGAAATCCATACTATTCATATGCTGACACTTATGGACAGCTTTCTGCCCATTACTGTGAAGGTGAATGAAACTGTCAAATCAGTGGCATACGGGCACAGCAAATGGCAGCTCATTAAAAGGTGTGATCCCACCATAGACTTTGATGGCATATCCCAAAAATCGGCCATCAAAGTCTGAAAGGTATAAGTTCCAGAGGTGGGACCCACACCTGTCTACTGGATGGGCCATAACAGTTACGGTTTTAGAACTGAGCGCCAGTCACTCGCATGATTCTCGATTCTGTTCTATGCAAGTTCCGAGTACAAGTGAGTGGTGTGTACGGCTGAACTCGGCGCTCCAACAGAACAGAATGGAGGATGTTCACAAGCGCGACTGGCTTTTAATTCGGAGCCATAACTTTTGGGAGCCCATTCCCTAAAGGTGGGAACCCCACCTATTACACTGTACTTTGATGACATATGCTAGCAATATGCTATAAAAGTTTAAGAAGGGAACACCCCTTTAATAGAATGGGCTCATATTATGATAGTTTGGCAGTATGGTGCCCACGTTGCCAGTGGGGAGTCCATTCTACTAATGAGCTACTGTTTGCCACCCCATCTGACGCCGATTGAAAGAGTTTCATCCACCTTCAGAGTAATAGGTAAAAAAAAAAAAAAAAAACAACAACAACATCCGTTAACAGTGGCTCATGAATATGATAGACTCAGCTCTGGCAGCACAGACCGTGCAGGAGTGACAAACAACTAGAAATGTTATGCTGCCATCAATAAAGGTAGCATCAGGAACCTAAAAAGTTCCCTTTAAGAATGTCATTAGCTTTGGATACCTTAACCCAGGAGTGTCGAGCTAATTTTCACCGAGGGCCATGACAACATTATGGTTGCCCTCTAAGGGCCATTGGAGGGTGGCTAGAGTGCCTGGGTAGGGCTTTCAGAGCTGTACCACCACCTGCGAGTTGCTGAACCGAGCGGTGTGGAGGTGTATACTTGAGTTCTGAATCCAAGATGACACCCATTCCCTGTGCGGGTGCTGTCTCCTGTGCCAAGCACTGGCTATGTCATGCTGTGGCCAGACCTTGTCCATCCCTGCTATCTGTATTTAAGGTCTTGCGGGCCATATAAAATGACCGGATTCAGCCCAGAGGGCCTTGAGCTTGACAAGTAAGCCATTCTATGCCAGTTTCAGGCAGTCTGGTTTCCTCAAAAACGTACACATAGGCTGTATGGACAAAACATTGAACTTTACTTCATTTTTATAAATTGGTGCATAAAAGACATAGTTCTATGACGAACACCTTAGGCAATGAAAAACATATGAAAACGTGGCAGTACTTAGCTGTATAGCTTCTCCTGTTTAGGAGGTGAGTGATAGTCCCATAGTAGACTAGTAGGAGCCGATCATGCTGAGTTGCAGCCCAGTGCCGCCATGCAATGACGCGACGTTTCGGAAGGCACGCCTTCCTTTCTCAAGCATGCGTTGTAAAGGCACGTCATCCTCTTTATTCACTGACCATGATTACACAGGTGTGCATGTCATGTTATCTATACTAAAACAATATACTAACATCACTGTTAAAAACAATATAAATATCTCAAGCTTAGAGGACATGAAAAAGGTATAGGAGCATATTTTATATAGTGCATAAGTTACAAATAGCAACGTAGACTCAAAGACTCATTTAACCCCTTTGGTGCAATTGTATCCATTGTTGCAATCCAATACGCCTCCCTCTGTAGTAACCTAGTTTTATTTTGGCATATATCTGAGATGTTCACTTGTTCAAGTACACACCAACGTAAATCACAGATATTATGTTGGTATTCATTGAAATGTTTCGCTACAGTTGTTTCACCAAATTTTGTGGGTACGTCTGAGCTATCTTTTTTTGTTTTTAAAATTTCTAATAGCACTTTTATGTTCCCCTATCCTGATTCTCACTGGGCGGCTGGTCTGTCCTATATACCATTTGCTACATGGACATTTTAACATGTAGATTACGTTGTTGCTAGTGCAACTAAAGTATCCTTTTAATGGTATATCATATCCCTGATGCGGATGTTTAATTGTTGAACCTTTGATAATAGCGGAACAGTTGTTGCACGATAGACAAGGATGTGTCCCATTACGTTTAGTCCGAAGGATTTTTTGTCTGGAAATCTGTGTGGGGCGCAAATCAGAGTGTATAAGGCTGTTGCCTATTGTTTTACCACGTTTATATATGAAACGTGGTTTGTCCCTAAACAGATGTCCAAACTTGGGGTCAGATTGTAGCAAGTGCCAATTATGATTAATGGCATTTTTTATGATGCTTATCATACGTGGAAATGAAAATAAATCTAGGCTGTTGTTTATTCGTTACTTTCCCTTTAAGAAACTCTTCTCTATTTTTTGCTCTGATTTCTAAACCTATCTGTACCAATTTTTTCTCATTGTAACCTCTTTTCACGAATTTGTTAACCAATTCCTGCATTTTTAAATCATACATATCAATATCTGAACAAATGCGACGTGCCCTTATCATTTGGCTTTTTGGTATGCCATAAAATATTGAAGGGGTATGAAAACTTGATCGATGGAGAATGTTATTGCGTTCTGTGGGTTTAGAATATAGCGTTGTTTGGAATGTATTACTACTTGAGTCCCTAATAATTTTAACATCCAAATATTCTATTTCAGTCTTCTGAATATTTATGCTAAATTTAATCAATGGATGTCGAGAATTGAGATACCCCACAAATTCATTTAGTTGTTTCTCATTCCCCGTCCACATTAAGATGACGTCATCGACATAACGCTGCCACAACTTTATATGTGTGGAAAATTCCGAAGTATGTACATGATCAATTTCAAACCTGATCATGAAAAGATTGGCTGCACTAGGCGCGACAGGCGAGCCCATAGATAAGCCTTGGATCTGTAAAAAATATTCATTTCCAAATCGAAAATAGTTTTTTAGCAGCACCAAATCGAATAACGTCATCAAAAAGGTTATGTGTCTATTGGTTAAAGTTACATCATGCATTAGAGCTTCTCTGACTGCCTGTACGCCCAAATCATAAGGTACGTTTGTATATAGTGACTTAATATCAAGTGTGCACATGAACGTGACGTCATCACACTCCACGGTTTGAATTTTTTTGAGAAATTGGGTAGTATCAGTAAGACAAGAAAGTTCTTTTTTTATATGTTTCTGTAGAAAACCATCTATGTAAACTGCCAGGGGCTCTAAAAGAGAGCCCATGCCAGACACGATGGGTCTACATGGTGGCGACGTTAGGTCCTTGTGCACCTTTGGTACAAAATAGATAATAGGAACCCGAGGATGGGTTACTGTTAATAAATTCTTTGTGTTTAGATCAATAATGTCTGAAGTAAGTGCTTCCTCCAACAGGATAGGGGAACATAAAAGTGCTATTAGAAATTTTAAAAACAAAAAAGATAGCTCAGACGTACCCACAAAATTTGGTGAAACAACTGTAGCGAAACATTTCAATGAATACCAACATAATATCTGTGATTTACGTTGGTGTGTACTTGAACAAGTGAACATCTCAGATATATGCCAAAATAAAACTAGGTTACTACAGAGGGAGGCGTATTGGATTGCAACAATGGATACAATTGCACCAAAGGGGTTAAATGAGTCTTTGAGTCTACGTTGCTATTTGTAACTTATGCACTATATAAAATATGCTCCTATACCTTTTTCATGTCCTCTAAGCTTGAGATATTTATATTGTTTTTAACAGTGATGTTAGTATATTGTTTTTAGTATAGATAACATGACATGCACACCTGTGTAATCATGGTCAGTGAATAAAGAGGATGACGTGCCTTTACAACGCATGCTTGAGAAAGGAAGGCGTGCCTTCCGAAACGTCGCGTCATTGCATGGCGGCACTGGGCTGCAACTCAGCATGATCGGCTCCTACTAGTCTACTATGGGACTATCACTCACCTCCTAAACAGGAGAAGCTATACAGCTAAGTACTGCCACGTTTTCATATGTTTTTCATTGCCTAAGGTGTTCGTCATAGAACTATGTCTTTTATGCACCAATTTATAAAAATGAAGTAAAGTTCAATGTTTTGTCCATACAGCCTATGTGTACGTTTTTGATTGATATAGGGGAGTCTTAGCAAGGTACTCCTAACGGCTGGGACTATAACGTGTGCACTGCTAATATACGGCATTGTTTGCAATTATTGGAGTCTGGTTTCCTAGCAGTTGAGTTTCAAACACCAAATACAGCAGCAACAGTCAGAAAACATTGTGGTTCTGCAACAGCTGGAGAGCACCACATTACAAATTGAGCCATGTCCAAATGTCCATTTATTGGTCAACGTTAAGTAATACAGCTGGTGTCCTAGAGGTCATTAGATTTTGCAGATTTCAGCGTTTATACAGTAATTACAATGTACTTCAATATTTCTAAAGAACATTCTCCGCTGTCCTGTCATTTTTTTTTTGTTCATGAACATTTAGGTCATCATTCTAGGAGGTCTTATATGGAAAGATAATTACATTTTCATTGCTGCTAGTTTAAGAATTTTATAATATGTCTCATAAAGAATGAGAGTTGGCTGGTAAGTCAGTCTGCTGAACTGCTGTTACTGGTTTTATTGTTGAACCTGGTCGCCAAGAACCAATGCAAAAATATTTGACATAAGGGAGTGTGAGAAAAAGAAGGCAGTAGCTGGCACCATGTTTAGGACGTTTTGTAAAGACATTAAAATCCATGATTATGGTCAGTGATGTAATCATGTCTACTTTTGTGTCAATTTTGTTCTTTGTGTGGCTATGCTCAGTTAAACAATTCAGAAGCCTATTCTAAAAACTTGTAATGCCATCTTTACACTACACAAGAGTCTTCAGGCTATGGCTCTTCAGCAGTAGTAAGGCTACAAAGCTCAACTAATGCACAAGGGGGCAATGCTATACACTTCAGAACTGTAGGCCAGTTTACTCAACCTGGCACTACCAGAAGTATTAACACATTCACCTAAGGGAGGAAGGCAAAAGAGATGAAGGCCAATTAAAACATTCAGAAAGAGTGGGAGGGAAAATGCCATATATACTAGACATTTCCGTGTCCCTGTACATTTGGCTAAAAAAAAAAATAAAAAAAATAAAAAAAGCTGGAAATATTACTCATGCAATCTAGAAGGATATTATATACACCCAGACTCCCCATATGTTTTAATCCCAACCAGACATAGCAGTTTGTAATACTTTAGTTAGTAATTCCTAGACTTGAAGGTAGCTAATCCAAAAATAAAAAAGGGGGTCGAGGTTGTCCAGCAGGAATTCCCTTTGTCTGGGCAAGAATGATGAAATATTGTGAAGTTTTTAATAATACTATTCCTAATACTACGTTCCATTTGCATTTAGGAAAGTAACAGGTCCAGTCCATTTTATATGCCATATAGCTGGCCAGAGCAGAGTAAGAAAAAAAAAACAAAGTTTGTCAATTATAGTTAAAAATGCTAATAAATTAGGGCGACTATACCTCTGAAAACAAGTGAAACATTACAAAGTGGATTAAGTGCTTTAAGAAACAAAAAAAAACAAAGGTTATGCCCCATATACACACACCTTCTCTCAGCAGAGCTCTTTTGGAACTACATCCTCAGCCTTTTCTAGGTGTCGCCTTATTCTTTTATCCATGTAGGTCATGGGTGTCAAACAAAATCCGGCCTGCCGCCTTGTGTTATCTGGCTCGGTACTTGTTTCTGAGACAAGCCAAAATGACTGCTGCAGCGCTCAGATTACTACACAGCAGCCACTGACTTTTTGCACTCAGTGGCTGCTATCACTGCCCGCTTATATTCGCCCCTTCCCTGCTGCATGGTGCCATGGAAAACCAGAAATATGTGGTATTCATCATTCGGTTCTGCAGGGCATTGCTTACAATGAAGCTGTCAACAGTGTGTGATTTAGGCAAAGGACGTCCACTTCTTTGCCCTTCTATGACTCTTGCAGTCTCTCTGTTAAAACCTGCTGATGATACTCTGGAACACTCTAAGCTCAGTGGCCACTTCCGTCTGAGAGCATCGTGCTTGAAGCCCCGCAACAGAGAGTTAATGTTGATCCACTAGAAGGTGTTTTCTTGTTCTCATGTCAAAATATGAACAGCATGATGAGGATTGTTTAAATCCCAATTCAACTTGATCCCCTAAATGTATCGAGCAATTCAGGGATCAAACAACTATTGTGAATTTTGCCGTTAAGCTCCTTGTTAGAGATCAGCAAGCTGTGCAAAAAGTCCAACTGTTCAATGTTTCAGTACATGTGAATTCTAAAGTTAAATTCAAAGCAAAATATCCCTAACATTTAGTGAGTAGTGTAGCAATGCAGAATAATAGCACGAACAGTCTTGTTTAGACTAAATTTGTTGCGCTATTATTCTCTATTGCTACAACATGATATAGTGCATGTTGTGGTACAGTATCTCAGTGGTTACCAGTGACGTAGTCATGAATGAGATGTTAATAGCCTCTTAGTAACAAAAATGTCTTTCAAATGTTGCAAAGCACAGATCAGAAGCCCTCATATTTTTCTATCTTTGGGATGATATGTTGCATGCCTAATTGTCACTGACCACTAGGTAGCACTGAAATGGTATTTCCAGATGATATAATATCCATTTCATGGTAACTTACATGTTTCTGTGATTTTGGAGGTACATAGTTGGCTCCTTCATGGATTTGGATGTACCTGTAAGTCCAAATAGCGTGAGAGGTGTATGAAGCATGTAGGGTGGAATAGGTAATGAATGAAAAGTATACAGCTCTAAAATTATGTTGGCCCTATGAGGTACAGTACACCGTGAGGCTGATGTGGCCCCGTTGATAATGAGTTTGGCACCCTTAATCTAGATCAACAGTTTTGTGAGGAGTGTTGCGTACAGTACATTGATACACATTAAGAAGTGCAGCTTCATGGAAAGGAGAACTTGGTTTCCAATCCTATACAGACACATTAAATACGTGTCTTGATCTCCGTTTCTTTTACTATTCATATGCCTTTGGAACACAGTAAAATTTGTCATCAATTACTAATTCTGGAAGTAAATCTATACAAGACATAGACTGAGAGTCGAAGTCTGTTTCAGAGTGAAATGTCACATTTCCACATTGCAGGTAGAGCCGGGTTAGAAGAAAAATATACACATTTCCATCTTAACAACATAAAATGACTATTACAGGGAAACCGCAATATTTACAAGAAGAGCAAATCACAATATTGGACTTAAAATGTAGATTTTGACAAGTGATACTTTTCAAACTGTGAAAGGTTACGTTTTTCTTTAGAACCCAGCAAGAGCAGCAAAACCAATTTCCGGAATAATTTTTACAGTAACCAGTATCATACTCTCAGATCAGCTATGGGGATAGAAATGAAATCACTCAAATTGCAACTAGAATAGGACACAAAAACTGATCGACAACATGGCGTCCATAACACCTGGAATATATTTTATTCTTCTAAAAGATACTGGAATGTCATCGGCATTAAATGCAGACACCTTTATTTAAGAGAATTGATAATTGAGTAGAAAAACATGGTGGCTATCTTCATGGTATTCTCGTCCAGCACCATTTACTTGAATTTAACGTAGCTGCAATAACAGCAGGACCTATGGAAAAGAATTGTAATGTGTCTGAAAAATACCTTGCAAGTTTTTCTAAATCCTTTTCAAAGTCTAATTAGTTACAAAAAATTGTCTAGCAACATAGAGAACTAATGTCCTTTTCAAGTTGTTCGAGAATCCTTATGTATTTTATAGAATATTTTCTATAGATTTTATTTCATATAATTAGTTAAATGATAAGCCCAATTCAAACTCTTGATTCAGTTTTGATAAATAGTAAATTCTGAAACACCTAAGGCTATGTTCACACGGCTAATTTTGGGACGGATTTCAGTCCGTATTGCGCACCGTACTGCGCGAATTACGGGTGAAATCCGTGCCCGTCATTACTGTAATCCACAGTTCTCAGAGAACTATGGATTCCGTCTCCTCTCCCCGCTCACTTAATACGGCGAGCAGTGAGAAAGAGACATGCACATTATCCCGGCGGGATCCGCGCCGTGGATAATGAATGTCTATGGGGTCGGCGAGCTGCCGGCCCACCCGCCCTGCCCCCATACACACGGCGTAATTGCGGGCGAAATCCGTCCCGCAATTACGCCGTCAATCAGCCGTGTGAACATAGCCTAAGGGGTTGAAAAGGGTTCTATTTACACGACAATGATTAGCTTTAAACATGTATGCAAAACATCGCTCTTCTGATATTGCTTTATTTAGAAGATAGAGGAGCTTTTATCTACTGCTTGTGTACACAAGTTTCTCCAAGTTACCAACTACTTCTCTCTGCTCTCATTCGTCTAACTGCCCAGTTAAACTTTGGGGACAGCATTCCCTGCAGTGTCTTATCTGTAGAGGTATGTTCACACGCATAATTTTGCACTGAAATATGCCGCAAAATTAGTGTCAAACAATGTTCAATGCTGCACTCACTGATTCCAATACAATATCATTTACATGACGCATATTTTACAAGCGTATTTGCATTGTGTATGTAGGAATGATTTCACTTGTGTAAATTTAAATGTCTTAAATACTTGAGGCATTTACGAGTGTGAAATCTCCATAGAAACAATAGTGGAGCAAATTTTTGCCGCATAAATGTTGCATAATACGCTCCATGCTTCGCAAAAAAAATACATTTCAAAATGTGCCTCTACTCTGACGTATTTTGGAGCTTATTTTGAAGCATAAATTTACACTTCAAAATTACGTTATGTGAACAAACCTTGAAAATAGAATCTTGTTTATCCAAGTTACTAACAAACTTTAACCTTAAGAGCTACGTAGCCTTGTGTACTACAGTTGACAAACTTCCAGCATTCATCTCACTGTAATGGGCTCAGCTAGGAATAGCAGAACTGATATGCCAATCACTGCTACAGAACCATCCACAGCATAACCAAGAAGTGAGAGTCTGAAGCTGGCAGTGAAGAGCAGGCTCTGTGAAACAAATTGGCAAGATCACTCTTTAACGTAATTTCAGACATAGTGGTCACCCTCACCATCGGCATCAATTTTTTAGAATACTCAGCAACTAAATTTTAGACAGTAAGGTGGTTCAGTGATTAAAAGGGTTGACTGAGACTTAGACTTACACAAGCTTGTTGGCCCACTGGGGTGTGCTATGTTCAGTCAATCACATGCCAAAGCAGTCACATGCACGTTACGTTGTGGCCTGTGATGGACTACACATAGCATGTGGATGATGGACATTCAGTTCACAGCTGGGATGTAAGGGATGGCCCCCAGTATGTAACGGGAAGCGACACGGTGGCGGGTATACTTTTTTTTTCAGTTTCTACTCATACCCCAGTGGATCAACAAACTTTTGTAAATCCCGGACAACCCCTTTAATATGTTCTTTTTATATTTTGTTCAAATGTGACCTGTCCTTCTCACAATTCTAAATCTGAAGGTTGTGGATAAGGTTTCTCAGCTCATAGTTACTATGTCCAAATAAGAACACGAAGGCGATTCACCATACTTTGCCCATCACCAGATAGCCTATTCTGGTAAAGGAGACCTTATGCAAAAGCCAGAATGTGGTGAGAACCCACTTTGCTAGTTCAGTAAGCAATTCCAATGCCATCAGTTTGAGACCGGTGCCAGAAGGCCTCATATAGTAGAGGACCACAGCAAAATAGAGTTTTACAAGTTTCCTCCATACACTCAGGTTCCCTGCCAAACCCTACTAATGTCATATCTAGGAAAGAGGATTTAAACCAATACCCTCCTTAACAGGCACCATAGCAGACTCAGAGGCTACCATTTTGGTGTATATACCCTTTATGGGCATGACTAGGGAAATAGAAGCTGCTATGTGGATCAGAGGTTGAGGGGGCATGCATGTCCTAGGGGGAAAAAAAAATATATATTATGCTCCAGGCTTCCCACTCACCTCCTCCCCAAACAAAACAAAAGAAACATTTTACTGCGGTATATTGGCTCCAGCAGTCACGTGTGCTTCCGAATGGTGATATAAAAAAGAGGCACGTTGTAGCCAAATCAGCAGCAGTGATGTGTCCATTCAAAAGTAAAAGAATGTAACCAGAAGGAAAGAGGCAAAACTGGAATTGGGGGTTATTATTTATTTTAAAGCACCATTGATTCAATGGCACTGTACATTAAAGGGGTGGGGAGTTACATAATAGGTAAAATAGGTACAGTGATGACGATGAATGACTTACAACTGGCACAAAGGGAGAGAGGACCCTGTCCGCGAGGGCTTACAATCTACAATAAAGGAGGAAAGAGACAGAAGATGAGGGGCAGACATGTTTGTGGGGTAGCACAGTGGCAGCAGGGTTATTGTAGGTTACAGGTAATCTTGAAGAGATGGGTTTTCAAGTTGCTTTTAAAGCTAGTGAAAGTAGAGGAGAGTCTAATGTGTTGCGGCAGCGAGTTTCAGAATATGGGGGAAGCACGAGAGCAGTCTTAGAGACGGTTGTGTAAGGAGCTGACATGTGGAGAGCAGTGAAGAAGGTCCTGTGAGGAGTGGAGATTGCGTGAGGGGAGATATCTGGAGATTAAGGCAGAGATGTATGGAGGGGAGAGGTTATGGAGAGCTTTGTAGGTCATGGTTAATAACTTGAAATTAATTCGCTGGACAATGGGTAGCCAGTGAAGGGATTGGCAGAGGAGAGAGACAGAGGAGTAGCGAGCAGAGAGCTTGATAAGACGGGCAGAAGAGTTGAGGATGGTTTGAAGGGGAGCAAGAGTGCTAGATGGGAGGCCACAGAGAAGGGTGTTGCAGTAGTCTAGGCGAGAGATGACTAGAGCATGGTCTAGCATTTTTGTAGTGTCAAAGTTGAGGAATGAGCGGATCTGAGAGCTATTTTTTCAGGTGGAGGCGGCAGGCAGAGGTAAGGGCTTGGATGAGTGGTTTGAAAGACAGGGAGGAGTTGAAGGTTATCCCAAGGCAGCGGACTTGCCGGACAGGTGAGAGTGTAGTGCCATTGACTGTGATAGAGAGATCAGGTGGAGGGATAGAGTGGGATGGTGAAAAGATGATGAATTCGTTTTTTTCCACATTTATTTCTAGGAGATGGGAGGAGAAGGAGGAGGAAATGGATTATAGACAGTCTGGGATCCGGGAGAGCAGAGAGTTAATATCTGGGCCGGAGATGTAGAATTGTGTGTCGTCAGCATATAGGTGGTACTGAAAGCCATGTGAAGCTATGAGCTGACGCAAGCCAAGAGTGTAGAGAAAGAAGAATAGTGGGCTCAGGACGGACATCTGAGGGACACCAACAGAGAGCAGGCAAGAGGAGGAGGTGCGAGAATGAGAGACGCTGAACGTCCGATTAGTGAGGTATGAGGAGATCTAGGAGAGGGCCAAGTCCGTGATGCCGAGGGATGAGAGGATTTGTAGCAGGAGAGTTGGAGGAGAGGCGAGCGGACAGTTGAAGATAGACGTGATGTTCGAGGAGTTTGGAAGTAAAAGGAAGCAGTGGGATAGGGCGATAGTTGGACACTGAGGAGGGTTCAAGAGATTTTTTTTTTTTTTTTGTAAGGTTGGGTGTGATGGCAGTGTGTTTAAAGGAGGAAGGCAAGATGCCAGAGATTAGTGATAGGTTGAAAAGGTGGGTGAGGGCTGGGATGATAACAGCACTAAGGTCTGGGATGATGTGGGATGGCAGCATGTCAAGATTACAAATAGTGGAGGTTGGATTTAGACAGTAGAGAGGAAAGGTTATCGTGAGTAACAGTGGGGAAGCACCTTAAGGGGGACAAGCATTGTGCAGATATAGAGGTGGGCTCTGGAGACTGTGTGGTGAA
Organism: Phyllomedusa bahiana; assembly: GCA_025379985.1. Classification (NCBI taxonomy): domain Eukaryota; kingdom Metazoa; phylum Chordata; class Amphibia; order Anura; family Hylidae; genus Phyllomedusa; species Phyllomedusa bahiana. Next base: position 40,516 of record JAODAL010002799.1, on the reverse strand, counting down.
GCTTTCTCTGATGAGGGTGATCTTGTGTAGGAAGTGAATGGCAAAGTCATCTGCTGAGAGGAGAGATGGGGGAGGAGGTACTGGTGGACGGAGGAGAGAGTTGAAGGTGTTGAATTGTTGTCTGGGGTTGTGAGACTGTGAAGATTTGAGAATGGTGAAGTAATCCTGTTTGGCTAAGGTGAGTGCAGATTTAAAAGTATGGAGTGATTATTTGTATGAAGTGAAGTCAGTGGAGTGGGTTTTCTTCCAGTGGTGTTCAACAATTCTGGAAGCTCATCTCAGCTGTTTAGTTGAGTCTGTGTACCGGGGTTACCAGGAAAAAGGAATTTATCCAGCAATCCAAAGGCCAAAATTAAAATAACAAACTTTTATTGCAGCATCAATAAAATATGCAAGGCAGCATGCCCAGGTATAATTGACGCCGATGCGTTTCGGGGCATCACCCCATCATGGCCTGTCCCACTCAATATGAGCCCATATTATATATAAATCACAATGTAATCTAATCTGACTCACCTGTGTCGCACTAACGCGTCACCGTCCATTATACCTGGGCATGCTGTCTTGCATATTTTATTGATGCTGTAATAAAAGTTTGTTATTTTAATTTTGGCCTTTGGATTGCTGGATAAATTCCTTTTTCCTGGTTGCTTCTACTCCTCCCTGCCCGGAGGATCCGTGCAATCCATCTTTGAAGCGGTGAGCTGAATTTTCTTGTATGTGAGTTTCTACTGTGTACCGGGGTTGTCTGTTGATTTTGCAGGTTCGCTTTTAAGTGAGTATAAGTTTTTTGTTCTAATTGGGAGTGTACTATTTTTTTCTAGGACATGGAAAACCCCATTCAACATTACTACAAAATTGATCCAAGAGTGCAGGTGTGTCTAAATTAAGAAATTTAGATTGTAAGCCCTAAAGTCTTTATGGGGACAGAAATGGTTTTGGTCTCTGTACAGCTCCATAGAATGTCAGGGCTGTACAAGTAAAAATAAATAAAACGTATAATGGTCACATACTAACCAAGACTGAGGCGCATGTCTCTGGTAAAAGTTTTCCTGCAATGATCTATAAAAAAATGTTTTACTTTTAATATTTCAAATATCATGAGATCACCGCAGCACATCTTCTGAAGTGAGAGGAAACAAACAGCTTTTGCATTCAGACAAGAGTCTCAAAGTACTGTACAACAAGCGGCCCTTTGCACCTATTGTGTGAAAGTGAAAGGATCTATAAAGCTTCCTGAAGTAGTAAACTCATCAATCACATATCACCTCAAGTCCTGTGGTTTACAGAATACAGCTGTTTAACCAGCTCCATATCTAAACAGGAAACAGAAGAAAGGCCAATGGGTTAAACAGCAGTGTTATATATAGAAAGATGGGAACAAGTTACCGCAGTCAGTATGTTCATGTTGAACAGTTTATTTTATGTAAGAGCCAAGAGCGGGATAATCCTTCCATATTTGTTATCAAATAGTTATTTGGTAAAACCCACAGATTTCAGTATATATCTACAAAGTCACATAGCTTATATTTTTTTATGAATTAGATAGAGGAAAGCAAAAAAATTATCAACATACTGGAAGATACAATGGGGCTCAAATTTCTTAAACCGATCTAAACAACTGGTAGAAGATATGCCTTCCTATGAATTTGGTCTAATGCTGTGTGTGGGCTTGATGTAGGAATATTTAGATGTAAGCTCCAATGTGGGAGAAAAACATATGGGATAATAGCATACTTGCCAACTTTTGAAAGTGGAAAAGCAGGAGATAGAAGAGGGCAGCGCTCTACGTGCGCCGTGGTAAAAAATTAGCATGGGCACGCCCATCTTGTTGGTGTGCCATGCCCCTTCAAAAAGCCACACCCACTCCACCTAACTGCATAACGGCTTTGGAAGAAAGCCAGGTAGATGCCCCCTCTAGCCAGGTAGATGCCCCTCTGTAGCCAGGTAGATGCCCCCTCTGTAGCCAGTAATGCCCCCTCTGTAGCCAGGTAGATGCCCCCTCTGTAGCCAGTAGATGCCCCCCTATAGCTAATAAAAATAAAATAATAAAAGCCACTTACCTCACCAGGCTCCCTGCAGGTCCGGACATCTCCCGGCCGACCGACTCAGCGTCGCAGGGGGTGAGTGCAGCTGCGCGTCACACCCCCAGCGACACTAACCTGTATGTACAGCGCCGGTGTGCTGTACATACAGGGGGAGAAGGGAGGAGGGGGAACGATCCCTCCTGCCTCCTCCCTGTACGGCAGCTGCACGGAGCGTGCAGCTTCTGACTGACTGTGCGACTGTAGAGTGAAACTCGCCGGGAGGGTGAGCGGCCGCTTCACCCGCCTGTAGGAACAGCCCAGCGGCGCAAGAGTAGCACACTAGCGCTACTCTGGCGCCACGGTCATTTAAAGAACCTCCCGCTGCCTGCTGGCGGTGGGAGGTTCGCCAACTCTGCCGGGGTGGCGGGGGGTGACGCCCATTAGCGGGATCCCCCCTGCCAACAGCGGGAGAGTTGGCATGTAAGGATAATAGATTTCTAATAAAATTAATGTTCCATTGAGGTGGGTGCACACCTTTATAGTTCTTGTTCAAATGGTTGCAATGCCTAGATGGGAACGAAAAACAAAAATAAATAAAATAAAGCTTGAAGGTCACTCTGACCTTTTTTTTTTCTATCAAGTACAGAGACAACAACTAAGAGCCATTCTTCATATTTTAGCGTGGGGTATGACCCTGGACCTAGCCGGGCTCCAGGCCACACATTCAGTTGAAGGCTCCCTAATCCACGGAGCTTCTGGGGTATCTGGCACAGGCAGCATGCATATTTCCTCATGCCTTCTGTGCGGCGTGATGACGTCAGGCTGCATGTGCCGAGAAAAAGCTGGAGCCGAGCGGGATCTTCTGGGAGAGGACGAAAGGGGAGTACTGGTATTTTTTATTTTAGATATGCATATTACCTGCCCAGCTATATGCTGGGGGCCTTATTACTGCCCAGCTATATACTGGGGGCCCTATTACCTGCCTAGCTATATACTAGGGGCCCGATTATTTATATATACTGGGGGACCTATTATCTATATACCGACTGGGGGACCCTATTATCTATATATCTACCTACTGGGGGACATATAACCTTTATACCTACCTACTAAGAAGGCCTATATACCTACCTACTGGGAGGGGGGGGGGAGGTGTCTCTAAACCTACCTAATAGGGGCATATAATGGAATGATGGGTGACTCCTCATCCCCTACAGCAGACGCCTGGCTTCTCTATCATTCTCCCAGTAGGTAGGTAGCTAGCTATGTGCTGGAAAAAAAGAGGATTCTAAAATGTTTGCGTGATAAATTCTGCAGAGACGAGTGGTTGCTGGGAGAAGTGATAATGGTGGTCTGGAGAAGAGAAGGGAAAGTGAACGACTCTGATCTGAAAAGATGTTTCCTGCAAGTCACTAACTGTAACTTCAGCGCCTACAACTAGTATCTACTACTATATGGTCCCTGTATGGCGTTAATATAGGTCTTCAGAGCCTGTGTACAACTGATAGTCACATGTGGGGGTCAGGTTTGGTCATGGTCTGGCAGTATTATTTGATCCTTAAAGAGAACCTGTCACATAAATTATGCTCCCCTGGCTGAGGACAGCACAAGCTCGTGACAGACATGCTGTTTCCAGTGCTGTGTCCGTTATTCTGTAAGATGCTGTCGTTTTAGAGCATTTACCACTCAAATCTTATTCATGAGCAAGTGTTAGCCCCGACAATTATTCACATGTTTCTACCTATTCAAATTAATAGGTTTATCAGTTGGTGGGCGGGGCTAGCCTCAGATGGGCGGGGTTTGAAAAAAAACTGACCCTTTGAATGACTCTTCCGGCTGAAAACTGCAGATTTGAGCATTAAATACACAAAGACTACAGCATCTTACAGAATAAGGGACACAGTGCTGGAAACAGCATGCCTGACACTAGCTTGTCCTGCCCTCAGCAAGGGGGGCATAATGTAGATGACAGGTTCACTTTAAGTAGTAATAGTTTTGGGTCTTGGTATTGTAGGAGGTTTTTTTTTAGCAACGATTTGTCTAGCATATTTGCTCCATGTATAGGTGTATTTGGTGATTTATTTATAAGGTATAACTGTCATACATAGGTGAGTGCTTTTGAAAATGCAAGCTTTTTCTCTGTAAAAATACATCCCACAGTTCACAATGTGGTGTGAAAAATGCTGTGTGAATGCAGATCTATTGATGTTTTGGGACCCTAGCAATGCCCCTGGTTCAGGCAGGTTTATTCCTTAGATGACAACCAAGTAACCAGTCTCAATTTTGGGGTGGAATAGCATGGACCCAAAAAAAGTAATTCACTCAGTTTACCACTTAACCTTGTAAAGTAAGGCAGTGCATATTTTTATTTATGTAGGTGGTAGAAGTGAAATTTATGAAACAGAAAAAAATAAAAATTTTAAACAAAAGATAAAAATTACATTAAACATTTTGACTGAAACCACGGACTGTTCAGTCTCTGGGAATGTTAAGCTTTTCTGACCTTTTCAGTGAGACCACAATGGTCCTTATGCTGAGTGTGCAGTGTGAATCAGCTCTTGGCTTCAGTTGTGCTCTCATGAGAGATATTCACTATATATTTTTATTACATTCAACACATTTCATACTGAAGTCAAAAGTTGCATAAAAGTTCCCTTGAATATGAACCAAAATTCCTGGAAGGCCACAACAGATTTCTTACAAATTTTAATCCTATACCATAGAGAGTTGTGCTGTGCTATACTCCCTATGAAATACCATTATTTTATTAGGTATAATGTATCAGGAATTTTAAAAAGGGCAGCTATATTGATGGTCATCCAGTTTGCCTACAGTTTTTTTTTTTTAACCTAACTTGGAAACAGAACTAAAGCTTAACCCCTTACCTCCCTGACAAAGCCCCACTTTTATAATCTGACGTGTGTCACTTTATGTCAGAATAAGTTTTTGATACATTTACCTATCCATGCAATTCTGAGAATGTTCTCTTGTGACACATTGTGCTTTAAGTTAGTAATAAATTTGGTTCATCCAATCATTGTTTATTTGTGAAAAATGTAAAAATATTCTGACATTTTTGAAAAATTTCACATTTTCAAAGTTCAAATAGGTCTGTGTGAAAGACAAATTGTTATTTCACAGAAAAAGTCTATAACTAGAATCTTAGCTAGCATAATTTTTAAATGTCTATTTTTTAATGAAATTAGAGGGCTTAGAAATGTAGTAGTAATTTTCACATTTTCAAAAAAAATTTGTAATAGATTTTTTTTTTTTTTTTTTTTTTAAGGTACCAGTCCAGTTCTGATGTGGATTTGAGGAGCCTGTATTTAAGATACCCCCATAAATGACCCCATCTAACTACACCCCATAAAAAGTATTCAAAACTGCATTTAGAAAGTTTATTAACCCATTAGGTATTGCACAGAAATTAAAGCAAAGAGAAGGTAAAATTTCAAAATTTCCCCCTTTTTTTTTTTCCTTTGCAGGTTTTAAATTTGTATCCATTATTCACTGGAACACAGTAGATGTGACCAGGGATACACAACTCAACATCAATCCCCTTACCTAAATTCTACCACTTTTTAGAGGCATCCCATATGTTCCCTAGTGCGCTATTTGACTCAACCACAAGCCTCAGAGTAGGAGGTGCACCTACTGGACTTTGGCGTCTCATTTTCACTACGATTTTCTTTAGGCGCCATTTCAGGTTTGTGGGCACTCTAAAGGTGCTAAAACTTAATAAACACCTCCAAAAGCACTACTTATTGGAAACTACATCCCTTAAGGAATATATATCGACCACACAAATGTTTCACAAATTTTTTTTAGCATTACGCTATGAAAAGGAAAATTTAATTTTTCCCAAAAGTCTGCAATTAGCTGAAATTATGTGTGTGCAAACTGTTTGGGCACTTGGCAGAGCATACAAGGGAGAGAGCGCCATTTGGCTTTTGGAACACAGATTTTGGTGGGGGCTTTTTAAATACGACATGGCACACAAGGTACCAGAACAGATGAAACCTTCCAGAATTCACCCCATATGGGAGTAAAAACCCTCATGGATCTCATCTAGGGGTGTATTGTGCATTTTAGGTGCACAGGTGTTCCATAAATTTTTTTGCACTGGGCCATCAAAATGGGGGGAGAGGTGTGAGACAGTGCCACCATTGTTTTACACGCTTCATTTTTTACAATGTTTTATTGTAAACATCCAAAAAAGACAGCATTGGACTAGGCAGGTGAAACACAGACATGTTTCGGCCGCAGCCTTAGGGCATGTTCACACTGCGTATTGCAGTCATATAGCTAAATAAGTAGGCCAAAGAATAAGCACCACCATGTTGCCAACTACACAGAAACTACAACATGTTTACGTAAGTGTTGTATGTACAGTTCAATGCAACACATTTGGTTTAGGAGGATGGTATCTCAGTCCGCAATGCTGTTGTTCACAAATCACCACACTCCATGATCACCCTCCTTACGCATGCACAGGAACACATGTCTACAAATAGCTGTGTATGGTACCTCAGCTCTTCCCCTCTATACTGCTAATATGTTGGGCCATGCACTTGCTGATCACACATTGATGGGTTGTCCTATGGAGGAAAGTTATTAATTACTGCGTGTGACAATTGGGTCCTTATGAATACTGACCTAATAAAGTAGTTTACAGACAGAATGCAGCATTTGCCATGTGAAAACATCTGGAGCTTGCAAACTGGAAAGAATATTGTGTGGATTAAAATGAGAATCAGTGGCTGACATAAGGATTTGTTTTACAGAGTAAGTAACCAAACTGAAATAAATATTTAGTTGAACTGTTGTCTTCTTCCTACCCACTCGCCAACCATAACACAAATCACAGCTTCCAGCTGATCTTGTTACCAGATGACGGTCATACATTAGTGGCTAATGGAAATTGTTCTTTCATTATGTAAACTAGGAGTATAAAAAGCAGCACAGTGATTACTGGAAATAACCAACTCATCCAGACAAACCATCAAAAGCAAAGGAACATTACAGCTTGCTCCAAACCTCATTCCCAAAAAAGTTATGGACACTGAAGATGCACTCAACTGAAAAGTCATGTTAAACATGCGACTCCATCCACTGAAAGCCAACCAGGAAGGTGTTATACAGTTAGGTTTCTTTTTTAGCGTAGTCAAGCTGAGCCTTACATAAATAATGTTGGGAAGAAACTACAATAGACAGTTACTCCCTAAAATGTTTGGTTGGGATTGGAGAAGTTCAAAAGTCTGGACTCCTAATCAGGACTTCAGAATCTACTTGGTCCTATGTTTCTTAGTTATTTATATATTGTTCATTCTGGCAGGCCACCAATGGAACTGTCCCAAATCTTCACTTCAACGTCTGTCTCTCTGGTGCTGGGGATAGTTAGTCTCCCTGCTGACAGTTACATGGGTTGTCTCACCATGATGTTTTGCAGTCACAGGCATCTTCAGACCCACACTTCCTGGTCATGCTGTGGGTGGTTCTATATCAGTGATTGACATACCAGCTCTGCTATTCCTAGCTGTTCCTGTTACAGTGAGATGAATGCTGGATATTTAGAAACTGTAACGCACTAGGCTACAAGGCTTAAACTTATTATTAAGTTATTTAATCAAGCTCTTGTGCTACAGATAAGACTCAGAAGGGAGCAACATAGCCATGGTTGGACGGCAGCTTAGTGCAATCAGAGCAGAGAGAGGTGGTCAGTAACCTAGAGAAACTTGTCGACACAAGGAGTAGATAAAATCTCCATTATCTACTAAAGCAAAATAAAAAACAGCAATGTTTTTGGTAAAAGATTTTACCTTTCCCTACATGATAAAAATCAATCACTGTGGTGAGAAAACTTCTCTACAACAGCAGATTATATCTGCCCAACAATTTCTATCATCAGTTTATGATCCGCTTGCCAATCCACTGCCAGTCAGACCAGTCTCTCATTTGAGCCCACCGATTTTCTTGAACAATGCAAGCCTCACTCAGGCTACACTGATCAGCATGCCACACCCACTTAAATGGATATTCTAGCATTCTGACACAAAACTAGGAAGTGGAACACCAATTCTATATCCAAAACATACATATGACACCCTTATGTGCTCTTCCTCAGCACAGCAACTGTGGGCATGACTTCTGTAGCAGACTACAATTCCCATCATGCATTGCCTATATCTATTCCAGGCTTTTATCTTCCTGTATGCCCCTGATTGACACACAACTTGCCTTCCTAGTGCTAGAATTGAGCATGACTGACTATGAAGATAAAACAAACTAAGGCTATGTTCACACGGCTTAATTGCGGGACGTAATTTCGCCCCGCAATTACGCCGTGGTGGACGGGGGCGGGGCGGGAGCGGGGGAGTAAGCAGGGGGCCAGCACTTCGCCGCCATAGACAAACACTGGCTAGCGGCGCGTATACGCCCCCTAGAAAGTTGACATGTCAATTATCTCCCCGCCCGGCGATTCGCCGGGCGGGGAGAGGAACGTAATCCATAGTTTCTCTATGAGAACTGTGAATTACCGTAATGAATGGGCCGTTTTCGGCCCGTAATTGGCGCACTTCGGCGCGTAATTACGGACCGAAATACGGCCCATTTTAAGCCGTGTGAACATGGCCTAAGAGGTCATATGCCTTGGTAACAGGCTATTAACATCACATTGTGCACCAGTAATTATGTGGGAAACCACAAAAATATTGAATAAATACATTGAAGAATTTTTACCTTATACTGCACACTTGCAATAGGAATCAAATTTATGTATACTGTAATACCTTTTCATGGTACCAACATACTGTGGCAATAATTTTAAATCTTTCTAAATTAGCTACCTAGCTAATCATGGTTTGCAGTGGTAACCTGCATCGACCAATGATTGTGTTGGTGGCAGTCTCAAGATGGGACCAGGAATTGCTTAACAGCTGTTAAGCATGGTTAATTACCTTCCAGAGTTATTTAAAGGGGTTTTGCCACGATCTAATGTTGACATGAGATCCTCCAAAATGGCTATTTAAATCACTTTTCTAAAAATATGTCATTAAAAAAGTGAAGCCTCTGGGAGCTACAGCCTGATAAGATGCCCTTAGTTTCCTGACAGTTTACATTCGACAACAAGAGCTGATCTTGCCGCACTTGCGTTGTTTGCACTTCTTATCTGATGGCAGGGAACATGAACGAGCTTTGAAGGGACTGGGGAGAAAAGATCCTGTGTCTTTTGTATTGAGAATCCCCTGGTTGTAATGCAATTATCAGAGTAAACATTCAGACGCTCCCTGGCTCTCTGCTCAGCCCTTCTCTCCGCCCTGTTCGTGAACAAATGAAACTGTTCCTTCATTAGTTCACTGAGCTTATCTTCTCTCCAGAGCAGATAAGAGGGAGAACCTAGTGCACAATACAGTTAACCCCTGTGTATTAGCCAAATAACATGTTTGCTCAGGTAAGAGACTGGAATATCAGAAATGCATTGAGGTGAAGTGATGACATCACAGAGGAGGTACTACTTTTTTTTTTTTTTAAAAACATATACACAACGAACTTTTTTCAAGAATCATGAGGTGAGTATCAGCCTGTTAGGTTAGGAACTCACTTCTTGTCATAACCCCTTTAATTTCTGTAACGTAGGAGTGGATCCGCTGGGCCAATGCAAGCGATGATAGCTAAGCCACGCCAGGGAACGGAGTCAAAGTAGCCCCCGGTTTTCACCAGAGCCCGCCGCAAAGCGGGATGGACCTGCTGCGCGTGAGACTACCAGGTCGTTACCCCTGACGTGACTTGCTTGCGATGGCGGCTGGGGTACAGCGTGGTACAGAAAACGTAATCCGGAGCGTATTCGGGGACAGGCAGAAGGTCAGGGCAGGCAGCAGAGGTTCGTATCAGAGACGGGCAGACGGTCAGGGCAGGCGGAAAAACAGGCAAGGTCAGGAAACGTAAGCAAGCGGACTGGTACACGGGTAATCAATCGGAACTCCAATACTCTCTAACACACCAAAACACACAACAGACTGGCAGGAAAGTATTTGGGGCGGATACCTTAAATGGGACCAGCGCCCGACAATAACCAATTATCGGGAACACTGGCCCTTTTAAATTTAGAGAACCGGCGCGCCTTAAGCGGCGGCCACGCGCGTAAAGGGCCCGGGGACAGGCAGGGCGGCGTTCACTGGAGCGCGGCCAGGTAAGAGAGGCGGCGCCGAGGCAGCAAAGGGGTGGTCGCGGGCCGCCGCAGCCGCCGCGCCAGACCCCCTGCGAGCGGGGATGTGGTCGCGGGGGGCAGCGGAGCCCGCGACCCCCGTGACAATTACCACATTGAACCCTTATAAATTAAAAATTATTTCTCTGGAAAACCTGTTCAAGCAGGCCAAAACTTATCAAAAGTGCCCCGGTATACTGATGTCTTTGGCTATTCCACATAATTTTTTTTAATACCTTTTTGTCAGTATTTCTAAATATTCACATACCAAATAGAGATTATAGATGCAAATAAGGCATACAACAAACCCCTAGCAAGCAATTTATGTAGCAACCTCAGAGAATGGATCGAACAAAACACAGAAATTGACTTGTGATCCCATGGTTTTATCATGTAATCAAGTATTTAGGGGAACATTCCCCTCTGGGACATTCTTTTTAATAAATGCACATTGTGAGCTTATTTATTGCATGCTAAATTGTAGCTTTACTGCCAAGGTTTTTTTTTTTTGTAGATTTAAATGCCAAGATTACTACCTACAGGAAATTCCTTGGAAAAGTTTGTGGGTGAAATGTAAGGAATAGTGTTGAGCGATTACGTTGGCCATCGACATCGGTCGATGGTCGACAAGATAGTCGATAGTTGATTATGAGCGATGACCATTAAAGTCTATGGGAGAGCAACAACTCCTTCATTCTTACACCCAAACAGGGCTGGAGAAGCTGGAATTAACATCCACAACAGTCAAATGGATACGTGCTACATCTTAGGCAACACACTTAGGTTATAAAAGCCACAGAAAAAAAATCACACACCATTCACTATCCCTGTCTTGTACCACAGCATGACCCTTAAACCTGCATGACCCACAAATTAAAAAAGTGCCAGAAGGCAGTATGATTTGAACCATCATTTTTACTTGAACTGGACATTGAAAAACCCTGCCTGGAACGCAGCATGAAGCCCAAACCTGCATGACCCCCAATTAAAAATTTGCCAGGAAAAAAAGTCTTGAACCACCATTTTAGTTGAACTGGAAAATTAACTATATCTGTCCTGGACCATGTATGACCATCAAACCGTCTGACCCACATTCAAAAGTGCCGGAAAAAGGAGATCTTTAAAACCACCATTTTTAGTTTCACTGGACAAATACTGTCCCTGTCCTGGGAAAGCGCTTGCCCCTCCGTATGATTGCGGACCAATTGAGCTTCACTTGGAAATACTGGTGGTTAACGCTCCTTTTTACACCCAGGTGCCCTTTTTTCTTGGCATTCTTTTTCTCTTTTTAAACTCAACGTGCTGGAGGAAATGGCCCTCTGTACTTTTTTTCTCTGTCCGTGCTCCATACTCTATGTCCTCTGAATAACCTACATCTGGCAAGTTTTCCTGTACCCCCCTTTTGTACAATTCAGGGGAAAATTTTTTACCAGCTATTTTTGTACATGCAAGTTTTTTAGTATTTTAATTCTAGAAAACACATTTTTAAAATAGGATGAAATCACACCATTTTCTTTGTTTCTCTTTTTTAATTGTATTAAAGGGGTTTCTCAATACAGGATTGCTAGCTATGTTAAAGATCTTGCAAAAAACACCTGTCTGAAATGTATACGGGTATTAAAAGGTATTTTTGGCACCTTTCAATTCAACCCGTGGTGACTACAAAATTGCTGTATTTAAATTTAAGTGCAAGCTGCCTCAATGAACAAAGCTGTAGTGCGCCAAAGTCACAAAACACGTATCTGTTATGTATTCGTATAATACAAGATATTATTGGCACCTATCAACCTGTGCTGACTACAAAATTGCTGGATTCTAATTTAACTGCAAGGTGGCTATATCAACAAAGGTGGAATGGGCAAAAGAAAAATGAAAACCTGTCTGAAATGTATACGTAATAAAAGTGGAGTTTTTGCACCTAACAAAGAGACCTGCAGTTACTAGAAAAGATGTGTATCCTATATAGTTCAGGCTGCCCAATATCTAGAAAAAATTTCAATAGAAAACTGTTTTTAAAAATAAAGTTATTGCAGTGCAATGTCTACAGTAAGTCTGGTGGACTTTATCCAGTATTCTTTATAGAGCTTTTCTGGTTTTTGCCCGCGGGGGGCCCCCCCCCCGCTTCTCCCCCTGACTTTACAGCGGTAGATGCTGCTTTAAAAATTTTCTAGCTAACTACATAAAATCTTCCAATCCCTACACTAACTAAATTGTAAGGATCACAGCTAATAGTAGAGGTTTCTCTGTGAAGAAATAGAATAATTTCGCTGAGCTGTTTGGACACAAGCAGAGCGCACGCCCCTCTGCTCTGAGACGCCGAGAGACACTGAGGCTGAACAGGAAACGCTGTTCCCATGTAAAACGAGGTCATGTGATTTTTCCAGCCAATCGCAAACCAAAACACATCCCAATCATGACGTCGCACACACACATCTCACTCTGCTCTATTTTGTAAGCTGATTTTTCTGCCGCCAAAATACAGGAAGCGCCGAAAATGGCGCGATCTTAATAGATGATGCACAGATTTTAACCTAAATTATCGCATGATCTAAAAAATCTGATCACCATAAAAACTGTGCCGATTTCAACTTTGTCGATAATCATCGCTCAACACTAGTAAGGAAGAAATAAATAAATCCCTCACTACATGGGAAAAAGGCTGAAATCTGTGATTCTAATTACCTGGAAATAGCTTCCAGCAGAAGTGCACAGATGAATAGTGACTGTATAAAACAACTTACAACCTTCTTTCCCCCTACAAGCAATTAGATCTACTAAACATAAATCGCTGACTACTGTTATTGTTTAGAGTTTTGTAAATATTTGTATTCCCTCATTGCTAGTCAATGTTTTTACAGTGGTTAGATACTACAGTTCTGTTTAGACAGGAACATAATAGAAATAGATTAGGTTTATTCTTGACAACGTAGTTCACCAGAATCATGACAACCCATGATAAGGTACCATTTCCCGAAGGGCTGGAATACAAAGAATGAGGATTTGGTGAACAATATACTTCCATAGTTAGGGCGTGTCAAATTGGGGTTGTGATATCTTGTAGAAAAAAAAAAAAACAAACACACACTTTTGAATAAGCCTGAATACTGGAGTACAAGAAACTGTTACTATTCAAGTCCAAAATCTGCACCAATTGATAAAGACCCTGGCATGCAGATTTTATTCTTAAAGGGGTTTTGCCAGGACGTGCCTTATCTGCTAATAAGCAATTGTAAATAAGCCAGGCTGAGCTAAGAGAGAGAGAGACACAGCCAGAGCACAGAGGTGCATAAGGGATCGTGTGAAATGTTCACTCAAATAATCAAGCTACAACTGGTGGATTCTGTATACAAAAGACAACATATTTCTACCCGGTGCCTTGAAAGCTTCTTCAGCTCCCTTTCATCAGATAAGTGGTGTTCTCTGCGCAAGCCCGGCCAGCAGCTCTTGTCAGGTCGTATCTACTAGAAGCTTTTAAGTAACTAAGGGCAGGTAAGGTAGCCTGTAGCTCGCTCAGACTGCAATTTTTGTAATCACATATTTAGAAAAGTGATTAAATACCCATTTTGGAGGATCCCACGTCAACATTACATCGTGGCAAAACCCCTTTAAGGTAGAATGCAGTGTACCTGCAGTGAGCCCAACCTGCATGAATGTACCCTTAAAATAGCTTTCCCAAAAATGAGAGTACATTCATATGGGTCAGGCGTGCAATGGCACCAGCAACATCTGCATGCAAAAGGTTCATACCAATTGGTGTAGATTTATGCATGCAAACTTTATACTGTGGGTCCGCCCTCTATGAAAGTATCCTAAAGAGCTTTACTAAGCTCGATTTACCCTAATGGTACACCAAATGTCTTAAAACACTTATGTAGGGCATGTTACTTTCATTCAAAACTCATCACTGCAGCACAAATGGCTTTTGTTTGTTATCTAAAGCTTAAATATACATTTCTAATTAACATAGAATTCAAGTTCAGAATGTTTAGAATATATACTCAGGTCAGGAAGTATTAACTTACAATAAGCTGGCAACTCAAGGTTTATCACCTTGTAGCCATATTATGTTGATATCTAGCCATTCAATTTTATGGTTAATATGCCCATATTAGATGTAATTACTCTAAGGGGCCGTTCACACGGCTTATTTCAGGGACGGATTGCAGCCGTATTGAGCTGCAATACGGCTGGAATCCGTCCCAGCCATTACGGTAATCCACAGTTCTCATAGAGAACTGTGGATTCCATTCTCTCCTCCCCGCTCGGCGAATCCGCCGGCCGGGGAGAAAGTGACATGCACATTATCCTGGCGAAATACGTGCCGTGGATAATGCATGTCTATGGGGCCGGGGAGCTGCGCCCCCGCCTGGCCCCTTATTCAAGCCAAAATTGCGGCAGAATCCATCCCGCAATTACGGCTTGAATAAGCCGTGTGAACCAGCCCTAAGGGTACGTCCTTACGACGAGTAAAACATTTCTTGATGGATTCTGCCATTCAAAACCAGTTGCCCGATGCATTTTCAAAGAGTATTTCACATGCTTATTTCAAATGGATTTAGGGTCCTTTTTTTACTCGTGGTTTACAGTCAGAAAAGCGTCCCATTAATTTAACTCTGTTTTTTTACACGATCTGCTTTATAAACCACATAAATATTTTGGGGCCGGTTTACACTAGGTTTTTTTTAGCCATACCGATTAACATCAATATTCCATGTGGAATATGACCAGAGAATAAACATGTTTTTTTAAACAGGGGGAAAAAAATGCATTGTATGAACTAATAAGATCAATGGGAATGGTTTAGTTTAGATTTTAGACAAGTACTTAAAGTCGGAATCAGAAATATTCATTGGGTAGCCTAATAACTCTATATAAAAATATTTTATAAAACACAGATGAAAATCACGGGTGGCATAAAGTTACCAGTAATAATTATATATATGCAAAGCCAAATTCTAGGAGCTACGAGAGCAACATACTGCAGCTAAATTACGTGTTCACACTTCGAGAGACATTAGATGCCAGCTGCGGTCTCATTTCTACTCAACCGTACATATGTAATTAAAACAGTGTGCGCCATTTCTATTTCAACAACTGTCACATACAAATTACTTTTTTAAATCTGTGTACAGCATAAAATGCTCAGTCCTAGAATTCTCCAGCCAGAAATAGAACAAATGCACAACAGCACATGGCTAGCACAAAACTGGACTAGTACCTGTGTTTGAGCACTATTAAGTATGCTTGTTTTATTGGCTACAGTATTGTAAGTGGCACAATTTTCAAAGCAATGGGAGGAGGAGAATAAATTGAGCTTTACCCACACTGAAAACGGCAAAGTAAATTACACAGTTATTACACCCAGGCTATTATGTAACAAGTTTGGCTATACTCACATAAAGGTAGAATTTGATGGTTGCACAAAAGGCACCATTTCTGGTAGTTTCAATATGTACAAAAGACAGCATTGCGTTAGCATTCCTTGGAGATGCAGAATCTTGACACTGGCATACAAGTTTGTGCACCTGTGTCCACATGCCATGTTTGTTAGTTATTTATGGAGAACCACCAGTGTAATGGTCCCAAGACCTTTGTACACTTTAATCTGGAAGGGAGAGGTATTTCTTTGCACACATGGATCAGCACTCCTCCCCCAAGTGTTTTTAATTAGTAGTAGTCTGTGTAAGGGTTAATGCCTTTTTTCTTTCAGTCTGCTTGCAGGGAGCCCAGGAGAGGTAAGCAGTGTCAACCTTTCCTTTTTTTGGTGGCGATGCTGTATGGCAGCCATTGCTGCTGTGCTGGTGCAGCCCAGAGCCGGGGGGCTAGGTCTGGCAGCAGTGGGGCTGTTGGGCCACTGGGCTATGCCCCTCATCTGCCTGGCTCTTGCTGCGGCAGTGGCCGCCATACAGTGCTGCCCCCATTTAGTGTAGGAACCCACTTTATAGAGGTCGCCGTGAAGTGGCAAGTGGGCAAATACATTTTGATCAAAAAGTATACTAGAACCTCCTGTTCATTTTTGTAAAGTTTTGCGGAGAAGCATTAGATCAACATATAGTGTGGGGATGTGCAGTCCATGCCTCTCCCTTCCATGTTTTAACACCTTAACAACAATACAGGGTACCACGATAGTTCCAGGTTTAGTTTCTCTCTCTCTCTGCTTCAATGGATAGCTCACTCACCCTGCTGTTGGTAAAAGTCTCCACTAGGGATGTGCACATTCATAGATCTCAGTCACCTACTTTCTTGCCGTTATTCACCTTTGGAACAGAAGTTTGTGCCCTTACAGCATTTTTTTCATTTAAAGCTAACTCCCTGCTTGGCAATTCACCACCTCCCAGAACTGTCTATACTTGGGCCTAGAGCTACTTTAGGCCTATGCTCGCCACAAAACCAGCTTCATACCAGGCCAAGTCGCCACATGCACATTGCTTGCAACCATTCCTGGTATACACACACGCCATCAACTCTTTATATTATAGACTGACTTTTGCAACTAAGCCACAACAGTGCCTTACACATGCCAATAGGAAAAAATATATTAATAAAAACCGCAGCACTCATCCATGTAACGGTGAAGATACTTTGCAATTATTTTCACACGTTACAAGACGATGGTTAGAGAAAGAGAGCACAAGATGAAACATACAGTTATTTCACGGTTATCTGAATGAGATTATATATACACACACACATACATATAGACACACACACAGTGGAGGAAATAATTATTTGATCCCTGACTGATTGTGTAAGTTTGCACATTGACATGAACAGACTATAATTTAAAGAGTAGGTTAATTTTAATATTGAGAGATAGAATATCAAAAATAAATAAATCCAGAAAAATCACATTGTATAACTTATATAAATTTGCATTTTGCAGTGAGAAATAAGTATTTGATCCCTCTGGTAAACAAGACTTAATACTTGGTGGCAAAACCCTAGTTGGCACGCATAGCAGTCATACTTTTTTTGTAGTTGATGATGAGGTTTGCGCACATGTCAGGAGGAATCTTGGTCCACTCCACTTTGCAGATCATCTCTAAATCATTAAGATTTTGAGGTTGTCGCTTGGCAACTTGGAGCTTCAACTCCCTCCATAAGTTTTCAATGGGATTAAGTTCTGGAGACTGGTTAGGCCACTCCATTACCTTCATGTGCTTCTTTTTGAGCCACTCCTTTGTTGCCTTGACTGTATGTTTTGATTCATTGTCTTGCTGGGATACCCAACCATGACGCATTTTTAATGTCCTGGCGGAGGGAAGGAGGTTGTCACTCAGGATTTTATGGTACATGATTCCATCCATTCTCCCATTGATGTGGTGAAGTAGTCCTGTGCCCTTAGCAGAAAAACACCCCCAAAACATGTTTCCACCTCCATGCTTGACAGTGGGGACAGTGTTCTTTGTGTTCTTGAGTGTCTCATCTAAAATGGGGTGACTTCTGGAAGGTTTCACCTGGTCTGGTACTTTGGGAGCTTTGCAAATGAGACATGGCCCCACCAAAATCTGCGTTCCAAAAGCCAAATAGCACTCCTTCCCTTACACGCTCTTCTATTCGCCCAAACAGCAGATTACACCTACATATTGGGTATTGCCGAACTTGTAAGAAATTGTGTAACAAAATTTAGAGTGCTTTTTTCTAGGATTCCTTGTAAAAATTAAACATTTTCAGCTAAAATTTCAGATTGTTGGAAAAAAAAAATGTTTTTACATTTCACAGCTTTACGCTAAAAAAATGTATTAAACACCTATGGGGTCAATATACTCACTACACCCCTGGATATATACCTTAAGAGGTGTAGTTTCCAATATGGGGTGTTTATTAAGTTTTAGCATCTTAGGGTGCCCGCAAACCTGAAATGGCGCCTAAATAAAATCGTAATGAAAATGAAACCCCAAAGTCCAGTAGGTGCTCTTCCAACTCTGAAGCTTGTGGTTCAGCGAAATAGCACACTAGGTGCCATGTATGGGATATCTCTGAAAACAGCAGAATCTGGGGAATCAATATTAAGTTGTACTTCCCTGGTCACATCCACTGTGTTCCTATGAATAATTGATAAAAACTGAAAATCTGCAAAAAAAAAGTGAAATTTTTAAATTTCAACTTCACTTTTTTTTTAATTTCACCTAAAGGGTTAACAAACTTCAGAAACACTGTTGTAAATACTGTAAGGGGTGTAGTTTCTTAGATGAAGTCATTTATGGGGGGTAACATACAGGCTCCTCAAAGCCATGTCAGGGGCTGGTCCCAAAAAAAAAAATTTATATATATATATATATATATATTATATATATATATATAATATATATATATATATATATATATATATATATATATATAGCTAATGTGAAAAAGGGCTACTAAATTTCTAAGCTCCCTTATGGCACAAAACACAAGACACTTAAAAGCCAACCTACAGTGGAAATGGGGTAGATGCTAGTTATAAACTATTTCGAGTAGATTAACTGTCTTAAATAGACATTTTTGAAGTTTGAAAATGGCAAATTTTTCGCAATATTTTGATATTTTTCACAAATAAGGATTGTTTGGACGAAATTTCCTACTAACTTAAAGCACAATGTGTCACGAGAAAACAATCTCTAAATCACATGGGTAGGTAGAAGCATCAAATGTTTTCTTTGAAACATTTGTACCTGATGATTCCAGGTCTTTCTTTAGCTCTCCACAGATGGTTATTGGCTCTTGGACAACTCTTGTGATAATTCTTTGCACTCCTCTGTCTAAAATCTTGAGAGGAGCAACTAGTCGTGGATGGTTTATGGTGAAATGATGTTCTTTCCTCTTCCGGATTATGGCCCCAACAGTGCTCATTGGATCCTTTAGTTTCAGAAGAATTTCTAAACTACTTATCTCATCAGTATGTTTTGTAACAATAAGGTCGTGAATGTCTTGAGACAGATCACTGGTTTTACCCATCATGTTTTTTGTATGGCATCTTGGTAATAAGACACCTTTTAATAAGACATCAGCTAAACCACCTGATATTATTTTTAACTAAGTGGCAGGGCTGCTTTCTAATTACTAAACAATTTCAGCTAGTGTCATGACTTTCCATGGCTTTTTACACCTTTCTTCCTTCATGTGTTTGATATTTTTTTCCGTGTCATTTCTCATTATTACACATAATTTATGGACATCTATGGTTTGATTTTCTTTGCCTGTGTGGATTGGATGGGTTGTTACTGACATCTGGTGATAATTTTAATATTAATAGTACCGTTAGAAATTTATTTACCATACTTAGAAAATTGGTGACATGTTCAATACTTATTTCACCCGCTGTATATATAGAAATGGTCACTGCAACTTAGTTCGACTTATTGTATAGTTGAAAGAGAAAAGTTTCAGTACCATGTTAGCCAGTTTTTCCTCACTAAAGAACAATACAAATTTTTACTGTAGAGCAGAACTCTAATGTTTCTCTCTTGCCTGACCTTCGGTTGTGGAAAGACAAGTACTAGGCAGTCAACAATATGACGCTCAGGAGGGTTGTACCCAGGTTCTATTTTAAATAATGGGACTCATGAATAAAATTTGCAGGGAATAATACCATTGCCTCAACAAACCAACCACCCAGTGGTGTTGGAATCTCTCCATACTCCGGATGAATATCAGTTGTGAGAATAACATTAGAGAAACAGGAGCACCTTAAACGCTCAGAGTCATTTGCTCCTAACTATGCATCTCAAATACTGGCTCCAGTCAATCTATGACAGAGAAAAATTTGCTTAAAGTTGCGCTCCTCATAACAAATGTGGTGCATTGTTGACAGTCTATGCACCAGAACAGCAAATCTATGCCAACAATGAGTTGTTGTGCATTTGTGCCATAAATGATGCCACTTGTTGTCATGATTTATGGTAAATCTGATGGCTGTGGAGGACCATGCACCTCAGCGAAGCCCTGCAAAAGAAAAATATATTTGTCTTTTATATTTAAAAAAAAAAAAAAAAAAAACATACCTACAGTATATTGCCCTTTAGAAAACAAAGAATTATTTATACTGTATTTATACTTCACTTTTGTCTGTAAGCAAACATCTGGCAGCAAATAAAAAAGCTGGAAAACACTACATAAAATATACCATTTTACTAAAATTGCAGTGTAGAAACCATGCTTACACAGGCAGGTTTAAATTCCACTTCTGGTTAGCTCTGTTCTTGCACCCAGACTAGGAGCAAAACTCATGCCACATTTATTGTTAGTTTAAATAAACAAAAGAAAAATAAATTTAAAAAAAGGCCCATACTTGGGTAATGTGTTCAAACAGTGCATGCTCTGTATAGAAATAAGTGGGTCTGTGTCACGTATTTTTTTTTTGCCAGCCACCATAATTACCCTCATTGACATAGTTGTTTCTGCCCCAAGACAAGCAATTTTGAGGAATAGCATAGATGATTGTGTTAGCAGGATCACACACAGAAACTCCTTTAGGCTGGGCTGCTGTACACCATGAAAACAATGAGCATTGAGAATCTGCAGGATCCTGGAGCCATATGAATTTGTTGCTTCAATCCACTAGATTAAGGAGGAGCTGCTCTTCAAAGTCATGCATTCGCCCATGTCTAAAATGCCCAGTGGACTCTTTTCCTTCACACACAGTGTGGGAAAATTATGGAAACACATGGAAAAGAAATGGGGCATAGATGGGTAACAATTATTTTGCCTTTACTTTACTTGAGATACAGAATGGTTTGGGTGCTAAAACTGGGTTCAGGTTCGCTGTCAAAAAAAAAAAAAAAAAAGTCTGCTCCTTTCCAGAAAAAGGCAGCTCTTCTGCATTGGCTGTGCCAGTTATTGCCCCTTTTTTAAATTAGCACTGAAGTTGCAATACAGAGAAAAAAAAAATCTTATTTAGTTTGTCATACATAGCGAATAGTTAAAGAGGACTTTTTACCTCTTATGACTTGGTCGCTTTTCGTAAATAAATTAATCAAGTCCTTAATTAATGCTTCCTGGGCATGTGTTCTTACAGCAGTGTGTTCAACCATTCCTCTATTACACCTAAAAATGTACAAATAAATTGACAGCTGGTAATTACTAGTTAGGCTAGGTTCCCACGGCTTAACTGCGGGGCGCAATTTCGCCCCGCAATTACGCCGTGTGGACGGGGGCGGGGAGTGAGCGGGGGGCCGGCACTTCGCCGGCCCATATACAATCACAGCTAGCGGCGCGTATACGCCGCGAGAGAGGAGACGTAATCCATGTCTCTATGAGATGTGATTCCGTATAATGGCGTTCGCCCGTAATTGCGCTTCGCCGGGCCGGGAGAGGAGACGTAATCCATAGTTCTCTATGAGAACTGTGAATTACCGTAATGAATGGGCCGTTTTCGGCCCGTAATTGTCGCACTTCGACGCGTAATTACGGACTGAAATACGGCCCATTTTAAGCCGTGTGACTTGGCCTTAGCATTGTAACCAGGGGCATAACTAAAAATGAAAGGGCTTTATTGCAAAATGAGATGGGGCGTCACCACCTAATGACAATAAACTACAGCATCAGCATAAGTATCAATAATTAAAGACATAAATAATACTGCCATATAATCGGGGAGCCCACATAGTAGTGCTGCAGAGCAGCAAGCTAACAACTTCTTGTTTCCTACAAATAGGAACACTGGTCTTGTCTCTGAGTAGGGCTCCCTTAACCTCTGAACCCCAAAGCAGCGGTTATTGCTATAGTTACACCCATGAGTGACCCTGTCCAACCATCTGACCCTGTCCAAAATGTATATTAAACATTCTAAGTACAGAAGTGTCATGCTGAAGTTTCTTGGGCCAACCAGAGGAAATTGTTAGGGCCCATGCTCCATCCATATAGAAAAAGCGCAGGACCAGCTTAAGGGAGAATTCCCACTATGCTGTTTCATTGAGACTGTTCTTTACAGCCAGGTTCAGGCTCACACTTCCTGGTTAAGCTGTGGGTAGTTCTACAACAGTGATTGGCATATCAGCTCTACTATTTCTAGCTGAGCCCTCTAGAGGGAGATTAAGGATGGAGGTTTCTAAACAGCGCACAAAGCTTCAGAGCTCTAAGGCTATGTTCTCACAGCTTAATTGCCGCCCCATAGACATTATTCTCAGCACGTATACGCCAAGAATAATTGACATGTCGCTTCTCTCCCCGCGTGCCGTACTGTGCGAGCAGGGAGAGGAGATGTAATCCATAGTTCTCTATGAGAACTGTGGATTACCATAATGACTGGCACGAATTATGGGCTGAAATGCGTCCCAGAATAAGCCGTGTGAACATAGCCTAAAGGGTTCAAGTTTGTCAGCAAGTAACAAACAAGCTCCTGTGCTACTGATAAACAGCAGGGAGTGA
Organism: Phyllomedusa bahiana; assembly: GCA_025379985.1. Classification (NCBI taxonomy): domain Eukaryota; kingdom Metazoa; phylum Chordata; class Amphibia; order Anura; family Hylidae; genus Phyllomedusa; species Phyllomedusa bahiana. The sequence continues at coordinate 17,935 of JAODAL010002799.1, read as the reverse complement.
CTTCACCAGCCCAGCCAATGCTACAGCAGAGTGAGCGAGGTGGTCAGTAACCTAGTAAAGCTTGTGTGCAAAAGCAGGAGATAAGATCTGCTCTAGAAGAAAGCAAGATTACAACAGCAATATATTTGGTAGTAGTCTTTACCTTTGTCTATATGTATGAAGCTAATCAATAAAATAGGAATATCATTTAACATACTTTTTTTAATCCACTTTAAAAGTAATTTCTGTACATACAGGGTTTAACAAGATATCTGCTAACCCTTTGCAAAGACAGACCTTTGGCACCCTGATAGTTTTAAGGAAAAAGAAATCTACAGGTTATTGAAAACTTGAAGGGAAAAAAAAAAAAAAAAAAAAGAATGGCCCTTCATTGAAACGTACATAGAAACATCCTTAAGAGATCTAAAACTATATCCCTGCAGTGAAAAGATAGTTAGTGCCAGGCGTTCTGGCCACTAACAAAGCCAACACTGTATCACAGGCAGAGTAATAGCCAAGCCAGCTTCTAGTGCATTTCCTGCAATTTACTGTGTATTTTTCCCACAAGGATCCTATTCAAAAATCACTTTAACTGTTTAAAAACATTAACACAGAAAATAATTCATTTTATTCCAATCAGAACCCAGACAGACAGTACATTAATAGTAATGTGTAATTTCATGCACGGACCTACACCAAGAATCGTTACAGCTTTATGTTGGAGAAGCCTATTGTGCACATCAGTCTACAGCTTCTATAAGTTCTAGGAACTTCCTTAGGATCACAGCAGCTAATTGCATTCCATAGGTTCCCTGTGGTGAAAGCAAACTACATGGTGGACTCCCCTTCTGTCTCTAAAAAGCTCTAAGCTAGGAAGATCTGCCACTCATAATGTTCCTCTGAATGAATTCACATCCAGTGGGCAACTGGTGCTATATTAACCCATACTTTACCACCGACTGAACAGCTTTGCAAATACTATTGTATATTAAATATCTCACAAAAATCATAGCAATGACCAAGAGATTGAAGCTTTTCTATTCTTTCACCATATAATTCTATTTATAGCAGTCATGTCCGGCTGACTAAAAGCCATTTCTCTACACTAACTCCATGTATAGATGTAGCAGAGCCAAGTTTGTCACACCTTATCTGAATGACTATTGCTTTCACATAGGACTGAAGTTAGACCCATTTAATTACTTAGATAAGTTCTTTGAGTTCACAAAGGTGAAATAACATTTATTCCCACAATCTGGAAGTGTTACTAAGCAATAAGTTTATTAGCTAGATGTCCATAGCTTGAAGAAAGGAGATCAGGGGGACCCACCCTGACTATTCCAAATCAGGATATATTTATACAATAGCTTCTTACATCTGATACATAGTGAGGTCACAGTTATCTATGGAATAAGCTCCTGAACATTTAGGATAACAGTATGAATGATGTAGCAATTTCTGAAGGGTGTAAATGACAAATATTTTCCAACACAGACATCCTAGCTATAACATGTTTATCATAGTAACACAAACACTGCCCTATATCCAAAATGGAGATGTAGCAAAGATGAAAGCACTAAATGTTTTATCCAAAGCATTAGATGGAGTGGAGCAGAATGTGTGTACGTGCAGGGGAATGTGTTAAATAAACAGCACAGTGTCTGGGACCATTGGCTATGAATGCTCAATGAATCACTGTCTGTAACACCTTACATAGAAATCCAACAAGTCTCCTATCCTTCTGCACCCAAGCAATAAGTCTTCTACATCGTGACTGTCTCCAGCTATAACACAGTGAAGAAAGTCACGTCCGCAGTGTTATCTGAGGTTTTACATGGGGCTGCCAGTAACTGTACCCAGCTCAGAGATAGACACAACCAACTGCACACCACAATATCCCTAATATCCGACCATACTGCCCTGTATATGGAATATATTCTGTCCCCTGACTCTGCAGGCAGCTGCCTGTGATCAAAGCAGCAGCATGACCTTGTAAATGTGTATCACACTAGTACATAAGATTTTGGAGGCACTTACCTGCAGGAATGACAGGCTGCTCTGTTTCAGTGGCTCTGCTAAGCTCAGATAACACAACCAGATAGCTGAATAATAATAACAAGCGATGCAACTGAAAATAGCCCCCAGGCATCTTCCTCTTGTGGAGTAGCAGCAGCTAAGAGAATGACTGAAGTGTGTTCTGTAATGAGGGAAATAAGCAGCTGTAGAGGGAGCTAGCTCCACCCAGGCCAATCTCTGGGACCTGGCCTGGGAAGGAAGGGGGTGCTAAATGATCATAGACCACCAGGCAGCTACATGCCAGGGAGCCTGCAGGATTGTGGACAATGCACAGACGCTCCAGTCTGATACACATCTTCTTCTGTGAGAAGCTTGTAAACTGGGCTTGTATTTTCTCCAAACTGTGAATTTGTAGATTACATTGATTGAGATGTAGTCATAGGTTTTTAGCAGTAAAAAATACAAAGTATGGAAATATAATGTCAGGGTAGCAATCCATAAAAGATATTCATAACAATATGTTTATGAATATAAATATAGCAACATGTGAACACAGCCAAAAGGCTCATGTATGGTTCTGTTTTGTAGTAACATAACTTATATATAACGCCACTAAGCAATATTTAGAGTATCTACCAATGACCTATATGGAAGTTCTCAATTTCGAAAGTCCAATATGTAATAGGTCACAACATCTTCAAACTACTTCTTGAAACAAATATTATTTATTCCTTGCAATTATAATTTCTTTAAAAAACACTCAGTTTTACGAGGTAAAGTCCTCTCGCTGCATAGCTGTATTATCCCACAGCGATACCGAGGAAGAAACTGGACATCCAGCAGAGAGATCTGCATGTTTTGTAGTAAGCTTAGGGTACGTCGAGACAACAAGTAAAATTTACTCGATGGATTCTTGTTGCATTCTACCATTGAAAACTGCGTCGGATGAAGCAGTATTCATTAAGTATGTTAAGTGGATTTTAGATCATTTTTTTCCCCACCGGATTTATAGTCAGAAAATAAGTCCCATTCGTGTCTATGGGATTTTTGACATGGATCCGCATTTGAAATAGAAGAATGAAGATGTTCTACACTTTTTTACTCTTAAAAATTGAGAAAACATGTGTTGTGTGAATACAGCAAGTATTTTCTGTTGAGGTCAATGGGAATAATTTAGACGAGTGCTTCTAATCGGAATCTGTGTGGATTCCAACTTTTAATGCTTGTATGGATGAAGCCTTAAGGGTATGTTCACACAAAGGATTTTTTTAAAGGAAAAATCCATTGCACAAACTTTGGTGGAAATCCGAGATGATACCCTGAAATTTTTTTGGCTAAGGCTATGTTCACACGGCTTATTTGCGGGGTGTAATTACACCCCAGAATTACGCCGTGTGGACGGGGGTAGGAGCGGGGCGGGTGCGGGGGGCTGGCACCTCGCTTTCCCATAGACTTTCATTACCAGCGGCACGTATACGCCGCTAGTAATTCACATGTCACTTATCTCCCCCCGCGGTGGATTTCGCTGAGCAGGAGAGGAGACTTTAATCCATAGTTCTCTAGGGAAACTGTGGTTACCGTAATACTGGGATGTTTTCCCAGCCGTAATTCGCGCACTACGGCGCGTAATTTCGGACTGAAATACGTCCCATTTTAAGCCGTGTGAACATAGCCTAACCCTACTTTATGTTAAAGGGGTTGCAAGAAGTATGCTCACCTCAGTGATGCTTTCAAGTGAAAAACAATAGATTATAGAACATGCTCTAAGTTTTCTGAATGGATTTCGGATTTAAAATCTGACTAAAGAAAACCTCAGTAAATCAGTGCCGTGTAGACTTAGCCTAAGAGCTCATACACACTGCATCCGAAATCTGTTCAAAAAACTTAAAGCATGTTCTATAATCCATCATATTTCAATTGAAAATGGCGGATTATAGTAACATTCAATGTTAATGTGCATATGGTATGTATATAAATGTGCCGTCTAAAGAGCCTAAACCTTTTAGAGTATCCCTTATGTTTTTTTTTAACAGGCTCCATAAACACAAAAGGTAGCTGTTGTATCAAACAACAGAATCCAAAATAACCCACCTCAAGTAAAGCCATTTTATGCATCAGTCATTCAATCAATTTAAATCAAGTGTGGCAAAAAAAATACTTGCAGAAAAAAACATTAAAATTCACTTTTTTGTCATATTTATTATTAATGACCAGTGTCACTGACTAAAGATGTTTCTGCTGGTCCTTGAGATGAGTTCTGAGTAAACCCTTTATATTTTCTCTGCTAGTTATCTGTATTCAGGCTCGGACTGGGCCGCCGGGGGACCGGGGAATCCCCCGGTGGGCCCCCGAGCTGCTGGGGGGCCCCGGAGGCAGTGCCATCGCTCCCCGGGGCCCGTCCGCGGCTCCGGTCCCTGAGCGCCCGGGAACCTGCGTCCCGAGCGCCCAGAGACCGGCCCGGTAGCCGAGGACTAATGTCCCCGGCCCCCGGGGTGCGCAGGGTTGTCGCGGAGCACAGCGCACTGCGCTGCGCTTGGCCTCCCTGGCAGGTGAAGATGTTAGGTGTTTCAGCCTGCCGGGCGCCCCGGCCCCTATGCTGACTACGGCGCAGTGACGTCATTCACCGCAACCGCATATGCAGGGCCCCAGTACGGAGGGCCGGGGCCCCGGGCGGCCGGAGCGGAGCCCGAGAGGGGAAGGGGCTTTTGTTTTTTTTTTGTTTTTTTTCTACAGGGGGGTCCCTGGCTACAAGGGGGGCCCCCTACGGGGGTCCCCTGGTACAAGGGGGGGGGGGGGGGGTCGAGTACAGGGGGGCCCTGGCCCACAAGGGGGGGCCTGACTACAGGGGTCCCGGCTAAAGGGGGGGGGGGGGGTTTACAAGGGGGGGCCCTGGGTCAAGGGGGGGCCCCGATCAGGGGGTCCCTGGCTCATAGGGGGGGCTCTGACTACAGGGGACCCTGGCTACACGGGGGTCCCTGGGTAAAGGGGGGGGGGGGGGTTGACTCAGGGGGGGTCCCAGGTCAAGGGGGGGGGGGTCGACTACAGGGGGGCCCTGGGTACAAAGGGGGGCCTGATCAAAGGGTCCCTGACTACAAAGGGGGCCCTGGCACAAGGGGGGGCTCTGACTACAGGGGTCCTGGCTACAAGGGGGGGCTCTGACTACAGGGGGGTCCCTGGCTACAAGGGGGGGCTCTGACTACAGGGGGTCTCGGGCTACAAGGGGGGGGGCTCTGACTACAGGGGGTCCCTGGCTCCAAGGGGGGCCCGGACTACAGGGGTCCCTGGCTACAAGGGGGGGGGCTCTGACTACAGGGGGTCCCTGGCTACAAGGGTAGGCCCTGACTACAAGAGGTCCCTGGCTACAAGGGGGGGCCCTGACTACAGGGGTCCCTGGCTACAAGGGGGGGCCCTGACTACAGGGGTCCCTGGCTACAGGGGGGGCCCTGACTACAGGGGGTCCTTGGCTACAAGGGGGTCCCTGGCTACAAGAGGGGCTCTGACTACAGGGGGTCCCAGGCTACAGGGGGGCTCTGACTACAGGGGGTCCCTGGCTACAAGGGGGTCCCTGACTACAAGGGGGGGGCTCTCACTACAGGGGGTCCCCGGCTACAAGGGGGGGCTCTGACGAAAGGGGGTCCCTGGCTACAAGGGGGGGCTCTGACTACAAAGGGGACCCTGACAACAAAGGGGTCCCTGGCTACAAGGGAGGCCCTGGCTACAAGGGGGGGCTCTGATACAGGGGTCCCTGGCTACAAGGGGGGTCCCTGACTACAGGGGTCTCTGGCTACAAGGGGGGCTCTGACTACAGGGGTCCCTGGCAACAAGGGGTCCCTGGTACAAGGGGGGTCCTGGCTCGGGGGCCCTGGCTACAAGGGGTCCTGGCTACAAGGGGGGTTTACTTTCAGGGGGTCCCTGGCTACAGGGGGGGCTCTGACTACAGGGGGTCCCTGGCTACAGGGGGGTCCTGGCTACAAAGGGGGTCCTGGCTACAAAGGGGACCCTGGCTACAAGGGGGGCCCTGGCTGCAAAGGGGTCCGGCTACAACGGGCCCTGGCTACTACAGGGGGCCCCCGGCTACCTAAGGGGGGTCCCTGGCTACTAAGGGGGGTTCTGCTACAAGGGGGGGCCCTGACTACAGGGGTCCTTTGGGTACAAGGGGGGGCCCTGGTACAGGGGGGTTGACACAGGGTCTTGGCTACAAGGGGGGGGGGGCTTGAAATACAGGGGGTTCCAGGCTACAAGGGGGGGGGGGCTCTGCTACAGGGGGTCCCTGGCTACAAGGGGGGTCCCTGAATACAGGGGTCCCTCGCTACAAGGGGGGCCCCGGCAACAAGGGGCCCCTGGCTACAAGGGGGGGCTCTGACTACAGGGGGTCCCTGGCTACAAGGGGTCCCTGGCTACAAGGGGGGGCTCTGACTACAGGGGGTCCCTGGCTACAAGGGGGGGCTCTGACTACAGGGGGTCCCTGGCTACAAGGGGGGGCCCTAACTACAGGGGGTCTCTGGGTACAAGGGGGGGTTGACTACAGGGGGTCCCCGGCTACAAGGGGGGCTCTGACTACAGGGGGGGCCCTGGCTACAAGGGGGGCCCTGACTACAGGGGGGTCCTGGCTACAAGGAGGTCCCTGGCTACAGGGGGGTCCTGGCTACAAGGGGAGGGCTCTGACTACAGGGGGTCCCAGGCTACAAGGGGGGGGGGGCTCTGATACAGGGGGGGCCCTGGCTACAAGGGGGTCCCTGACTACAAGGGGTCCCTGACTACAAGGGGGCCCTGGCTACAAGGGGGGGCTCTGACTACAGGGGGTCCCTGGCTACAAGTGGGGCTCTGACTACAGGGGGTCCCTGGCTACCAAGGGGGGGCTCTGACTACAGGGGGTCCCTGGCTCAAGGGGGGGGGGCTCTGACTACAGGGGGTCCCTGGCTACAAGGGGGGGCCCCTGACTACAGGGGGTCCCTGGCTACAAGGGGGGGCTCTGGGCTAGGGGGCCTGGCTACAAGTGGGGCACTGACTACAGGGGGTCCCAGGCTACAAGGGGGGGCACTGACAACAAGGGGGTCCTGGCTACAAGGGGGGCACTGACTACATGAGGGTCCTGGCTACAAGGGGGGGCCTGACTACAGGGGTCCTTTGGGTACAAGGGGGTCCTGGCTACAAGGGGGGCTCTGACTACAGGGGGCCCAGGCTAAAAGGGGGGGCTCTGACTACCGGGGGTCCCTGGCAACAAAGGGGGTCCCTGACTACAAGGGGGGGGCTCTTACTACAGGGGTCCCTGGCTACAAGGGGGGGGCTTGACTACAGGGGGTCCCTGGCTACAAGGGGGGCTCTGACACAAAGGGGTCCCTGAATACAAGGGGGGTCCTGGCTACCCGGGGTCCTGGCTACAAGGGGGGACCCTGGCTACAAGGGGGGGGGCTCTGACTACAGGGGGTCCCTGGCTACAGGGGGTCCCTGACTACAGGGGTCTCTGGCTACAAGGGGGGGCTCTGACTACAGGGGGTCCCTGGCTACAAGGGGTCCCTGGCTACAAGGGTTGTCCCTGGCTACAGGGGGTCCCTGGCTACAAGGGGTCCCTGGCTACAAGGGGGGGCTCTGACTACAGGGGGTCCCTGGCTACAAGGGGGGGCTCTGACTACAGGGGGTCCCTGGCTACAAGGGGGTCCCTGGCTACAAAGGGGGGTCCCTGGCTACAAAGGGGGGCCCTGGCTACAAAGGGGGGCCCTGGCTGCAAAAGGGGTCCTGACTACAACGGGTCCCTGGCTACCTACAGGGGGCCCTGGCTTTCTACGGGGGGGCCCGGGCTACCTAAGGGGGGTCCCTGGCTACAAGGGGGGTCCCTGGCTACAAGGGGGGGCCCTGACTACAGGGGGTCCTTGGCTACAAGGGGGTCCCTGGCTACAAGGGGGGGCCTCTGACTACAGGGGGTCCCCTTGCTACAAGGGGGGGTGGGCTTGACTACAGGGGGTCCCTGGCTACAAGGGGGTCCCTGATAAGGGGGTCCTGGCTTTCAAGGGGGGCCCTGCCTGCAAAGGGGGCCCCTGGTACAAGGGGGGCTCTGACTACAGGGGGGTCCCTGGCTACAAGAGGTCCCCCGGCTCAAGGGGGGGCTCTGACTACAGGGGGTCCCTGGCTACAAGGGGGGGCTCTATAAACAGGGGGTCCCTGGCTACAAGGGGGTCCCTGATGACAGGGGGTCCCTGACTACAAGGGGGGCCCTGGCTACAAGGGGGGGCCCTGGCTACAGGGGGGCCCTGGCTACAGGGTCTCTGGCTTACAGGGGGGGGGGCTCTGACTACAGGGGGTCCCTGGCTACAAGGGGTCCCTGGCTACAAGGAGGGGCTCTGACTACAGGGGGTCCCTGGCTACAGGGGGTCCCTGGATACAAGGGGGGTCCCTGGCTACAAGGGGGTCCCTGGATACAAGGGGGGGCTCTGACTACAGGGGGTCCCTGGCTACAAGGGGGTCCCTGGCTACAAAGGGGGGGTCCCTGGCTACAAAGGGGGCCCTGGCTACAAAAGGGGCCCTGGCTGCAAAAGGGGCCCTGGCTACCTACAGGGGTCCCTGGCTAACTAAAGGACTCCCTGGATACCTAAAAGGGGGCACTGGCTACCTAAAAGGGGGCCCTGGCTACAAAGAGGGCCCTGGCTACAAGGGGCCCCCGGACTACACAGGGGCCCTGGCTAAACCCACAGGGGGCCCCTACTACCTAAAGGGGGGGCCCCGGCTACCTAAGGGGGCCCTGGCTACAAGGGGGGGCCCTGGCTACAAGTCGGGGGCCCTGGCTACAAGGGGGGCCCTGACTACAAAGGGGGCCCTGACTACAAAGGGGGCCCTGGCTACCAAGGGGGCCCCTGGCTACCTAAAAGGGGGCCCTGACTACAAGGGGGGCCCTGACTACAAAGGGGGCCCCTGGCTACCTAAAGGGGGCCCTGCCTACAAAGGGGACCTGGTACCTAAAGGGGGCATGACTACCTACAGGGAGGCCCTGTCTACAAGGGGGGCCCTGACTACTTAAAGGGACGCCTTGACTACCTACAGGGGGGCATTCACAGAAAGTAGTGGACTTAATTATTCGCATACGTTGCAAAATATTTATTTCTTATCCAATTTTTCAGGACACACCCTATAAAACTTCATATAATAGAAAAGTCAATAGTGGTATACTTAAGTGCAAGTCCAACTTCTTCTCGGACGAATACCGCTCATGAGAGTAGCAGAGGAGATGTTGACAAGGAGCGAGCAACACACTCGGATAGCGACGTTTCGAAGGCTCCGCCTTCCTTCTCAAGCATGCATGCTGGAACTATACTTCTTTTTAAATAACACACAGATTAAAACCACAAGTTAGTTAAAAACATAGACAAATTGCCTAAGCTGACAATTTCACAGAAACACTTTTAAACTATATGCTTCATTAAGGCCCTTCGGGGCTAAACATTGTAACTTATTGATCCAGAAGGCTTCACGTTGGAGGAGACGGGTTTTAACCCTTGCTGTCTCTCTACACTCCACCCGCTCCAACACACACCATCGGAGATCGCTTACTCTGTGATTGGCTGTGTGGAAATGTCGGGCCAAAAAAAAAAGGCCAAACAATAGGAGAACAGTTGGTATTTTCAGATATTGTTAAATTTAAAAACAACAAAAAAAAGATAACAGATAACGTAGGTACGTTCCCTTGTCTAGGATGTATCAATTGTTCCTCTGTTATTAAGGGCCCTGTAATTAATCATCCATTATATGGCACAGAAATTAGGTTTAAAAATTTCTTTACTTGTAGTACCGCCCAAGTGGTATATCTCATTAAATGCCCGTGCGGGTTTGTGTATGTTGGCCAGACTAAAAGAGCTGTCCGTGTTCGTTTGAATGAGCATAGGTCCACTATTCGTCTCTTCAAACAAAAAACAGAAAAAGATATTGATACCAGATTTGGCGAGACATCTCTTGCCCGACATTTCCACACAGCCAATCACAGAGTAAGTGATCTCCAATGGTGTGTGTTGGAGCGGGTGGAGTGTAGAGAGACAGCAAGGGTTAAAACCCGTCTCCTCCAACGTGAAGTCTTCTGGATCAATAAGTTACAATGTTTAGCCCCGAAGGGCCTTAATGAAGCATTAAGTTTAAAAGTGTTTCTGTGAAATTGTCAGCTTCGGAAATTTGTCTATGTTTTTAACTACCTTGTGGTTTTAATCTGTGTGGTATTTAAACAGAAGTATAGTTCCAGCACGCATGCTTGAGAAAGAAGGCGGAGCCTTCGAAACGTCGCTATCCGAGTGTGTTGCTCGCTCCTTGTCAACATCTCCTCTGCTACTCTCATGAGTGGTATTCGTCCGAGAAGAAGTTGGACTTGCACTTAAGTATACCACTATTGACTTTTCTATTATATGAAGTTTTATTACGTGTGTCCTGAAAAATTGGATAAGAAATAAATATTTTGCAACGTATGCGAATAATCAAGTCCACTACTTTCTGTGAATGCATGCATCTGAGCTGAGAAGGCAGCTCGCTTTAGTGGCTTGTATCATAGTGGTATACATAAATTGAATCTTTATTATCAAGAATTACCTACAGGGAGGCCCTGACTACAAAGGGGGCCCTGGCTACCTAAATACTAAAGGGGCCCTGACTACCTACACAGTAGCTAAAGGGGGGGGGGGGGCATGACTCCCTGCACACTACCTAAAGGAGACCCCTAACTACCTGTATACTACCTAAAGGAGACCCCTAACTGCCTGCAAACTACCTAAAGGAGGCCTTAACTGCCTGTATACTACTTCATGGGAAGCCCTAACTGCCTGTATACTACCTTGCAGCCTATATAAAGGGGACCCTAACTACCTACAGCTTACCTAACTGGGAGAAACCACCTACCTACAGACTGGGGCCTTGCCTATTTGCCTACCTACCTAGGGTCTTGTCTACCTACCTGGTAATATAATTGAGAGGGCAGCAGCCCATAGTTGTAGCATTATCTCCAGGGGGTTAGTTCTTTCCCCACCCTCCAACCCCTTAGGATACTAGGCCTCTAAGTTATGGCTTGTACCCGCTCTCCCACCCCTGGGAAGTTTGTACAGAGGTGGGAATAGGTAAAGAGATGCTGGAAAATTGAGGATTCTAAGATATTTGTGTGTAATTTCTGCAGGGATGAGTTGTGGCCGGGACAAGTCATCATGGCGGTGTGGAACGGATGCAGAGGAAAAAGGGAATAAGAACGACTCATGAAAGAAGAGAACGACTCCTCAGATAGGACGTCTCCGGTGAGTACCTGATTTCAGGGGTTATGTTACTTCTATATTGGATCAGTGCTGTATTCACTGTAATGTGATGTGACCTGAGCTGGTGTCTGACCTCTATGTGGTCTCTATATGGCGGTGTTGTAGGTTATACCTGAGCTGGTGTCTGACCTCTATGTGGTCTCTATATGGTGGTGTTGTAGGTTATACCTGAGCTGGTGTTGGACCTCTATATGGCGGTGTTGTAGGTTATATCGGCTCCAGTATAATGCCAGCGTACATGTGTCCCTGATTGACCCTGTGATAGGAGTTACACTTTTACTTTCTTGCTGGTGTTTATTTTAGGAGGTGGGGAGGTGCGTGACCAAGGGAAACGTGGAGGGGGATATTGTATGTGGGTGGAGGGGGATATTGTATGTGGGTGGAGGGGCATATTGTATGTGGGTGGAGGGGGATATTGTATGTGGGTGGAGGGGGATATTGTATGTGGGTGGAGGGGGATATGGATGGAGCTACTTAGCCCTGTGTCTATGATATGTTAGACTGTGACATATGTGTGACTCTCTTGCTATTGTACTACACATTACAGTTCTGTTTTGCACACTGTATTATGTGGTAAAATGGGCGCGTTTATGTCCGAGAGGCCGGTAATATTTTCATGTACAGTAGGGTGGGCCCCCCAAGATCAACTCCCCTGTGGGCCCAAGACCCCCCAGTCCGACACTGTCTGTATTCAGTACTAAACAACATAGATCAGTATACCCAGAGTAGGACTAGAGTGTCTGCGGCTCCCCAGTGGAGTTGATTCTTTGGCTATGTTCACACGGCTTAATTGCGGGACGTATTTCGGCCCGCAATTACGCTGTGTGGACGGCAGCGGGGGCTGGCAGCCCACCGACCCCATAGGCATGCATTATCCACGGCGCGTATACACCGTGAATAATTGACATGTCACTTATCTCTCCCCGCTCGCCGTATTGTGCGAGCAGGGAGAGGAGCCGTAATCCATAGTTCTCTATGAGAACTGTGGATTACCGTAATGACTGGGACGTATTTCAGCCTGTAATTCGCACAGTACAGCGTGAATTACGGGCTGAAATACGTCCCAGAATAAGCCGTGTGAAGATGGCCTTAGGGCCCACCCTGCAGCCACTGTAAATGGCTAAACATACAGCACATGCTTCTTGCACTCTACCTTTTGCTCCCTATCTTTCTCCATGAAATGCTGCCCCAAGTCTGACATAACCAGGGGCTTACCATGCCCAAGAGCCCACCAAGGTTTTCCCCCTGAGTGCCTGTCTGAGCATGAGAATAATGAATGCAAAGTAGACAGTAAAGTAAGCAGTCTGTATATTTCGCGTCAGAATATGGAAAGCGTTCTCTTTTAAATGATAATGATTAAAGATATATGTTTTTGAAGCATTTATCAGTGTAAAAGGGTGATTATCTACTTTTCTCATAGTCACAATTAGACTATGTATGGTTCACTGTACTCTGTGGTAATCAAGAGTATGTGGTGGTATACATTTGAATACCTCTATAAAGGTCCTGAAACATATTTCTCATAACAGAGCATTAAAGTATGATGTGAATACAGTCTTACACATAAATCAGAAATTTAGAACAAATAGATATTGGTAATTATTAATTAATTTTAAAGTACCATATATGTTAGGACAGCTGAAAAAGAATGTAAAGGGGTTGTCTTGCCTTGCTATTTCACAGAGCAGCTTTCAATTCATGCATCCTTTCTCTTTCTGGTCAGGCTGTGGGTAATTAGCATATCAGTTCTGGTATTCAAAGCTCTGCTAATAACTCTGAGATTAGATAAAAATCTCCTGCTCTCAAGTCCAGAGAAATTTCAGAGTTAAACAGTAGTAATTGGTCTCCTTTATTTGTAAGATCAGATAACAGTCAACAGCTCAAGTTGTTGGCAGTTCTGTGTGCAGACCTGTGTGATGATGTTATTCCTGCTTTCAGATTAGACAAACAGCAGTAACGTAGAGAACTGTGAGTGCACTCAGAGCTGATGAAATCACTGTTATCTCCTCAACAAAGAAAGATAAACAAAGCAATCATGTCGAAGTGAATAGTCTAGTCTCATACAGTGTATAGTGCGCCTGATGTATGAAAGTGGTTTTTGTGCGTTCATAAATGGTGTGTAAAGTTTGACGCGCCTCGCCTATGTGTTAGGCGCATTAGTAATGCGCCTAACATGTATAAAGGCTATAGAAAAGGCTGTAAATAAGAGAAAAATCATTAGAATAGCATGTCAGTGAATAGAAACTATGGTACTGATCCTGCTTGGAGGACCACAGGTCCCAGCAATACCTGTGCTGTGCTGGCTCTTAGTGTATGTAGAGGGTGAGAGCAGCAAAAATAAATTTCAAATTTAATGTAGTGAAAATTAAAATTTTAAAAATCTGATCAACAACATCAGTGGGTTATTTATTGTAAAATTAGTTTTAGATTCTTTTAATTTTAAATGCATTTTATAGGAGATATTTTTTATATGATAACATTTTTATTAAATTTAAATAATTTAATTTTATATAGTTTGATAATTATTAGAAATGACTTTTTATTAATGTACTGGTGGAAGTTGAGAAATATTCAACATTTTTGCCCCTTACAGCAAAATCTATCTCCACTTCAACTCCTCTGGCTCTGGCAGATCACATTGAAATAGGTCTGCTTGTTTGAGCAGTAATGCACCTAGTTTTGCCGAACCACATTCATATATGTGTCTAATATTATGAGTGTGTTGCGAAACGCCCCCAGAACACCCCCAGAACACCCCTTCATGTTTGGCACATTAGAAAGTGTCGAGTCTAATGAACAATGCACCTAACACATATGTTAGGTGCATTAGACATCATAGCCGGCTTAGTTAGGTGCATTGTACGCCAGAAAAAGGATGAAAAACCCTTTCATACTTTGTCACCTTAAGGGCTTGTTCACACGCCGTTTTTTTTGATCCGTTTTTGCGGATCCGTTTTACGGATCCGCAAACGGATCTAACAATTGTCAGTGTGATTAACATTGTGTTCAATGGCAAAAGCGCATCGCTGTTCCCACGGGAGATCGGCGATGCGCTTTTTTAGAGCTCTCCTGCACTGCGCTTTTCGGATCCGCTTTAAGAATTGACATGTCAATTTTTTATTGCGGATTACGCAAGGTGAAAGCCCAAAAGGAGATAATGGAGTGCGCTTTTGGCACTTGTCCAAAAGCGCTCCACACTCCTGGTACGTAACAGCTGCGCTTTGCATCCTGAAAGCGGATGCGAAAAGCGCAGTGAGCAGCTGCAAGGGGATCGCGGGACGGGGCGCAGGTGAGGGCGGCTGGATCGCGGGACGGGGCGCAGGTGAGTGGCGGCTGGATCGCAGGACCGGCGCGGCTGCAGGTAAGCGGGGCAGGTGAGCGGCGACGCAGATCGCGGGACCGGCGGGGCAGGTGAGCGGCGGCGCAGATCGCGGGACCGGCAGGGCAGGTGAGCGGCGGGACCGGCGAGAGGCGCGGGGGCAGGTGAGCGGCGTCGGCGCTGGAGATCGGCGGCAGGTGAGGGGCGTGGGGGCAGGTGAGGGGCGCGGGGGCGCTGGAGATCGGGGGCTGCTGATCGGCGTGGACGAGCTGAGCTGGGATGGAGGTGCTGCTGTGGGAGGACGGAGGGGCTGCTGATCGCTGAGCTGGGATGGAGGTGCTCCTGTGGGAGGACGGAGGGGCTGCTGATCGGCGTGGACGAGAGGGGCTGCTGATCACTGAGCTGGGATGGAGGTGCTGCTGTGGGAGGACGGAGGGGTGCTTGGATCGTGAGCTGGGATGGAGGTTTGCTGCTGTGGGAGGGGGAAAGGGGTGCTGATCGCTGAGCTGGGATGGGGGTGCTCCTGTGGGAGGCGGGGGGGGCTGCTGACCCGGTCAGCTGGGACGGGGAGAGTGAGAGAGAGACTAAAAAACGCACCCAGAAACGGATGCGTAAAACGCAGG
Source organism: Phyllomedusa bahiana (assembly GCA_025379985.1). Taxonomy (NCBI): domain Eukaryota; kingdom Metazoa; phylum Chordata; class Amphibia; order Anura; family Hylidae; genus Phyllomedusa; species Phyllomedusa bahiana. The sequence continues at coordinate 2,726 of JAODAL010002799.1, read as the reverse complement.
TGAAAAAGCATTCAAAACGGACCCAAAATAAAGTATCCATGATGCGTTTTGCGGATCCGCTTTCCGGATGCGCTTTTCAAGTGCCAAAAACGGATCCGTAAAAAAGGGTCCAAAAGCCGTGTGAAAAAAGCCTTAATGAGAAACAAACTGATACTGAGAGAAATAGAACCCAGCCCACGAGGACTTACAATTTATGAAGGGGGAGTAAGTAAATAGAAAAAAACAATCCAGATTATCTTTTCCATGCCTCCCATGGAGAATTCTAATGAGCTGGTCTCCTTGAACTGTTTCTTCTTATAAAGGAGACAGAAGGGGAGGAAAGGAGCAATGTCCTTAATAGTGTAGTGGCAGACGTGTCATTTAAGGTTTTATCTGAACATGGTGAGGTAGGTTATTAAATTACTTTTGATGGTTTTGAAGATGGAAGCAAGCTTGAACTGGACCACAAGGGAGCAAGGTAAACCGCTATAAGGCCCTTGGGCATGGTATGACAATGAAAATAGCAGGCCTTGGCTGCTTCTCAGGGAGAAAGGCAGAGAAAGAGATGGAGAAATTAAGAAGTATGAGCAGTTATGTACAGTAGCCATAGAATGTTCCCCAAGAATCAACTTCACTGGTGTAAATAGAAAATATCCACGGCACACAAAGTATTGCGTTGAAAGGGAGATATATATTTTACAGTGTTTTCAGGTACAAAGTCCATACAAATCAGATAATAGTATTTGTTTATACAGAGTCTTGAAGGGTCCAGTGATCACAAATTGGTATGACGTTTCGGTCGCTTTGGTAACCTTAGTCATACAGACCACTACAAAGCAAACACAAAGGGATACACGTATAAAAATCCAGGACAATAGAAAGAGAAAATGGGATGAAAGAGAGAAGAGGAAAGGTCTAAAAAAATTATAATGAAAAAAAGAACAATATGAAGCACGACGGACAAAGAAGAAGAAGGAAGGAGGGGGTGGAGGGTGAAGTGGATTATAAAAGATGAAAAATATAAAATAGACAGATTATGTAGTTTTTTGCTGTGGAGAACATAGAGGTTACCATGCATGTTGAGCTCCCTCTATTAACTCCATTCACCATGGGAGTTCTAAGTACAGCTGAGTACACTTACTCGGCTATATTCAGAACTCCTATAAAAGTTAACAGAGAGTGCCGCAGACAAGCAGGAACTTGTCTGTTTTCAATGACCACAGCAGAAAGCTTTCACTAACTTAGAATACCCCTTTACCCAATAAAAGTAATTGCTGATTCAGTTCCTGGTTTAAGTAGGAATGCATTAATCTATATATTTCTGTACCATCCATTTAATACAAATAAGAATGTATCTAGGAAGCCAACTCTGTGTTAGAACAGCTTGGTCTGGACTAAGACCTGCTTGTTCTCAAGACTGGTGGGATCCCAATTGTCGAGTCCCCATAGATATTATAGTAATTCTCAAAAAAAAAATTGTTGCTAGAATTATTTTTTTTTATTTCAAGCTGCGGATTTAATAATTTTTAATTTGCATCCATGGAGGATCCATACTCTTACCTTGTTTTTAAAGTTCAAAATCTGAAATAATAAAATAGCTGTGTAACATTTAACTACATATAGTATACCGAGAATTTGCTGACGAAAACACACTTTTAGCCAAAAAATGTTGTAAACTAGATCATGTGATGTTATTTTCAAGCAACGGGATATGGGACAAAAAAAAGCACTGGAGCTGTAGGAGTCTAGGGGAAAGAAAACCTTGTAAGTTACCTGAAAATAACACCCCACATAGAGCATGCTGTGTTTGGAAAAAAAAAATGCAACTGAGCAAGAAAATACACCCTTATTGAGGAGAAAGAAAGCTGAAAAGATAAGAGCGACATAATGCATTTTATATTTTCTTGTTGACTTCCTGCTAACATTTGGTCACAGCAAGTTTTGGCAAATAAAAAAAAAAGGTTTGCATGTAAAAATGCTGTAAAAATGCAGACTTTTTTGCAAACTTACAAGGTGTCAAACCGCCATTGTAGCAACAGATGAGTGTCTAACAACAGGCAGTAGTCCAGTACTGGCAATGCTGCTTTAGTGTACAATGTTCCTTAGTTACAATGCCCCACTGAGGATATTTCCTGTTAACATATATATCATGTGACAGTTTAAACACTCCTCAGTAGAGTGCACAGGGTTCATATGAGGTAAGCCAGGCACACGAAGGGGAGCAGGGCCCCAATCTAAATACTGCATCTCCAGCTTACTGTGAAACTAGTAGAAAATGAACTTTCTTGTGCGCTGGTATGAAGTTCTCTGGTATATTGAAAAATGAACACAATTCTGTGGAGATAAACCAAGCATAAATCATAGCCAGATCATGTCTGGGGCGTGCATGCCCTGAAGAAAGTGATGTCATTATCAATTCCATCATTCCTTTTGAGACTTTGTGGTTCAGACTGATAGAACATTTATTTAGCTCATTGGAACATACAGTCAGCATTGCAAAATAAGTAGTCTTGTGCTGCAAAGGAAAGAGACTTTTAATACTGTTGTAAAAACCTCAAAGCAGTGGGGATTTTTCACAGAATAGCTGCCCCTGTGCAGGTGATTCTTCACACTCAAGTCAACATCGCCCAGGAAGCAAGGAGCAATTTTTCCATATCTCCTGTGAGTATTTTCTAATTCTGCTCAGAATTTTAAGAAAGCACCATTTGGTGCAGCAGTTAAACACTCTACAAATTCTTTTGCCCCAA